>JACEEZ010005844.1:142500-152500 GCA_016584305.1 Chionoecetes opilio
AGAATTTCCACATTTTAGCTATGGTGATGATAATGATAATAATTGCAATGATGATAAAAACATTGGTGATTAGAATGATAAATGTTAGTTGTGATTATTTACGTCCACACAAAAATAAAACAAACAAGAAGAAAAAATGAAACATCGCATTCAAAGGAAATATAAACCGAAAAAAATTAGAAAAATTATTTCTTATAATTTTTTTTTTTCGCACTCAAGAAAATATATATAACTCCTTAACCCCCAGCCTCAAGTTGTACCTTAAGGCTTGATTTTTCTTCCTCTCCCCTGGCCAGTCGCTTCACCCGCCGCGGCTGTAGTGTGGGTGACGGGTGAGTCATTAATCTCTGGGCTGTAACCTCCTCCTCCTCCTCCTCCTCCTCCTTCCTCCCTCCTCCTCCTCCTCCTCCTCCTCCTCCTCCTCCTCCTCCTCCTCCTCCTCCTCCTCCTCCTCCTCCTCCTCTTCCTTCTTCGCACGGATTCCTCCCTTTCAGCGCAGATTTTTTCCTTCAACCATTCCCTCAGGATCTCATATTTCAATTTTTTTTCTTATTACACTTTTTCTTTTCCAGGTTTGTAGTTATATTCTTTTGGTATTATTTTAGAATGTAGATGTACTAGTATGTGGTTCCTCTTAATCTACGATATTTGAAGCGAGTGTTTCACGTATCATACTAGAAAATGTGGAAAAGGGATTAATTATGTTGCTATTAGTCTGTGTGGCGTGAGCAATATAACAGTAATTCGTGATTGCGTATCCATAATGCATTTAATATTCTCGCCAACGTGACCTATATTGTTTGTCATCATACATTAATATTCGTGATTTTGTCTGATATTGCACATTTTTGCATATCGCATATTTCCAGTGTTTGATAAATCACAAATTTCAAGTTGGAATGCTAGATGGTCACAGTTCCGTTTTTTTTTAATTCAATTCTAGAGCAGAGTTATTGTACTACTACGCTTTATAAGTCCAGAGAGACATGTTTTCATCGCATATTTTATCATATATTTTATCATGTATTATAAGCTCGGTATTGTTGCCTGTCTTGTATTTCATCCGGATATTTTGACCCGTCACGAACCAGACCATAATCTTTACATCTATGCGCGTATACATTATAAATATTAATGAGGTTGATTTGCATGTGAACTTTTACATGAAATACTCGCCATATGTTTTTGTTCGGTATGTGTTTCGATTTTAGACCTTTTTACCACGAGAAACGGATATCTGTGTGTTGCTTGTTTGTGATTAAGTAACACTGTGTACACCAACCCCTTCCTGGCTGGCTGGCTGGCTGGCTGATTGGTTGTTTGACTGATTGACTTGCTACCTAGATTGGTGGCTGACAGGAGGGTTGGCTAACTGACTTTTTGGTTGCCTGGATAGATGGCTTGTTGGTTTATTGTTTGTGAATTGCTGGTTAGGTGGCTGGCTGGCTGCTTGCGGGTTGAATGATTAGGAGATTGAGTGAGTATGTGTATGTGACTGACTATCTGGCTGAATGTTACCAGATAGAGAAGTTTGAGGGTGAGGTGGGTAAGGCGGTGGAGGAATGGTTGAATAGTAGGGTGGATGGGTGTGGATGTGGGTGAGTGGATGACTGTATGAATAATGGAGGGTTATTTGACTGGGTTGCTGGTTGGCAGGGTGGATGAATGTATGGATAATGGAGGATTGGCTGGGTTGACTGGGTGGATGAATGTATGGAGAATGGAGGGTTAATCGAGGGTTGGTTGACTGGGTTACTGGTTGGTTGGGTTGATGACGCTGACCACGCACGCTTACACCAGTTGCTCTCCGCCACCCCAAGTCGATACCAACCCTCTGGCTTTCCCCTCAACTTGGCACTCCCCTCAGCTGATCGCGGCTCTCTACTGCCGTTCCCCTCTGTCCAGGGTGTCATACTGGCCATGTTCCCCTCCTTCCGCAGCTCGTAACCCATAGAATCCACTCATAAAGAAGGAAATAAATATATCTTTTGTCGTTTTCATGCAGGTGTTGATAGTGCTCTCACTGGCAGAGCTACGTTGGGTGACGGGCAGAAATAGTAAATGTTTTGTTTGCATCACGTTACGAATCACATCAGGAGTGTGTGTGTTAGTATCGTATGTAAGTATTGTTGGTGTGTTTGGCAAAGGCGACGTTTAAATGCATCGTGCGGTTGGCAACTGGCGGTGAAACATGGCTGGGAACTTGTTATCTCAGTGTGCTGGCAGTGGCACAGTCAGGGAGGTGCCAGTATTCTCCCAAAGGCCGGACTGGTAGCGTGCTGCCCCCCGCGCTCCAGACCCACGTGGGCGTCTGCTACAGCTTCCGAGGTGACAGAAGCCGCATAACTCTCACCCAGGGACACCACCGCCACGTAGAATCTCGTTGGGCGTCTGGTATTGCACTATATTCCCGTATCTGGAAATCTATCTGGAAATGTAAATTCTTGTGTTTTTCTGGAAAATTGGATAAGAGTTCTTGTTGATGTAAGAATGACGGAAGCTTAATCTTTACACCGACTAGAAAACTCCTCGATTTAGGAGATTGCAGCGCTTTATTCGCCTCTAGACCTCCGAGGATACATTCTAAGGAAAATGGTGTTATATTAATAGCCAAGTGGTTTTAAAAGATGTCACATTAGCTCTTCCTACAACACTGTCCCTGGATTGCTAGTGTGTCGCAGTGTGTCCCTAACGTTCCCTCGCCTTCCTTGTGTTCCGCCTCCCTCCCCTGTAGTCCCCTGTGGGTCCCTTAGAGTGCTGGTGAAGTGTAGGGCGTCCCTTTCATGTATGTACCCAGCGAGGCAACATGTCCCTTGCTTAAAGAAAGTTTTAAAAATATATATAAAAAGTACCACGAGCCATCAGTAACCACCAACAGTAAATAAAAAGTAGCACGAATTCTGGAAAATAGAAAATATGCACCAGTAATACCCAGTCACCAGCACCACTTTAGCTCCTTCAGTGAGTTTCATTGTCGAATAAAATCTTGGGTAACGACCACGCTTAGCTGACCCCTGGGAGGTTTAGAGGAAATATTTGAATCCATGCAAATTAAAGGTGCATGAGGCAAGCCTTCACCTCTGTTGTGGGAGGCCGAGTCACCGCTGCCTCGTCTGCGTATCGGAATATCGTCCTCGAAAAGAAAAAAAATAATTTCTCTCTCTTTAGTGTCCAAGGAAATAAAAAAAAAGTGACAACCAGCGAAGTGTAATAACCCTCAGCCGTGGAATTTTCCCTTAATCATGTTGCATAAAAAAGGTTGCAAGAAGGAAATGACATATGAATAAATACTTTTAGGGATAGAGTTCATAGTGACATTCCGGAAGCCACGCCAAACATCACCACCACGACCCACGCCACCACCAACTATTTGACCTTCCTCCTCGCTGCTGGTGAAGGAGGTTACGTCTATCCCTCTGCTCCTTATCCTCCTCTTCCTCCTCCTCCTCCTCCTCCTCATCTCTCCCTTTCGTTAATACTTCAACCGTCAAGGAAGTGAGACTAGCTAAGAACGCTCCTCCTCCTCCTTATTCTATTTCTCCTTTCCTTCCTTCTCACTCTCCTATTCCTCCTCCTCCTCGTGATCTCGGTGTGCTGATACTATTAAGAACATTAGAAGAACATAAGAAAATAAAGAAGCTACAAGAGGCCGCTAGACCTACACGTGGTAGCTACTAGTGCCGTGTTACGTGATATTCCCCACCGTGCTTTTGGTGTGGGCGTGATGGCGTGGGCGGTGAGGGGACTGTGGGTTGCACTGGCAGTCCTGGCGCTAAGATGGTCCTCTGTCCTTCCCACGAGGCCCAGGGAGGAGATGATCCCTCTAGGTAAGTCCCGTGCTCAAGTTTGGCCTTTTTTGGTTGTTGTTTTAAGCCCTACACGTCATAACAAGTTGTAATTTTATTTTCCAAAGGCCGTTTTTTCTTCTATTTGTAATCTATTTTTTCTTTCCAGAGGACTTTTTTACCGGGTAGTTTTCGTCTCGTGGTTCCATTTGCATTTCGGTGTCGTGTTCATGCTATTTTGTTACCTCGGATTAATTCACTAAGTTGGCTCAGTCTCGGGATTGGATTTGTAATTGTACATGCGTGGAAATCGTGTGTGTGTGTGTGTGTGTGTGTGTGTGTGTGTGTGTGTGTGTGTGTGTGTTGTGTGTGTGTGTGTGTGTGTGTGTGTGTGTGTGTGTGTGTGTGTTGTGTGTGTGTGTGTGTGTGTTGTGTTTGGTGTGTGTTTGTGTGTGTGTGGTTTGTGGTGTGTGTTGTGTGTGTGTGTGTGTTGGTGTTGTGTGTTGTGTGTGTGTGGTTGGTTTGTGTGTGTTGTGTGTTGTGTGGTGTGTGTGTGTGTGTGTGTTGGGGTGTGTGTGTGTGGTGTGTTGTGTGGGTGTTGTGTGTGTCGTGTGGTGTGGTGTTGTGTGTGTGTGTGTGTGGTGTGTGTGTGTGTGTGTGTGTGTGTGTGTGTGTGTGTGTGTGTGTGTGTGTGTGTTAATTGATGGTGGCTCATTGAGTGTATGTGTTAAAGAGAGAGAGAGAGAGAGAGAGAGAGAGTGTATGTATGTGTAAGAGAGAGAGAGAGAGAGAGAGAGAGAGAGAGAGAGAGAGAGAGAGAGAGAGAGAGAGAGAGAGAGAGAGAGAGAGAGATAGTTAGTGTGTGTGTGTAAGAGAGCGAGAGAGAACCATTTATACACATACTATGGTGTGTGCATGTGTGTGGATACTTACCTGTTTCTCTCCCTGGTGGTCTAGGAAACTTTTACCTCCTTTCCTCCGTCCTTCTCTCCTCCTTTGCCTCTTCTCCCTCCTCCTCCACGTCAGCAAGATACAGTTTCTGAGGATGAATGACGTGGGAGCCGTGTGTTTACCTTCCTTCCTTCCTTCCTTCTTCCTTACCTTCCTCCTGCTTCCTCGCAACCTCGCGTGTAGATTCTCGGTTCTAACTCCCTCAGGTCGTTATACTTTTTAGTTTATATTTTCTTGACAGCTACGTTTTTTCCGATTTATCTACGGTATATGCTTCGAGACTCCTTTCTTTTTTTGCTATTTTTCTAGATTTCTTTGGTTATTTTCTCTGTTTAGTATTTTTTTCATATATTTTTCTTGACAGCTTCATTTTTTTCCGATTTATCTACGGTATAATGACTTGCGAGACTCCTTATTTTTTTTTGTGTGGTTATTTTTTGTTTTGTGTGGTTATTTTTTGTTTTGTGTGGTTATTTTTTGTTTTGTGTGGTATTTTTTTTTTTTGTGGTAATTTTTTGTTTTGTGTGGTTATTTTTTGTTTTGTGTGGTTATTTTTTGTTTTGTGTGGTTATTTTTTGTTTTATGGTATTTTTTTGTTTTATGGTAATTTTTTGTTTGGTGTGGTATTTTTTTGTTTTGTGTGGTTATTATTTTTTTTGTGGTAATTTTTTGTTTTGTGTGGTCATTCTTTTTTTCGTGGTAATTTTTTTTTTTGTGTGGAAATTTTTTGTTTTGTGTGGTCATTTTTTGTTTTGTGTGGTTATTTATTTTTTTGTGTGGTTATTTTTTTTTTTGTGTGGTAGTTTTTTGTTTTGTGTGGTAATTTTTTGTTTTGTGGTAATTTTTTTTTTTATGTGGTAATTTTTTTTTTGTGTGGTTACTTTTTGTTTTGTGGTAATTTTTGTTTTGTGTGGTAATTTTTTTTTGTGGTAATTTTTTTTTTGTGTGGTAATTTTTTTTTGGTTTTTGTTTGTGTGGTAATTTTTTGTTTTTGTGTGGTAATTTTTTTTTTGTGTTATTTTTTGTTTTGTGTGGTTATTTTTTTTGTGTGGTAATTTTTTTTTTTGTGGTAATTTTTTGTTTTGTGGTAATTTTTTGTTTTGTGTGGTTATTTTTTGTTTTGTGTGGTCATTTTTTGTTTTATGTGGTTATTTTTTGTTTTGTGTGGTTATTTTTTGTTTTGTGTGGTAATTTTTTGTTTTGTGTGGTAATTTTTTGTTTTGTGTGGTAATTTTTTGTTTTGTGTGGTAATTTTTTTTTTGTGTGGTTATTTTTTGTTTTGTGTGGGTATTATTTTTTTTGTGGGGTTATTTACACACAGGTTATTTTTAGCAGTATTTGTGACTTTATTGTCCTTCTGTGCTTTGTTTTTGGAATCTACTATTGGTTTTACAGTTTAATACGGTTACTCACCCTTACATATAGTTTTCACTTTGTATTTGTTTTTATTTGATACAGTATTACATCCCCTTGAATGTGTTGCGCTACAAACATTTCATGAACTACACTTGCGCTTCATCGCTGGAAGCTACATACATCGCTTCAGACGTAGCTCTCCTGGCTTCCCTCCGGTCTAGAGTAATAAAAATAATAATTCTATTCGCACTAGAAGGCATGCAGGAAAAACAACAACAACATATATACGTACAGGCACGAGGGAATGAACTTAAGTACGCAAGCAAGTAATGGTGGTTGTCTATTTGATTTTCTGTTGCTCAAAGATTGTTTACCTTTTTGAGCTTTTTGAGCATTCCTGGTGCTTACAGTTTGCCTTCATCTTGACCAGGCGCTGAGAACAGAAATGTGTGATTGTGCTAGATATGTTTTCCATTCTTCTATTATGCTAATGCTAATTCTTCTTTTATGCTAATCTTTTATTCCTCTATTATGAAATTCTTCTATTATGCTATTACGATATTGTTATGCTTCTATTATTATATTATTATTCTATTTCTACTCTTCTATTCTGTTAGGTAGTCGATTTTCGTACGTTTTTTGACAATTTATGGGTATTATTAGCACCGATTTATTATGTTTTTCATGTACCGATTTATTGTATTTTTCATGTACCGATTTATTATATTTTTCATGTACCGATTTATTATATTTTTCATGTACAGATTTATTATATTTTTCATGTACCGATTTATTATATTTTTCATGTACCGATTTATTATATTTTTCATGTACCGATTTATTATATTTTTCATGTACCGATTTATTCTATTTTTCATGTACCGATTTATTCTATTTTTCATGTACCGATTTATTCTATTTTTCATGTACCGATTTATTATATTTTTCATGTACCGATTTATTCTATTTTTCATGTACCGATTTATTCTATTTTTCATGTAGTAGGAAATCTTGAATAGAAGATAACGTTATGCAGTAGAGTATTTGTTGCTTGTAAATTATTGGCTGTCACTTGCATTGCCTGTATCTGTCTCTTGCTGCGATATGATTAATACATCCTCGATTCCTCATGCTTTATTCAGTCATGACCTCGCGAAGCTGGACGAGTTGCCTTGACATGATGAAAACTCGAAGGTAAAGAATAAACTGTCCTGTTCTAAAAAGAATTTGAAGAAAAAAATCAAACGTTCTGTTCTTTTAATTTTTTTTTACGTTTTTTTTTTTTTTTGCATTGCAGTCAGATTGTACTTCATGGTCGCTGGCATTTTTTTTAGAGTTTCCGAGGCAGCAGGTGACTGTAGCGCAGCTTATAGTGTCGCTGTTTGCTGTGACCTTCGACTTTTTCCTGACATTCTCTCGCCGATGAAGTCAACGAATATTAAAGGAACACGAATATTTGCTGACTAAAATTGCTAGCTAAATATTTGTTATCTAAGGAGACGAAGTTGAAGAGGACATACGAAGCGATATTAAGCGACAAAGGTCACAAGAAGAAGAAGAAGAAGAAGCTGAGAGTCTCAATTAGAATTGCGCCACATATTTTTTTGCATTAATACTGCAAAGACTATAATTGTCACCAAATGTCCCAATAGTTGATGTAAAAGTTATAGAGCAAAGTTAGGATGTGAATTGAAATTTAATATCATAAATCTTTTGGGTTTTTTGCTGCGTATACAAAATATTTTTAAAGTTGAGGGACCAAACTTGAGCTTGGTAGCATTGTTCGTAAAGTTACAATTTTGATCATTAAAACATACAAACCCGAACTGAACTACTCCTCTCAAATTTACTGCAAGAAGGAGAAAAGTCTGGAGTCTGAAGAGAAGCGTAATGCATAAACACGGAATTTTGGATTGTCCTCAAAACTAATCATGACCACTTTGAATAGTTGATTTTAGATTCAGTTTGATTAGTTGATTAGTTTTTTAAGTCATTTATTTCTATAGAAAGAGCTACGATATGAATGACTCGCACTCTTTTATAGACATAAATTTCTCCCTCACCATAAAAACTTACAGCTACTCGTCACGACAGCTGCGACATTCCGTCTTTCATAGCAAGGTTAAGAAGACACCCTCTCAGTCTCCAGTCTCATCCCCTTCACTTTTCACCTCCTTTCGTTTATTTGCGCCACGTTCTTGCCATTGTGTTTTTTATCAAAGCTTCGCCATATCTCTCCTTTCTCCTCTTCCCCTACACTATTCTTCCTCCTTCTATATCTCTCCTTGTATCCCCTTTCTCCTCTTCCCCTACACTATTCTTCCTCTCCTTCTATATATCTCCTTGTATCCCCTTTCTCCTCTTCCCCTACACTATTCTTCCTCTCCTTCTATATCTCTCCTTGTATCCCCTTTCTCCTCTTCCCCTACACTATTCTTCCTCTCCTTCTATATATCTCCTTGTATCCCCTTTCTCCTCTTCCCCTACACTATTCTTCCTCTCTTTCTATATCTCTCCTTGTATCCCCTTTCTCCTCTTCCCCTACACTATTCTCCCTCTCCTTCTATATCTCTCCTTGTGTCCCCTTTCTCCTCTTCCCCTACACTATTCTTCCTCTCTTTCTTTCCTTTCTATTTCCTCCTTTTATATTTTCTTTACGTATTTCCTTTCGTTTTAGATTCCTTTTTTTTTATCTTTACTCCTAACCCACCCTGTTCTCTTACATCTACGCTTTTTCCCTTCTCTCCCTTCCTCTCTCCCCTCTTTACTGCTACTTCATCTTGAGCGATCAGTGTTTTTCTGGCAATATTTTCACCTTGTTTTATCACCCACAGGCTTTGATTTACATACAGCTGCGAGAAGAGGTCATTTGCATTCGCGAGATTCACTGTTTCCAAGATCTTTCTGCCTTCGAAAATGTGACTTCCTTTTAGTTACTTTATTCTTGTGTTTCTTTTTAAACATCTTTCATAATCCATTGTCTGTTTTAGCTTCGTTGTGTTCATAATGGCATTTTGTTTGTAGTATTTTAAGGAAAGAAAGGATTATATTTTGCTTTTGCATGTGTTTGCTTATCTTTATGTACCTACTCTATATTCCCCCCTCCCACTTTCATCAGGATTTACTTCTTCCTAACTTTTATCGTCTTTGCTAAACTCAACCTTTACTTCTATCTATATATCTATGATTTTATTTCTTGACAGCTACCTAACTTCACTCTCTATCTCTTCATTATAAAAAAAATTCACATAACAGGCACTACATTTATGTTTATTACCTCCTCTTCCTTTCAATCCGTGGTTCCTCCTTCTATTTACGTGTCCATTCCCTTTACTACTATTTATCTATCTATCTATATTTTCTTTATAGTTTTAATTGTCTCGTAAATTATATGTTTATTTGATTAGATTTCGATTTAAAGGAAGGGATGCGCATGTAGAGAGTGTATATCGTCTTTACTTCGCAAACCCTGGGATCATCAGAGAGAGAGAGAGAGAGAGAGAGAGAGAGAGAGAGAGAGAGGAGAGAGAGAGACAGAGACAGAGACAGAGACAGAGACAGAGACAGAGACTGGGAAAGGAAGGAGGGTTGTCGTAATATTATGTATGTTACGAGGACTTATGGTGTTTCTGTGTATCTAACAATAAAGGGCATGTGTCATTATACAAGAATATATGATCAAACGACGATTTTTTCCCTTTATCTTAGGTTCAGTGGGTACAGAAAATTAAGGTTAAAGACGATCTAATCAAATGGAAAATATATGGAAATGGAATCAGTAGTTTTTTCATCACTCTTTCCTTGAACTTGAGAGAGAGAGAGAGAGAGAGAGAGAGAGAGAGAGAGAGAGAGAGAGAGAGAGAGAGAGAGAGAGAGAGAGAGAGAGAGAGAGAGAGAGAGAGAGAGAG
>JACEEZ010005844.1:157500-167500 GCA_016584305.1 Chionoecetes opilio
CCGCGACATGACAGTGGGCGTGCTGCTGATGAGGTCAATCAGCAGCTGAGTGTTATACAGGAGTGGGGTACACGTTGGCAGGTGACCTTTGCTCCGGAGAAGACACAGGCAATGGTGGTTTCTCGGTCCCCCGCTGCCGGGCCAGCAGTGGAAGGGAGGCTGCGGTTTGGTGGCGTTCCTCTCCCACTCCAGGAAGCCGTCAAGGTTCTAAGAGTAGAGGTGGACCGAGAGCTAAGGTTTGACGGCCACATCAAACACATTGCTAAAAAGGCCTCTCACAGGGCCTCTGCCCTGCGAAGGGTAGCCAGCTTCCTCGACAGGGGAGGGAAGCTCTTGTTCTACAAGGCCCAGATACGGCCTTACTTAGAGTACGCCGCCCTCTCCTGGATGTCGTGTGCAGCCTCGCACACTAGGAGGCTGGACAGCATCCAGCGTCGAGCCCTGCGACTGGTGGATGCTGCAGACCCCCCAGACCCACCAGCCCAGTTCGAGCCGGTGAGTCCTCTCGACTCACTGGAACACCGCAGGGACGTCGCGGCGCTTGTGGTATTCCACAAGGCACAGGTGCAGGGAGTGCCACACCTGGCTGGGTTACGACAGCCTCCGAGAATCGCCACGCGAAGCACGAGAATGGTGCTTACAAGTGGTGATGCAGTGGAGGTGCCGCGTTACCGTGCCAGCCAGCACCAACGCACCTTTGTGGGCCGTGTCTCCAGGATGTGGAACATTTTCACGGCCGCTGTCCCTCACATCCAGGAGATGAACACACAAAGTGTAAAGTTGGCGGCCAATCGGTGGAGACTGTCGAAGCCCACCCCGCTGACGCTAGTGATACTGTGACACTAGTGACAGCAACAGTGTCTCAACAAACACTTTAGTGATGCTTATATGTATATAATGTTAGTTTTTTAGGTCATTGTATTTATGTGTATATAGCTATATTTACTTGCCCCTACGATAGGTAGCACACGACAGTGCACCTTTGGGCTTCATGTATATGTATGTTTAAATAAAAAAATTAAAGAGAGAGAGAGGAGAGAGAGAGAGAGAGAGAGAGAGAGAGAGAGAGAGAGAGAGAGAGAGAGAGAGAGAGAGAGAGAGAGACACCACAGACAAAAGGACAGGCAGACATACAGATAAATGCAAGGTCAGTAGCTAGCACTCTTTTGTAAATATTCAACAGCCTCCAAAATTATCCGCATAAATACATGTTTTGTTCGCTGTATAAACAAAGGGATTGACTAGTGAGGATACAAAAGAGTTATTTCAGTAAAGCGAAAATATTTGCTTCGTTAGTAATGTGTTTTGTATATACACACACACTCCCACACCCACACCCACACACACACACACACACACACACACACACACACACACACACACACACACACACACACACACACACACACACACACACCCTCCCCCAACACACACACACACCCACATACATCCTCCCCCAACACACACACACACACACATACACCCTCCCCCAACACACACACACACCCACATACACCCTCCCCAACACACACACACACCCACATACACGCTCCCCCAACACACACACACACACACATACACCCTCCCCCAACACACACACACACCCACATACACGCTCCCCAACACACACACACACACACATACACCCTCCCCCAACACACACACACACACACACACACACCCTCCCCCAACACACACACACACCCACATACACCCTCCCCCAACACATACACATTTTTAGGTGAATAAGGATTGCCTTGTTTTATCATACATTGTTTTATTGCACGTGTCTATAATATATTTTCAGGGAGCAGGATTTATTTTATGTCAAATAAGTGTCATTAGTGATTATGCTTCTTCATTGTGGCGCTGCGATTAACGTGTAGGCGATTACAGATTATAGCCAAGGATTATGTTAATGATACGTGAATGGTGATCGTCCAGATTTAGATCCTGTGTGTGACAGCAACGATTCTTCTCCTTATATGGCTGTCCTTTCATTATTTTTTTTGTCTTTGTAATCATTCAGTATTATAATCATTTTTTTCTTCAGTTTCCAACCTCATCTTCGTCCATTTTTAAAGCATATTTGTTTGTTTTTTAATTTAAATTGTAATGTCTTTTTTTTTGCCAATTTCTGTTATAGTCTTGTCTTCCTTCTATCTTATCTGCGTCACTTTTCTATCTCTCCATCTTATCCGCGTCACTTTTAAATCTCTCCATCTTATCTGCGTCACTTTTCTATCTCTCCATCTTATCCGCGTCACTTTTCTATCTCTCCATCTTATCCGCGTCACTTTTCAATCTCCATCTTATCCGCGTCACATTTCTATCTCTCCATCTTATCTGCGTCACTTTTCTATCTCTCCATCTTATCCGCGTCACTTTTCTATCTCTCCATCTTATCCGCGTCACTTTTCTATCTCTCCATCTTATCCGCGTCACTTTTCTATCTCTCCATCTTATCCGCGTCACTTTTCAATCTCTCCATCTTATCTGCGTCACTTTTCTATCTCTCCATCTTATATATCCGCGTCACTTTTCTATCTCTCCATCTTATCCGCGTCACTTTTCTATCTCTCCATCTTATCTGCGTCACTTTTCTATCTCTCCATCTTATCCGCGTCACTTTTCTATCTCTCCATCTTATCCGCGTCACTTTTCAATCTCTCCATCTTATCCGCGTCACTTTTCTATCTCTCCATCTTATCCGCGTCACTTTTCTATCTCTCCATCTTACCCGCGTCACTTCTCTATCTCTCCATCGTATCCGCGTCACTTTTCTATCTCTCCATCTTATATATCCGCGTCACTTTTCTATCTCTCCATCTTATCCGCGTCAGTTTTCTATTTATTCATGTGTCATATTAGTGTTCTGAGCGTAACATCAATCATTAATAGATATGTGAGAAGTAATGTGATGTAATGTGATGTAATGTGAGTAATTAATGTGAGAAATTAATGTGAAATAATGTGAGTAATTAATAGATATGTGAGAAGGTTGCGCTTACAGGTGAGGGAAAAAGGTGAGGGGAAAGTAGATAAAAGATTAAATAAAAGAGAGAAAGGAGAGTGTGCGAGACGAGTGTTCATGAAAAGGGGGAAAAATGTAGGGAAAGTTAGTGAGGGGGGAACTAGAATATGTGGCGCTGGAAATATAGGCTATAAAATGTTAAAAGTAATACAGAATGGAGCCCGCATCTCTATATCAGGACACGCACACACACACACACACACACACACACACACACACACACACACACACACACCACACACACACCACACACACACACACACAACACACACACACACACACACACACACACACACACACACACACACACACACACACACACACACACACACACACACACACACACACACACACACACACACACACACACAATCCCTCCCCCACACACACACAATCCCTTCCACACACACACACATAACCTGCCCCTCACCCCCCACACACAAGTTTCATCTACTTTTTTCTCTTTTAAATCTATCTTAAAATATCTCTTTTTCTCTCTTTAAAATTTTATTCCTCTTTCTGATTGTCTTTCCATACCACCTGTTCTATTCTCATCCTTGTTTTCATCCTTATCATCCTTTCAATTTTTGTTATTATCCTATTATTACCCTCTTTCTATTCTTCCTTCCAATTCATACCTTACAAAACCTACCTTGGCTCCTTTTCCTCTTCCTGCTCTTCATCTCCTGTCTCCTCGTTTTCATCCTTGTCTTCAATTCTATTTTAATTCAAACTTTACGAAACATACCCTCGCTCCTCCTCCTCCTCCTCCTCCTCCTCCTCCTCCTCCTCCTCCTCCTCCTCCTCCTCCTCCTCCTCCTCCTCCTCCTCCTCCTCCTCCTCCTCCTCCTCCTCCTCCTTCTCCTTTTCCTCTTTCTCTTCCTCCTCATCTCCTGTCCCCATATCCCTTTCCTATTATCATTCCGGGAGTCGGCAGATTAATTGCACTATCTGCCGCGTCTTATCAGTTGGTGATGAATTGGTGCCGTGTGGGGTGATGTCGCGTCGAGGTGATGAACGAGTCTCGCGCTAAGTTTGGAAAAGGTCGTGATGGAATATGCTGTCGAACGGAACTGAAGAGAAGATCATCGAAGTATAATTCTTTCCCTTGAGCGATGTGTCTGCACCCGCTGTTTATCATAGGAAATGTTGCTATCTTGTGCTCTCTCTCTCTCTCTCTCTCTCTCTCTCTCTCTCTCTCTCTCTCTCTCTCTCTGTCTAACACACACACGCACACGTCATTAAATCATCAACCGGCAACAATGAAATAAAATAATGATTATAATCTGAGAAAAAACATGAAATCGAAATAACGATAATGAGCTTTTTTATGTTAATGCCTGTGAAGTTATAAGTCTGATCATTGCTCCAAAAAACTATAATAGCTTTTATAGGCCAAAGTATGATTATTGCTTTATTTATGAGTGTTTTCATGCATAATGGAATAACAAAATATGAATCATTGCCTTGGTGCGTGACAAACTGCCCTGCATTATTGCCTACAGTAATTGGCAATAGTAAAAGCCATTGTATTAAGCCCCTGATGATGAAATTAGTGACAAAATGACCCATAGAGTGGTAGAGAGGCGACCGGAAATTCAAACAACTGTTCGCTACCAGTTCGACAATTTTTTCAAACGAGGAAAATCGAACAAAAACCAGTTTGACAGATTTTTCAAACGAGAAAAGTGGGAAAAAAACTGTTCGAATATTTTTTCAAACGAGGAAAATCGAACAAAAACCAGTTTGACAGATTTTTCAAACGAGAAAAAAAACAGTTCGACAATTTTTCAAACGAGGAAAATCGGACAAAAACCAGTTTGACAGATTTTTCAAACGAGAAAAGCGGGAAAAAAACTGTTCGAGAATTTTTTCAAACGAGGAAATCGGAAAAAAAACCATTGTGACATATTTTTTAAACGAGGAAAGCGGAAACAAAACCAGTTTAACATGTTTTAAACAAGGAAATTGGGAAGGAAAACAGTTCGACAGATTTTTCAAACGAGGAAATTGGAAAAGAAAGCATTTTGACATTTTTTAAACGAGGATATCGGAAAAAAACGGTTTGACTGATTTTTTAAACGAGGATATCGGAAAAAAAAGCATTTTGACAGATTTTTCAAACGAGGAAATTGGAAAAGAAAGCATTTGACATTTTTTAAACGACGAAATCGGAAAAAAAACACTTCGACAGATTTTTCAAACGAGGAAATCGCAAAAAAAAGCAAAGAAGAACAGCATGCAAGGCGGTGCTCCCGTAAGTTTCCTCCCCGGCAAGGCAGCGATACTTCACTCAACTTTCAATAAAACTCGTAATTCATTAGATGAGCACAAACTTCCCTCTTCTCTATCTCCGGTGTAAGCATGAATTATACGCAAGGGGAGAGAGAGAGAGAGAGAGAGAGAGAGAGAGAGAGAGAGAGAGAGAGAGAGAGAGAGAGAGAGAGAGAGAGAGAGAGAGAGAGAGAGAGAGAGAGAGAGAGAGAGAGAGAGAGAGAGAGAGAGAGAGGAGAGAGAGAGAGAGAGAGAGGGGAGAGAGAGAGAAGAGAGAGAGAGAGAGAGAGAGAGAGAGAGAGAGAGAGAGAGAGAGAGAGAGAGAGAGAGGTAAAGAAGAGCTAGAACTTCTTTAGTACCAATATACCTTACTTGTTTTTTCATATATATTTTACTTTTTGCAATCTGAAATGCCGCTGGAGGAATTGAAGCATTTACTCTACCTTACTGTTCTTGCTTTTTTTTATGTCTTACTTTTTGCACTCTGAAACCCCGCTGGTGGAATTTTAGGAACCCCTTTTCCTGTAGGAGGGATCAACGTCTTCCCTTTGGATGGGAAAACAGGAGTGTGTGACGCCCTGGAAAAGGATTTGTTCTTTCTACACCCCACGTGCAGAGTGTGGAAAGTTACCTAAGTCCCTGTAGAGTTGTCGCCCTTCTGATGGGGGGAAAATATAACTTCTCGCCCTTTTGGTGGGGAGAAAAACAGAGCTCAGTATAAAGTCTGGTGTCGCTGGTTATGACACTGGAATCCTGGTTCGTGGTATGGAGGTAACGGCGTCTATGTCGTTACTTTGTAGCTTTATTTTTAGGGTTAAGTAAAAGGTTTCTATTTTATGTCAGGGGTGGGGTGAACAATTTTGTGTTCAGGTTTCAAAGACACTGAAGAATTTGAGTTATAGTGTTTATATAGTTGAGTTATAGTGTCGTTTGAGATAAGAAAGGGTTCGGAAACGCAGTGTTGCAGCTGCAGAAAATAATTAACACACGCCTTACAGAGAACCAAAGAGGCTATCATAGGAGACCAACAAAGCGGCGTTCCATCACACTCGCTGCTAAGACATGAGACTGAAAGCAAAGCAGGTATTCAAGACCTTCTGTTGATGTGCTTTGATGGGTCGTAAAAACCAACAAACAGACAGAGGGGTTGGGAAAGGCAGCAGACAGACAGACAGAGGGGTGGGGGAAGGCAACAGACAGACAGACAGAGGGGTTGGGGAAGGCAGCAGACAGACAGACAGAGGGGTTGGGGAAGGCAGCAGACAGACAGACAGAGGGATTGGGGAAGGCAGCAGACAGACAGACAGAGGGGTTGGGGAAGGCAGCAGACAGACAGACAGAGGGATTGGGGAAGGCAGCAGACAGACAGACAGAGGGGTTGGGGAAGGCAGCAGACAGACAGACAGAGGGGTGGGGGAAGGCAACAGACAGACAGACAGAGGGGTGGGGGAAGGCAACAGACAGACAGACAGAGGGGTGGGGGAAGGCAGCAGACAGACAGACAGAGGGGTGGGGGAAGGCAGCAGACAGACAGACAGAGGGGTGGGGGAAGGCAGCAGACAGACAGACAGAGGGGTGGGGGAAGGCAGCAGACAGACCACAGAGGGGTGGGGGAAGGCAACAGACAGGTGCCAGACAGAGGGGTGGGTAAGGCAACAGACAGACAGAACAGAGGGGTGGGGGAAGGCACAGACAGACAGACAGAGGGTGGGGTAAGGCACAGACAGACAGACAGAGGGGTGGGGGAAGGCAACAGCACAGAACGACAGAGGGGTGGGGGAAGGCAGCAGACAGACAGACAGAGGGGTGGGGGAAGGCAACAGACAGACAGACAGACAGAGGGGTTGCGTCTTGTTGTCCCTTAGTTTTCAGTGCGGGAAAAAACTTGAAACCAAAGCTTCATGTTTCTCCGTTCATCTCTTGTTGTTTGTGGTGGGTCGATGTTGCCAGGTGGAAGGTTTTTAGCCAGCGGGGTTCAGGGAAGTGAAGACAGGTGTGTGTTCTGCTTTGTATCCCTCGCTTTACTTCCTTGTTTTCCTCCGTATTTTTTCTCTGTACGTCGCCTGATGTGAATTTTATGTGTGGTATATTGACCCCACACAACACCACACACAACAAACTCCACCACACAGACAACACACACACACACACACAACAGGAGGCTTCATGTTTTGCTGTAATGTATGCATGTATTATATGTTTCATATATGCATGTATAGAGAGGTGTGTGACTGTTGTTAATTTTACCTGGCCCTAATCCTGAGGACAATGTGTGGTGTGTGTGTGTGAGAGAGAGAGAAGATAGAGAGAGAGAGAGTAGAAGAGAGCAGAAGAGGAGAGTAAGAGAGATAGAGAGAGAGAGAGAGATAGAGAGAGCGAGGATAAGATGAGAGAGGGAGAGGACCAGAGAGAGAGAGAGAGAGAGAGATATAGAGCTAGAGAGAAGAGAGATAGAGAGAGAGAGAGAGGGGGTAGTCCTAAACAATAGAGAATATAAAAACTAAGAAAAATTTTTAAACCAATACGTACTCAAAAAGTTGGGGGTTGGATTTCTTTTATTGATTTGCACAAAGTTTCGGGCGAATAGTTTTTCCCTTTCATTGGTTCATATCTCTCTCTCCCCTTTCTCTCTCTCTCTCTCTCTCTCTCTCTCCTCTCTCTCTCTCTCTACCTAGGATGTCGGTTGGTAGGCGTGGCTTGCTTTTGTAGAACCCCTGCTTTCGGTCAGCAGTTCGAGCCACCAAGTTGCCCGGGCGTGGTGGTGCTTATATAGTCAAAACCTTGTAGTTGGTACTTGCAAAGGTTAGAAGGATCAAAGTATTTTAAAATTCCTCTCTCCCCCTTCTCTCCCCTTCTCCCTCTCTCTCTCTCTCTTTTCTCTCTCTCTCTCTCTCTCTCTTCTCCTCTTCCTTTCCCCTCTCTCCCCTCTCTCCCCTCTTTTTCTCTCTCTCTCTCTTTTCTCTCTCTCTCCCTTTCTCCTCTCTCCCTCTTTTCCTCTCCCCCCTAACAGAATTGATTTCGCCGCACCCATAACTTTTAACTATTTCTTCCCACCCATTGTGAATCCCCAAAATAAATTAACTTAATCAAAAAATATTTCTTTTCTTTCAGTCAGGGTTTTCTTTGTATTGAATTCTTTTTTTTTCCTTTTTGTATTTCAGTATTTTGCATTTACAGGAACTTTAAAAGACAGTTTGCTCCACTCGTACCACCCCCGAAAAATTAGTCCGGGTCATTGATTACGCACACTGGGATTTACGTGTAATTGGATATTAATGATCTGTACTGTATTAATGACCTGTACTGAGTCTCTCCTTATGAGCATCGAGACAGCTGCGTCCTCGGTCACTTGTCTCTCCTCTTCTATCTCTTCCTCTCTTATCTCCTATCTCCTCTCCGCCTCCCCTCTCCTCCTCTATCTCTGTTCCTCGTCACAGGTGTGCACAGGTGTTCCTCGTTATCTAGAACACCTGCGCCTTCAAACTCAAGCGTGGTATTAAAAAAATGAATTTGTATGCAATTGAAAAAATGGGAAATAAAAAAAATGGAATTGAAAAAATGGGAATGAAAAAAATGGAATTGAAAAAATGGTATTAAAAAAAATGGAATGAAAAAAATGGGAATGAAAAAAATGGAATTGAAAAAATGGGAATGAAAAAAATGGAATGGAAAAAATGAGCATGAAAAAAACCACGTTGGTTGAAATAAAAAAAATAAAAACCATTAAAACCCGATATAATATGAATTAGATAGTTGTTTAGGCTCGTTGTATGAAGCAATTTGAATTTTTATGTCTGAAACGACTAGTATCATATCGTGTTTAGACATGTGTTCCTCGTTATCTAGAACACCCGCGCCCTTTAAAATCAAGGTTTGGAAATTTAAAAAAAAAAAAAAAATAGAATTGATTTAATATTTTCCCAGGCCTTGGGTATGAAGCATTTGTATTTTATGTCTCTGAAAACTATCTAGTATCGTACGAGTTTAGAATGGGCTCCGTCGTTATTTATTCTTTCCATCGAACGGTTGGGAGATGAAATTTACCCTCCTTGCTTTTGTGCCGCCTGTTTTCTTCTCTTCAGCCCGGTACAACGAACATTAAGATCTCCCTTTCCCTTTAAAACACTGGGATTTTGCTTTATTTTGGGTAATATTTCTTTACCCCAGGTTCCTTAAGATTCACTTTTGTTTTATTTACCGTTTTTTTGTAGTTTTATGTATGACTAGATAAGAAAAATAATGGATTTCTTGTTTAGGATTAAAAAAAAATTGATCATGGTGTTGCGTTAAGTTTTGTTCTCTTGTGTTCTCGCTTCTGGTTTCAGGAGGTTATGTTATATTAAGCGTGTTTTTTGTGTTTTTTTGTATGACTAGATAAGAAAAATAATGGATTTCCCGTTTGAGTATACATAATTTTTTCTGATCATGGTGTTAAATTAAGTTTTGTTCTCGTGTTATCGCGTGCTCGTATCGTGTTATTGCGTGTTATATCTGGTTTCCGGAGGACGGGGCGGGAAGAGCGTCGGAAGACTTAAACTCTCTACTGATTGTTATTCATGGGCAGCTTTGTTCATTGCACGTTGTCAAATGGGTTGCACGAGCTCGCCTGCAAACGACTCTCTGTGTGGGTTTGTGGCAGGTTTTGGCGCTACATCTGGCCAGCGTGTTAGCTATGCATGTATTCTATATGCT
>JACEEZ010005844.1:170000-171965 GCA_016584305.1 Chionoecetes opilio
TTATATTATTGAAAACAAGTGTATGGCCCAAAAAAAAAAACATAAACAGTTTTATCATTCACAATTTAAAAACAACACACACGCCTGAATTTTCGTCAATTATGGCAAACAGACAAAAAATTTTTTAAAACTCTGCGTAAAAACTTCATAAAAAGGGGAAAAGGGGGGAAAGAGGTCTCTCTCTCTTTTTTCTCTCTCCCCTCTCTCTCTTCTCTCTCTCTCTCTTCTCTCTCTCTCTTCTCTCTCTCTTCTCTCTCTCTCCTCTTTTCCCCCCTCTCTCTTCCTCTCTCTCTCTTCTCTCTCTCCCCTTCTCTCTCTCTCTCTCTCTCTCTTTTCTCTCTCTCCCCCTCTCTCTCTTTCTCCTCACTCACGAGGGGGGGCACCATTACAGTGGTGAGCCTTTGCTTGTGCGCCGATTACAGAAGGGAAATTTGTGGGGTGGAATTACAAGGTCAAAATACAAGCTATAAAAGGGCTCACAGCGGCGTGGTGGGGGTGGTGGGGGTTTGGTGAAAATGCTTTGCAACCTAAGAGTCTTTTTTTCGGGGGGGGGAGGGGGTTTTTTTTTTGTATGTGTTTTTATTTTTCAGGCTGTGTGTGGTGTGTGTGTGGTTTGGGTGTTTTTTGTGGTGTGTGTGTGGTGTGTGGTGTTTGTGTGTGTGTGTGTTTGTGTTTTGTGTTTGTGTGTGGGGTTTTTTGTTGTTTTGTTTTTTTTTTGTGTGTTTTTTTGGTGGTTTTTTTTTTGGGTGGTTTTTTTTTGTGTGGTTTTGGGGTTTTTTGTGTTGGTGTGTTGTGGTGTGTGTGTGTGTGTTGGTGTGGGGTTTTTGTGGTGTGTGTGTGTGTGTGTGTGTTTGTGTGGTTGTGTGTTGTGTTTGTGTGTGTGTGTGTTGTGTGGTGTTTTCTGTGTGTGTGTGTGTGTGTGGGGTGTGTGTTGTTTTATTTTTTTTATGTATTTCTGTTTTGTTTATTTTGATTTGTTTTATAGGGGGTTTTTTTATTTTATGGGTATGTGGTTTTTAATGTGTTGTTGTTGTTGTTTTTGGGGTTGTTTTTTTGTTTTTGTTGTTTGTTGTTGTTGTTGTTGTTGTTGTTGTTGTTGTGGTTGTTGTGTTTGTTTGTGTTTTTGGTTGTGTTTTTTGTTGGGTTGTTTTGTGTTGTTTTTGGGTTGTTGTTGTTGTTTTTGTTTTTGGGGTTGTTGTTGTTTTTGTTTTGGGTTGTGTGTTTGGTATTTTGTATGTGTATTGTATGTGTTGTTGTTGTTGTTGGTGGGTGTGGTGTGGTGTGGTGGGGGTGTGGTGTTTGGGTTTGGTTATTTTGTTCATGTATTATTGCATGAGTATTGCGTATTATATAAAAATTATCAATAACAATGAAATTATGAAATACTCCTTGGAAAATGTTCACTAGCTGGAGTAAAATTGATACAAAAATTACTATAATTATTGATTTTATCTGTGCTTCATAAAAATAAATACTTTTCATTCTAAACAAAAATGAGGGACTGACTGAATCGCACAGTTTCATATATTTCTATAGGATTTCAAAATTTAAACAGTAAAAACCTTATTAATTTTAAGCAAAATTTTATTTTCCAAAGGGTTAAACCAAATTTAATTAAAAAAGAAAATACGTTGACCCACTTTTATTGTGTATTAAAAGGCGGGATTGAATACTGATAAAGCCGATCCAAGTATTTTTCAGAGTTTTGGGTTTAAATTCACGGTATCTGAATTTTGCTTTGAGATGTGGACGCTAAAATAAAGTGAATCAGATTCATTGTGGTAATAATTGTGATATTTCGGGAACTTATTTGATTTTTTTTCCGATCAATTACAGTGTTCAGTCTATAAAAATGGGTACCCGAAAGAAAAGGGGAAAAGAGAGAGAGAAGAGAGGGAGAGAGAGAGGAGAGAGAGAGAGAAGAGGAGAGAAGAGAGGAGAGAAGAGAGAGAGAGAGAAAAAAGA
>JACEEZ010005845.1:2500-15651 GCA_016584305.1 Chionoecetes opilio
CCACACCTTAACATTGCAAACCACCATCTCCATCATCTCCACTTACACGTCCACACCTGTCTCTCCACCTCATTAAACCTCCTCCTCCACATATCCACCTAAACCACCCACACACACAGAGATATCCACACACAAAAATCCACACACAAAAAATATCCACGCAGAAAAAGATATCCACAAACAAAAATCTCTCCACACACAAAAATCCACTTACAAAAATCCACACACAAAAGATATCCAAATACAAAAATCCACAGACAAAAAGATATCCACACAAAAATCCACACAAAAAGATATCCATACACAAAAATCCACTCAAAAAAATATCCACACACAAAAATCCACACACAAGAAGGTATCCACACACAAAAATCCACACAAAAATATCCAAACACATATTTTGCCCTCACGTAACCACACCATCAACCACATACCTGTTATCATCAATCTAACCTGGTGTTAAATATGGTTACATCGACGATACCTCAGTCAATAGACTATGACAGTGAGCTCGATCTGCCATCTGGTGGCCGTCTTGGAACCTCCCGTCAGCTCAGGGCGTCGGGTCTATTGGTGTCAGGCTAGACTTATTTTCCATTATTCCCTACCAAACCAGCTACAATTAAGTGTTGTCATGGTCAACATAGGTTTATAAAATGAAAATATACGAGTTTTACATTATTCATGGCGTTATAATGAGGATTGTTGGCAAAATATAAGCATTCGACCACAGGTGTCCTACAACATTCTACTAAATACTGTAGAGGAATGCTTGAAGGCGGGTGTATGGGTAAATATTACCTTCATGTATGCAAAGAGAAGGTAATATTTACCCATACACCCGCCTTGAAGCATTCCTCTACAGTATTTAGTAGAATGTTGTAGGATACCTGTGGTCGAATGCTTCTATTTTGCCAACACACCTCATTATAACGTCATGAATAATGTCAAATTCGTATATTTTAATTTTGCACAAACCTATGTTGACCATGACAACACTTAATTGCAGCTGGTTTGGTAGGGAATAATGGAAATAAGTCAAGCCTGACACCCGGAGACCCGACGTCCTGAGCTGACGGGAGGTTCCCAGACGGCCACCAGATGGCAGATCGAGCTCACTGTTATAGTCTATTAACACCCAATTAATCACCACCTGAATTCCACCTGTCTGTTTTCTGCTCAGGTAATTCCAGTTTCCTGAAGGAGACACGAGTGGAATTGGTCTGTGTCTCTCCCTTGTCTCTCCTGTTCAGATTTCACTGCACCCGTTAAGTCAAGCAGAAATACAGTGTGTCAGGGAATAATAGTGGTGGTTACTGCCAAACACCATACATTATGAAGCCATTTGAATGTGTGTAGAAGTAGTTAGTAAAGTTATGTGTACGTATTGAGCTGAGAGAGAGAGAGAGAGAGAGAGAGAGAGAGAGAGAGAGAGAGAGAGAGAGAGAGAGAGAGAGAGAGAGAGAGAGAGAGAGAAAAGAGAGAGAGAGAGAGAAGAGAGAGAGAAGAGAGAGAGAGGAGAGAGAGAGAGAGAGAGAGAGAGAGAGAGAAGAGAGAGAGAGAGAGAGAGAGAGAGAGGAGATAATGGAAGAACTATAGAAGGGATGGAGAGTGAGGAGAGGCGAGAGAGGGGAGGCGGAAACCGATTTGGAGAGGTAAAGATGGAGAGAAGGGAAAGAAGGGAGAGGTTGAAAAGGGGGAGGAGATTGGATACAATGGGGTGTGTGTGTGTGGTTTTGGGTGGGGTGTTGCCTTTGTAAAGATGGGATGAGGGAAGAGGGGATGTTTGGGTCGATGGATTCTGCCTTGTTTTTATTTGTTTGTACTTTGTCTTTTTTCTATTTTTTTTGCTCTAAACGATTTTTTTTTGTTTGCCCGTTTACTTCTTTTTTTCATTGTATACTAATGGGTTTTTTTTGCTCTGTTTATCTAATGGTATTCCTCTCTTCCTTATTTTTACTTTCATCCTAATTTTCACTGTGCCTGTCTGTCTGTATGTATGTTTTTTTTTTTCCCTCTCTCTCTCTCTCTCTCTCTCTCTCTCTCTCTCCCCCTCTCTCTCTCTCTCTCTCTCTCTCTCTCTCTTTTCCCTCTCTCCTCTCTCTCTCTCTCTCTCCCCCCCCCCCCGAGGACACACACACACACCGTCGTCGTTACCATCGTCCTAATGCCCTGCGACTGTCGGCAAATTCTGGCTTCGTGCGGGTATTGGATTTCCATCAGCGGGTCTCGATCGCCTGCCCCGCCCCTGTTCACCCCACTCTGCCCCTCTCCGACCCATCATGCCCCACCCTGACCCGCCCCGCCCCATCATAACCGCCCCGCCCCTTCTCCCTTCGCCCTGCTCTCCTCATGAAAATATTTTTAAAGAATGTAATTTCATGAGCGCGCAGACAATTGCCTCAAAATTATGGCCCAATTATCCTGAGCGGCCACACTCGGACCCCGCCGCCCCACTGACAAAAGAGCAGCGGAAACTCCCTCGCTTGAGTCCCCTGCCAGATGGTCTGCCGCCTTATGTGTATATAGGAGGATAGTACAGTACATAGTAGCGTACATAGTAGAGTACATAGTAGAGTACATAGTATAGTTATAGTACGTAAACCCCAACAGCAGCAGCAATAACAACTTACTCGTGATATATAAAAGTATTGCTTCACCCGTGCTTCAGTCGCCCGGCAAATGGTACTAACACCAAAAACGTACAATTTCATCACAAAAACCCAACTATTAACTCCTGTAGTGCTCCAGAATGTCCCACCATGGTCCAGGAAAACAAAAACCTGATGAATAACTTGTGTAGTGGTCCAAAATGTCTCGCCATGGCCCAGGCTACCACAGGACGCCTTATGGACCCGCACAGTACCGCACACCCAAGGGCTTCACACACTCCTACCCTCCACCTTGAAGCGAGAGACCAGCGGTGCCTCCTAACCCTATAGACATGACCTTCTCCTGTGTGAAGCGGCGACGTAGCGGTGCTTAAGGAGTCTACAGACGAACACACTCAATTTTCACCCCTCATCTCCGCTGCTCTAAGATCGTCGTGGCGTGAATCTCCGTCTTTCAGTAGGCGGTGATCCAGAAAAGCGCCGACACACACGTCATATATCAACGTGTTAATTGTATGTGTCGCCTTCGTGGTGTAGTTGCTTGCGCGCCCAGATACGAATCTGCGGGCCCTGGTTCGAATCCGGGCCAGAGCAGGTCGGCGGCCAGCCCGAACACCTGTTCATTCTCCCTTTCGGGTTCGGGGTTGATAAATGGGTACATGGGGAAACCTGGGGAAGGTAACTGTGGTAACCCGGATGTCACACTAGCCCTGTGTCTCAGGGTAATGGGTTGTCACCCATCACAAGGGTGGGCTCAAAGGCTAATGCGACGGAGATTAGCACCGATGCCACGCGCAGCATAACGTATGCCCCCATCTTTACTTTATCTTTACCTTATTTGTGGGTGAAGCGATACAACTCTCGTTTAGTTTAGGTTAGGTAAGGTAGGTTAGGCTAGTTTATTTTCTCTTCCCTTCCTTACTAGACTCGCCAAGAGAAGCCATTTGTAATTACATTTCTTTTCTGTTCATAGCGTTGGCGGGCGGGGTGCGAACATTACCTCGTTTGGGCGGGCTTTTAATGTTACCGGCTGTGTGTGTGTGTGTGTGTGTTGATG
This sequence comes from Chionoecetes opilio, assembly GCA_016584305.1. Classification (NCBI taxonomy): domain Eukaryota; kingdom Metazoa; phylum Arthropoda; class Malacostraca; order Decapoda; family Majidae; genus Chionoecetes; species Chionoecetes opilio. Next base: position 6,170 of record JACEEZ010005845.1, read on the forward strand.
TGGTTAGTGTTGTGTGTGAATGTGTGTTGTGTGTGGTGTGTGTGTGTGGGTGGTTTGCTGCCTTATTAGGGTGTGTGGTTGAGACAGGGGTGAACACGGAAGAAAAACTTGGGAGGCCGGTTCCCTTTAAAATTAAAGGTTAGGTTAAGCCTAGAAAGGTTAGTTTGAAAGTTATACCATGAAGGTGAATTAAGTAGCTCGTGAAATGTGTTAGTGTGGTGTGTGTGGTGGTGTGGGTGTGGTGTGGGTGGGGGTCTTTTGTTGTGTCCTTCAAGGTGAGGTGTTTTACCTTGTAACGTTAATTAATGTTTCGGTCATGAATCTCCAAACACGCCTACAAGGTTCGGGTGGTACGGGAGCCGCGGAACACACACAAACCACAAACACACACACACACAACACCAAAAACACACACCACACACAAACACCACACAAAACACACACACATAGGGTACTCCGTGGTGTAGAGGAAGCACGCTGGGTTCACAAACGAGAAGTCCCGTTCGATCCCGGGCGGAGCGGAAAAATGAGTTGTTTCCTTAAAACCGAGCCCCTGTCCACCCAGCAGTTAAAAATGGGTACCGTTGTTAGCCGGGGTTTGTGCCCTGCTCTCCGGGGTGCTGCTTCGGCCCAAACAAAGCACTAAGGATGAATGGTAAAAATGTGATATGGGGGGGAGGGGCCACACGAGCATTGTTCTGGCCCTGTAAAATACTACTAGATGAATACAACTAGATGAATACATACAAACAGATAGACAAACATTCTGAGACAAAGACATATACCGATGAAGAGACAAGATGTGCAATAATTGAAACCCTATATACGTACGTGTGTGTGTGTGGGTGGGTGTGTGTGTGTCTATCGCATAAAGTACGTGTTATACTGTTGTTATACTGCTGTTCCTATTGGTCTGTAGCATCTTAACAGGAGGAGGAAGAGGGGGAGGGGAAGGGAATAGTAGAGAAGGAGGAGGAGGAGGAGGAAGAGGAAAAGGAGCACATTCCAGGGCTAGTAAAAGAAACTATTCATATTTATGTTTTAAATTCTTCTTTTTTTCCAGTTGGTGCCTTGGAAGGAAGAAGAGAGGAGAAGGAAGAGAGGGGAAAGAGAGAAGAGAGAGAGGAGAGAGAGAGGAGAGAGAGAGAGAGAGAGAGAGGGGGAGAGAGAGAAAAGGGAGAGAGAGAGAGAGGAGACCAGAGGGAGAGAGAGAGAAGGAGAGAAAAGAGAGAGAGGAGGGGGAGGAGAGAGAGAGAGAGGATGATGAGTCTCGTGTGTATAGACTTCCCGTGTGTTGTTGAATGGCTTTTGTCTCTTGTCTGTCATAACACATTTGTGACGGATCTTGTTTTCATACTTTACAAAACACGAAAAAAAGAAAGAGAGAAGAGCAATTTCAACAACAAAAATTAAACCAACGAGAAATTATAGTAGATATTTTATAAAGATTTTTCGGCTTGTATTAATTTTTCTGCATTTAACCCCTTGATGCCCATAACGTCATTTCCTTTGTAATTTGGCATCCATTAGAGTATTTTATGAATGTAAGCAATATGGATATGACCTGTTTAATCTCCTTGTCCACTATTTAATTTAGTATGTTAAGCTACTTTTCGTATTAGCTATCAGACGACAATATATAAGAGCAAAAGAAAGATATGGGCGTGAAGGGGTTAATCAACAGAAATTTACCTCATTTTTCACCGTCTGAGTCTTCACCTGACCAACTCTCTCACCTCTTCTTCTCCCTCCCCCTCCCACGCTCCTTCATCCCCTAATCTCCACATGTCCTCAATATCCTCACTTCTTCACTTTCTTGCACCCCAAAATGAACTTTCAACCCTCCACTACTAAAGTCATTACCCCTAAAATTACCACCTTTAAATTTCCACCTCTAAATACACACTTTATATCATCTCCTTATAATCCCTAAATCCAAGCGGTAAATAATTGTTTCATCCTTAGATTTTCACCTGTAGAAACCCCCTTAAGCCGTCAACCCATTATAATTAGAGTCCTAGTTATGTTCTTTTTTACATTTCTTTAAATTTACACCCTTAAAAACACCCTTAAATCATTAATCACATTATAATTTGAGTCTCAGTTTTTTTGTTTGCCTCCCTAAATTTTCAATAGTAAAAACACCCTTAAATCATCAACGCATTAGAACTAGAGTCCCAGTTTTGGTATTTTTTTTCCTTGCTTGTAATATTCACCTCTTAAATAACTCCCCCTAAAATCCGGGTCTTCCTAGCGGGTAATTTTTTCCCCTTTTCAGTCTGGGCTCGGAAACACATATCATCAGCTTACACTCAAAACGCGGCATAATCAATGTGGCCCAAGAATGATGGCGGTAATATTTCAACGATCATCCATTAAGCTGGGAGGAAATAGGAAGCTATATTTTCGTCATTACTTTTTTACTTCACAGGGGAAATAGAGGGTAGTTAAGCTGGACGGAAGCTTTATTTTCATTATTACTTTATTACTTCTGAGGGGAAATAGAGGGTAGAGGGTTACCTTTAAGCTGGGAGGAGGGAGGAAGCTTTATTTTTATCATTACTGTATTACTTCTGAGGGGAAATATAGGGTATAGTTAAGCTGGGATAGAGAAAGAGGCTTTATTTTCATTATTACTTTATTACTTCTGAGGGGAAAAAAAGGGGAGAGGGTTACCAGGATCTTAGTTTTCTTTGGTTAGTTATTCTTCCCTTACACGTAACTTCCCTGCATTCATTTCTTTCGTTAAAATGGTCCTCAAGGTAATGGATTGTTTTCCTGTATGATGGTGCGAGGAGGAGGAGAAGGAGGAGGAGGAGGAGGAGGAGGAGGAGGAGGGGGAGGAGGAGGAGGAGGGAGGAAGAGGAAAGGAAGAGGAAAGGAAGAGGAGAAGAGGAAGAGGAAAAAGGAAAGGAAGAGAAGAGGAAGAAGGAAGGAGAGGAAGAGGAAGAGAAAGAGGAAGAGGAAGAGGAAGAGGAGGAGGGGAGGGAGGAGGGGGAAGGAGGAGGGGGGGAGGAGGAGGAGGAGGAAAGGGGAGGAGGAGGAGGAGAGAGGAGAAAGGAGGGAGGAAGGAGGAGGGAGGAGGAGGAGGAGGAGGAGGAGGAGGAGGGGAGAGGAGGAGGAGGAAGGAGGACGAGGACGGGGGACGAGGACGAGGACGAGGACGAGACGAGGACGAGGACGAGGACGAGGACGAGGACGAGGACGAGGACGAGGACGAGGACGAGGACGAGGACGAGGACGAGGACGAGGACGAGGACGAGGACGAGGACGAGGGATATAGTATGCGTGAGGAGGGGTTAGAAGGAAAACTGGGATAAAAGAGAGTAAATAAAAGAATACGAGGTAGAATAAGGATGATGAGTAAAACTTTGGAGCGTGTAATGTGTCAGTTGGTGTGTTTACTACTGACAAAGGTTACCGATTAAGATGTTTTTTGAAATTGTATTCTTTGGTGTGTTTCTAGCCAATACATGTTCCGTAGGTGTGTTTGTTGTTGTTTGCTGTCAGATAAGAATATAATTAAGTGCTTATTTTTGGATTATTTTTCAGATTTTTATATTATTAAGGACTATTTAATTTTCTATTTATTTAATATTTATACATATTTTACTATTTACTATTTATTACTATTCATTTACTATTTATTTTACTATTTATTTAAAAGGACTTTCAGGACAAAAAGATAAAGGTAACAAAAAGCCCGCTAATTCCAGTCCCTTCACAAACTAACTTATGACTTTTTGTCATTTGTAACCTTGTAATGTGTGTGCTTTTGATAGCAATGTATGACAACAACGACATTTATATATCTTACAGGAAATTATATCGAGCAAGTATTATTGAATTATTGTTATGTTACGTATGTTGTGGAAGGAAATAATTTTAGTATTTATTCTTCCTTGCCGAGTTGTGTGTGTGTGTTTTGTGTATGTGTGTGAGTGTGTGAGTGAGTGTGTGAGTGTATGTGTGTGTGTGGTGGAGAGAGAGAGAGAAGAGGAGAGAGAGAAGAGAGATGAGAGAGAGAGAGAGAGAGAGAGAGGAGAGCGGAGAGAGAGGAGAGAGAGAGAGAAGGAGAGAGAGAGAGAGAGGAGAGAGAGAGAGACGAGAGAGAGAGAGAGAGAGAGAGAGAGAGAGAGAGAGAGAATGCTTACTGTGAAAGACCAGAAATCGTCAACGCCACACCACGAAAGGCGGCAAACAGGCGCAAAGTACATAAAAAAGGAAAAAGATTTTGTGGATAGTTTAGTCAATCAATACCGACCGCTTCGTGTGTCCCTCTGGTGCGATATTCAAGGGTCGCTGGGCACGTTTTAGGAAGCAACGCTTATCTGTGTTCAGCCCTGGAGCCTCGCGTGTCCCGTGTTTGTTTTGGTTAAGAAAAACACGTCGTACACTTCTCAGGCAGCGAGGCAAAAAAGTGTTCCAAACCACAACTCAACCATTTTATATTTGCAAGGAAAACACAAACTTTACGGTTATTACAATGCTAATGTTAAACTTTTCACAACTTCCTTTTGAAATAATGTATTCTGGTATTACTTTGTCTTGAAAATGTGCTTGCATGGAGAAGACGTTTACTTTTTTCCTGTTTACTTTTTTCAGTCGAACTGTCGTCTCCGTGAAGTGAGGTTGTGCTTTGGTTTAGCTCTCAGGATTAGAATGGCAACGTCTGTGATGGGGAGTGTTGTGGAGGCGGAGAGTGAAGTGGTGTTGTGTGTTGGTGCTGGGGTTGAGAGTGGTAGTGTGGTAGGAGTGAAGGAGGCTGAGGTTAAGGGAGGTAGAAGGGTCGAGGGAGAGTGTAGTGAAGGGTGTGTTGCGGCGCTTAAGACTATTCTGGAGGCGATCGAAGACCTGAAAAGGAGCTTTGCAAGTGAAGTGAACGAATTGAAAAGGGTTGTGAAGAAGCAGGAAATAGAGATACGTTCTCTTAAGTGTGGAGGTGAAGGTCCAAGTGGAGCGAGTGGAGGAGCACATGCGAGTGATGTGCCTGTAGGGCGAGATCCCAAGACCAGAGCGAGATATGACTCAAGCGACTACTAAGGTTCCTAGTAAGTCACCAGGGATTGGTGTTTGGAAGGTAGTTGATCATGGAGCCCGCCCGCAGGAGAAAAAGGTAAACAATGACCATCTTTTGTGCACGAACTCATTTCAGGTACTCTCGGGGCTGCAAGAGGATGATACAGAGGTAAGGAAGGTAGACGATACATCATTACCCGAAGGTAAAATCTTGGTTGTTGGTGACAGTCAGGTTAGGCATCTTGACAGCAGGTTCTGTGACAGAGAAGGGATGCGCATGAAGTCGGTGAGTTACCCAGGGAAGGGGATAGGTTATGTTAGTGACAAGATAGTTGAGTGCATGGCGGACCAAGGGAAAAAGCCCATCGTCTGCCTGAGCGCAGGGGGAAATGATGTTGAGTGTGTGTAAGAAAGTGAGATAAATTGCTACTAGGCCGGTTCAAGTAAAGCTGTAGGTTAATTGTTAGGGACAGTGGTGGGTCCCTGTGGTAGTGGGTGTCCATTCCAAGACGCTTTTTTGACGACTGTGGTTACTCCAGGGCTATTGCGGAATTGCCGGCTGGACACGTTCATTGCAAAGGCCATGGTTGGGCTCCTTTGTGACGCTCGGGACCTTTTTACGAGGTACTCCAACATGCTTCAATTACGCGGGATGGTGCACTTATTTAAGAGAAAGGTTGGATTTCATGGACTCTTGTTTGATCCCTTGAAAGGGGGGGTGTGCATTTTAGGCAAGGCTTTTTCTAATATGAAAGGGGTAGACACTGGGTTTTGAAGATAAAGGAAACTTGGTTACACTAGGAGGAGTGATGTTACGAAGGAACGGGACACTAGAGTGATTTCGAAGAGGAAGAGAGGAGAGGAGGGGTTAGTTAGAGGGTTTAGTTAAGATAAAGGGGAAAATTGACAAAAAAAAAGAGGAGTTGCTTGAAGGTCTACTATACAAACTGTAGGAGTATTTAAAAAAAGATAGATTTCTGGAGGGAGGAATAAAATAGGGTAGAGGATTTTGATATAATAGCATAACAGAAACATGGTTTGGGATATGTACAGGAAAAGGTATTCGAATCCGGGAAGTCGAGATAGCTGGGTATAAGGTATTTCACAAGGGACAGAGTAGGCAGACGAGAGAGGAGGAGTTGCGCTTTATGAAAGAGATGGCATGCCCAGTGTTGTGTTAACAAGTTATAAAAACAGATGCAGCATTAGAGGTCTATATGGGTAGAGGGTTAGAGGGTACTTAGGAACGGGAACTGAGAAAATGGTTTTGGGTGTAATGTATAGGCCTCCAAATTAATGTAAAGAGGATTCAGCTCCTATATGGGAAGAAAAGAAATAAAACAAGGCTGCAGATATAATCGATTAGGCGTGTGGGAGATTTTTAAATCTAGGAACGATAGACTGGGATTTAATCATATGTGCAGCGATGCAGATGAATTGTTATAAATATAATCCAGGATAACTTCCTAAAGTCAAGCAATCAAGGAGCCTACTATTAGAGGAGATAATATTCTCGATCTGATTTCTGACAAATAGAGACGATTAGTTACAATGTGGAAGGGTCGGGGGGAAATTTAGATAATAGCGACCAATTCGAGAGCAGATTTAGATTTAACATGGGAAGTATGAAAATTAAGTGGCAATAGGCATCGAATAAACTTAATTCAGAAAGGCCAATTATGCAGGATTAAGGAACAAGGGTACAACCTGGAGGTTATTAATAAGAGGTTGGGATGGCAGGAGCAGAAATTTTCCCAGGACAGGGCGAGATGACAGCTGGAAAGGCCAATGATGAAGGATTAGGAAGGCACCTGGAGGTAATGGCCGCGGTCAGGGATAGGGTTAGTGAGTCGAGGATGAGGAGATAATTAGAGCGGTTAGGACAAGGCAGTGAGGTCAGGCTGAGGAGGGAATTAGAGAGGTTAGAAGGGGAAGTGAGGTCGGAAGCCGAGGAGGATTATACCTTATTTGTAAGAGGAATAAAATTGACGGACAGAAAAGAAATATTCCTTATATGAATAAGGTCAGAAAGAGTGATCAAAATGGATGACCACGCTCGCTCAAGTTTTAAAACACAACATTGGAGTAAAAAGAAACATTTATTTAAGGATTCAAGCCAGGCAGGATTGGTAAACAAAGGAACAGTATAAACGTGATGGCGAGGACAGTGAAGAAATTAAACTCGAGTTGCCTCAGAACATTATGAGATTTTAAGTAGCAGAACAGGCGACGAAAGGAGACCAAAGGGGTGCTATCAGTTTATAAAACAAAGACAAGTGGAATTAGTTGGGCCGTTTAAGGTCAGGAAGGGTTCGAGGTCTTAAATACGGATGAGGTATATGTCTCAAAGCTAAATTTTATTTCTTAAGTGTTTTTACGGAGGAGGATACACCGCGATAACCTGATAGTGAACCAGAGGTTCAAGGGAAGCGATGAGGAAAACTCAAAAGATATTGTAGATAACTAGGGAAAAATGGTGGAGGAGGGTATAGAAAAAATGAAAAAAACAAAAAAGTTAATTAAATCGCCAGGACCAGATGAAGTGTATCCAGGGTATTATTAAAGGAAATGCAAGGGATGGTGTTAGTGAGTCGTTAGTGCACATTTTTAGGAAATCGGTTGTTGAGATAGGCGAAATGGCCTATTGTGGAGGAAAGGAAATGTTGTTCCCATATTTAGAAGGGAGACAGAGGACGAAAGTCAAATTATCGACCCGTAAGTCTAATCTCAGTGGTGGAGTAAATTATTGGAACTATTATGCAAAAAAAACATTAGAGAGGCCACTGAGATAAAACATAGGGTTTGATCAATGATCACAACATGGATTCACCCAGGGTAGGTCAAGTCTCACCAATTATTGAAGTTTTTATAGGAAAGTTTTATGAGGACGGCAGATAATGATAAGGATTATGATATAATAGATCTGGACTTAGTAAGGCATTTGACCAAAGTAACCACACGAGCGACTCTTTAAAATAAGGGTAGGGCTCATGGTATAGATGGGAAGGTTCCTCATTGGATCAGAGCTTGGCCGAAGTAATAGGCAACAAAGGGTACAATAATGAGTCCAAATTCTGAGTGGGGGAATGGTGAACAAGATGGAGTGGGAGTTCCAACAAGGGTCCTGTTTTGGGCCCATTACTATTTTGATTTACATCAACGACTTGGATAGTGGGATAGCATGATATCAGCAAGTTGCTGATGATTACTAAGTTAGGTAGGATTATTGGATCCACAGTCTGACGTAAACATAATTGCAGGAGGACTTAGATAAACTTAACGATGTGGGCAAGTCAGATGGCAGATAGATGGATTTTAAATTGATAAATGTTAGCGTTATGAATGTTGGTTAGAAAAAACCCTTGGGTAATAGATAAGCCAATGTATCATCTGAAAAGATCAGAAGGTGAAAAAGATCTTGGCAGTGAGGGTGAGGCCACAGACCTCCGACTAGTGAAAACAATTGTTATTGAGGCCAGAAATAGAGCTAATAGAGTATTAGGATCAATTACCAGAAGTGTTAAAAGTAGAAGTGCGGAAGTTATTCTAAACTTTATCTGGCTCGAGTCAGGCCTCACCTAGACTATGCAGTTCAGTTTGGTCTACATATTACAGGATGGATATAGTGTTGTTAGAAAAAGTGGAGAAAGGATGACCAACAATGATACAGGACATGCGTTAACTTTAGTTATGAGAGGAGATTGAAGTTATTAAAATTAACACTCACTCGAGAGACGCAGAGTAAGGGGCGATCTGAAGAAGTTTTAAGGGATAAAAGGGATTTAATAAAGGAGAGGTAGGAAAATTTCTTACGGCCTTTTAACCAGGTAGAACAAGAAAGGTAGTAACGGATTCAAGCTGGAAAAAGAGTAGTTAGAAAGGAAAATAGGGAAAAAAACTGGTTCACAAATAGGGTGGGGGAAGAATGGAATGGTTCTCAGTAGACAGGTATTAGTGCTGGAGTCATTTGGGGAGCTTTAAAGGGGAGGAGCTGGATAGGGTTCATGGATGGGATGAAGAGGTGGATGTAGGTCGATAGTGTTAGTGACAGGAACTAACACGTGTAGGCTGCAGCTCTTGTAGCCTTCCTTATGTTCTTATGTTCTTATGTTATGTAAGAGTAGGAACCTTTTGTGTTTGAACCAGGAGCAGAAAATATAGGCGTTCCGTTCGACTACTAATGTTGAAATATAGGTTTCGGTGGGAAACCATTAGCCCATTATGAACTGTGATGTGATTACTGTTCGAAGTTAAAGAAAACCCCTGTTACGAGTCGTTATTAAGTTCCCATTTATCCTCAAATATTCTCTCAAATCTTTATTTTTTTTCCCCAACTTATTGTGGGTGGTGGCAACGTAACGCAAGGTTTGTGGATCCCTTCACAGTAACATCCAGCTATAATGGGGGGCGCTACACTTCAAAGCGATAAAAGAAGAAAAGGTCACAAGTAAGAAGAAGAAGAA
>JACEEZ010005846.1:0-13387 GCA_016584305.1 Chionoecetes opilio
CTTTTTTTCCCAAACCCTCTTTTATGATAGGAGTAACGTGATCCTTCTATCTTGCTCCTCCAATAGCTAGTTTAGCTGCAAATTTTGCAGTTTTAAAACACTAAAAAGTAAAGTTGAGAAAAGTATTTGTTGAGTCCCATATCCCATACAGTAATTCATTAAGCTGAGAGAGAGAGAGAGATTAATTTTAATGCCAAAAATTTGCCAAGAATGAAAAACAGCCCCCCTTTATCTTCCAAGCAAATATAAATCAAGCCCAACCCCCAAAGCGGAAAAACCCCGGGGCCCACTGGCGGGCAGATGATGGCCAGTTAATGAACCCCTCATTATACCCTGACCCTTGCCATCAGGTCAACAGTTAATAAAAAAAAATAAGCCCACTAATGGGGAACTCGAACCCAGCCAGCCCCATATGATGCCCCGTGGGTGCCCGCCTCTTTACCTTGCCCTTTTAAATATCCTTGGTTTATGGAGAAAAAAACATTAATGTGAAGGATATGTGTTGGGGATCCATTCAAAATATCGTCAGTCAGTTATCTTTACTTATTATGGCTTTCATTCGACGGTACACTTTCGTCAGTGTGGCTGTTTTGTTTACAGTTATCAGCTGTTAGGGGCCGAGCGGGGGAGCCTGACCTCGAACACTCCTGTCAGCCGTTCTGGCGAGGCACGAAACCGAGAGAGAAGCCGCAAGAACCGTAAAAGCCGGCTTTCCTTACGGCTTCTCTCACCAAAATTCGCCTATTTTTTGATGAACAGCCACAATTACCAAAGTATGCCAATAAAAATCCTTGTGGATGAGAATGGAGACTGCACTGTTTGGTGAAGAACTTCTAATCAACTCCACTTCACAAAGTACTGGATATTGTGCTGAATAGAAAAAATGATGCAGGACTGGCCATTTTTAACCCAATTTAACCATAGTCATATCCACCCTCTTTTTCACTACCCTTTTCAAATGCAGCGATTGAGCGTTTTTTCAGCAAACTAAATCTAACTAAAACTTGTCAAAGATCCTCTCTTAAAAATGAAACCCTAAGTGGCTTAATCCCATGCAATATATCACATGAACGCTTAAAAATATCTTCACATAACCTGAACATTGAGGACAATATGCTAAAAGCAATCAATAATGTCAAAAGTGGTGCAACGTGTTCAGAGGTTGCAAATATGTAATGTTTTAAATATAAATATGTATATTACCTGTAATATGCAAATATGTATAAGTGTCTTGCACGTGACGTCCAAACAGCCCTTGTTGTGGCTGCGACAGGGGCGGGGAAATGCGAGCTGGAGACCAACAAACTCCACATTCGCCTGTGTTTGCCAGCTTATGGTACTTTTCCCCTACCAAATATATGTTTATCAGTATAAAAGATCTGCTGTTATCTTCAGAAAAAGTTTGTTCTATAATAAATTTCAAATAAAAAACCGTAAAACACACTAAAGAAGGGCCATTATGAGACCCACAAGAAATATTCATGGCTTAAAAATTCACCAACTCCCGCTCCCATTTAATATTTTGCTCGAAAACTTTTTAACACGGACAATATCAATATAAGCGGAATTTCAATTAGCTTTCCATTGATAATTTCGTTTCTGGGTAAATAATTAGTAGCATGCATAAATGAGCGTTAACTAAATAAATAACATCATGAAGTCGGGTAGTTTTTTTTCCCGATTGAATGAGGTTATTTATTTAGTTAACGCTAATTTATACATGCTTTCTAATTTATTTATCAGATAACGAAAAATATCAATGGAAAGCTAACGAAATTCCCCTTCTATTGATTTTTGTCCATGGGAAAAAGTTTTCGAGCAAAATATTAAATGGGAGCTGGAGTTGGTGAATATTAATTAAGTTCATGCATATTTCTTGCGGGTCTCATAATCCCTTTTCTTTAGTGTTTTTAGGGTTTTTTTTATTTGAAAATATTAAGAAAAAAACTTTCCGAAGATAACAGTATATCTTTTATATGAAAAACATAATTTGGTAGGGTAAATTACCATAACTGGCAAACAGGGGCTGCAAGTGGAGTTTTTTGGGTTCCCCAGCTCCCCCCGACGGGGGGCATTTCGCTTGAAGACGGCAGCTTTTTGGTTAAACCGCAAACGGTGGGTCGTGACGTCAGTGCAAGACCCTATTTTTAACCTTTTACTTTTAATTGTTTAAAAGTTTTTGTGGGAATATAATTCTTAGTTATTTAGGCCCTTCCATTTGCGACTTTCAAAAACCCTTTTTCCGGAACCCAAGAGTTCAGGCGTTTCCTTTTTGCGCAAAAAAACCTGGGTCCCGGGGCAAAGCGCGTAGTGCTCACCAAAACCCTAAAACTTTCTCTACTCACATTGAGAGGTGGGAGCTTGGGTAGATTTTTTCAGTTCATACAAACAAGGTCGCCCTTGGGCCCTATTTCCTTATCGTAAAGGGTTTTCCGCATACACGATCGGGAGGAGTCAGCGGCAAAAGAGGCTACAGGCTGGGGGAGCCCATGCTTCCCGGGCGTCTTAAACGTGATATGACCCTTCACATAGCACTAGCTGAGTTAATCCCGTAATTCTCTCGTTATCTCTCGCTATCTCTCTTGTTTCTCTCTCTCGTTATCTCTCTCTCTCACTTATCTCTCCTCTTCGTTTTTCTCTTCTCTTCTCTCTCCTCTCTCTCTCTCTCCCCCTCTCTCCCCTTCTCTTCTTCTTCTCTCTCTCGTTATCTTCCCCCCTCTCTCTCCTCGTTTCTCTCTCTCTCTCTGTTATCTCTCTCTCGCTCTCGTTATTTCTCTCTCTCTCTCCTCTTCCCCTCTCTCTCTCTTTTTAAAATGCTCGCCAGCTGACTAGTATTTTTTGTAAACAAAAAACGGGTTTTTGGTTCCATTTGTGACACGCAACCCAACCCTAAAACCCAGAACCCAACCCTGAATGAAAAACGGTTCAGCACTTGGGACAAATGGAAAGGCCTTTATTCCAATACATATTTTTTTAAAAGGGTTATTCTTATTAAACCAGAAATATATATTTAAGGAAATGATATTAAAAATAGACAAACAAAAACTGGCTTAATTTTACTATTTTTTTTTGCATGTTATCAATAAAAAATTGGATTTTTCCCCTACTTCCTTTTTTCTTTATATAATAAAATTAGAAAATATATAATATATATATATAATATATAATAATAATATATAAATTATAAATTTTATATATATATATATACATATATATATCGAAATACAGTCGGCCGGTTTTTTAGGAAAACTAAGAATTTGGGGGTAAAATTGATTGACTTAGGGTAAGTTCACGGAGCTCATGGAAGGCCTGCACCCCAAAGGAAAACCTGATCGTCGCAGCTCACGCCCGCCCGCCTGCCCCGGGGCGGGAACGTCCCGGAGTCCTTTGGGAGCCCATTGAGACCCCTGCTGCAGTGTCCTCACTTCCATCCCACCGACAACGTCTACGGGGTCAACTCATCGCCCGAACGTCACCACCTTTGACCTGCCCCCAAGGCGTAGCCAGAGGGGGGGCCCAATTTGGCCCTGGCCCCCCCCAATTCAACACATTACTTTTGGAGCGTATGGAGCTATAATTTCATCCATTTTACTATATTAAATCAGCAAAGAACCAATAAAGACCCCCCTAGGGTCAAAATGCCCCCAATTAAGTCAATTTTTCAAAAAAGTTTTCTGGGGTTTACAGCGCCCCCCGACCCCCAGTGATAAGGCTCGCTTCCTCGCCACCCCCCCCTCACCATCATTGGGAGGGGCCCCCCCCAATTATTTTTCCGGTCCCATTGCTGCCCACCCTGCTGGCGCCGCTTCCGTCCACCCATCACAACGCCCCCCCGTCATCCGCCCCACCTGTGCCTTCCTGAGGAAACTAAAACAACCTCGAGACTGTGATTATTCCGGGTGACACCAGGGGAAAACGTCGACTTCGAAACCCCTGCCCTTTAACAACAAAAACAAAAAAAACAAACCCCGAAATTTCTCACCCCGGCGACGTCCCCGGGTGAAAAAGGGGATAAGGGTGTTGTTGGTTGTGGGGGGAAGAGAGGTGGAGCAGGTTAAAACGGTCAAATGAAGGGTTTAAAAATTGGGTTTGTTATTAGGGGGGAGGAGGAAAACAAAATGTGTATTTTTTGGGGCAGGATTAAGTACCCCAAATTGTTTTAACCCCGGTTTTTTTTAGTTGTTTGTACACTAATTTTGATTGTTTCCGTACAACCGGGGTTTGTTTCAACCTAGTAGTCCCCGTTCCCTCTGAGCTGATGTACGAAAGCTATGGGTTTTAATAGACTACTAACAACTTTTTGGTGTACGAAAACAAAAATTGTTACGAAATGACTGCACCCCTGATTAGAAACCCCTTTTTCTGTTATCATTTTTTTAGGGGGTGTGTTTTGCTTGTATAGCAACTACCACGGTACCCTAACCACCCTATTAAGGCCGATCATCTTACACGCTATGAATCACCCTTCTATAGCCAACCCAAAAAATACGGCTAGTTGGCATTGCCGTATCTTTAGAGGCAGACACCCTAGGAACACGCCGCCGTACCTTTGCCGCGCGTTTTAAATCAATAAAAATTTTGGGTATTATTGGCAATTTATGTTTCACCCAACAACGATTTTTTTGATGGCCCTTATGTTTTTTTGGGGTGTGATGTGTTTTTAAGAATCTGGGAAACCCTTTCTGTCGCAATTTTTTTTTTTTCCTTTTTTTTTTTGGGGGGGGAGAAATGCAAAAAAAAATGTACCAAACCTAACCCAACCAAACCTAAACCTAAACCAACCTAAACCCCATACTAACCAACCAACCCAACCTAACCCAACCAAACCTTTTTCCCAAAAAAAAAAAAAAAAAAAAAAAAACTTAACCTACCAAAAAAAAAAAAAAAAAAAAAAAAAAAAAAAAAAAACCCCTGCGACGAAAAGGTTAGCAATTCATTTAAAACACACAAACCCCCCAGAAAAACATAAGGCGCATCAGAAAACGTTGGTTGGGTGAAACATAAAATTATCCAAAATTTTACACTATGACCGAAATTACCGTGGATAATTTATAGTTCCAACCCAACCAACGTTTTTCTATGCGCCTTATGTTTTCTGTGTTGGTTTGTGTACCTAAACCTAACCTAACCATTACCGTCGGCGAGTTTTCCCGATTTGTGTAGCACGGAGAATTTTGGGTTGACGAGAGTACCAGGTACCATGGCGGCAAGGATGGGTAATGTCACCGGTGGTTAATGCACTTTGTTTTTATGGATGGAGTAATAGGATAAATCAAGCAAAGGGTTGGTGAGGAGTTATAGATATACAAAAGGGAGGCCAACCTCCAATATTAATAGTGTTTGCAGATGAAACTGTACCTCCTAACAGAGAGTACAAAAAAACAATTGCTGAAATTGAGGGAATTTCCGTGTGTTTGTGTGAGGAGGAAACTGAAGGTTAACTGTGGCCGAAAGGCGGAAGTGTTGTTTGCTGTAGTAGTAGTAAGATTTGTTTGTTTTTGTTGTTTGTTGCGGTTTGTAGTAGTAGTGGTAGTAGTTGTTTTTGTTGTTGAGTAGTAGTGGTAGTAGTGTAGTTGTTGTTGTAGTTGTTGTTGTTGTAAGTAGTGGTAGTTGTTGGTTGTTTGAGTATTGGTATGTAGTAGTTGATGTTTAGTTAGTTGTTGTAGTAGTAGTAGTAGTGGTTGTGTAGTATTGTTGTAGTCGTGGTGTAGTTGGTGTTGTTGTTGTAGTATTAGTTTTTGTTGTTGGTATTTTTAAGAAATTAAGGAGTGAAGTTATTGAGTTTGAAGTCACATTTAGCATGACAGGTTGAGAGCCAGAAGCAATATAAAATATAATATGAATGGACAGATAAATTATTGGTTTCAACATCCCGTGAAAGTAGGGAAGCAGGGAAGGAGATGAAGATAGAGAGGCCTAACAAGTGGTGATAAGAGAGAGAGGCCTAACAAGGGGTGAAAGAGAGAGATGCCTACAAGGGGGATAAGAGAGGAGATGGCCTACAAGGGGTGATAAGAGAGAGGCCTACAAGGGGTGATAAGAGAGAGAGGCCTACAAGAGGTGAGAGAGAGAGGGCTCCAGGGGTGATAAGATATGGGCCAAGGGGTGGTAATATAGAGAGGCCTAAAAGGGGTGATAAGAGAGGGGCCCTACAAAGGGTGATAAAAGAGGGGCCTTCAAGGGGTGATAAGACGAGAGTGGCCACAAGGGGTGGATAAGCGAGAGGGGGCCTACAAGGGGTGAAATTAAGAGAGGGCCTACAAGGGGTGGGATAGAAGAGGCCTACAAGGGGTAATAAGGAAGAGGCCCTACAAGGTGATAAGAGAGGGTCCTACAATGGGTGATAAGAGAGCAGGCCTACAGGGGTGATAGAGAAGAGAGGCTACAATGTTGATAAGAGAAGAGAGGCCTACAAGGGGAGATAAGAGAAAGGCTACAAGGGGTTGATAAGAATGAGGCCTCCAAGGGGTGATAAGAGAGATAGGGCCCTACAAGGCGGTGATAAGAGAGAGAGCCTACAAGGTGTATAATAGAGGGCCTACAAGGGGTTGATAAAGAGAGAGTGCCCTACAAGGGGGAGATAAGAATAGAAGGCCCTACACGGGGAGATAAGAGAGATGGCTACAAGTGGTTGATAAGAGAGAGCCTATCAAGGGTGATAAAGAGAGAGAGGCCCCTACAGGGTAGATAAGAGAGAGGCCTACAGGGGGTGTAAGAGAGAGGCCTACAAGGGGTGATAGAGGGAAGAGCCTCAAGGGGTGGATAAAGAAAGAGGGGCCTACAAGGGGTGAATAAGAGAGAGAGGCCTACAAGGATTGATAAGAAGAGGCCTACAATGGGTGATAAAGAAGCGGCCTACAATGGTTGATAGCGAGAGCCTACAGGGGTGATACAGGAGAGAGGCCTACAAGGGGTGATAAGGAGAGAGAGGCCTACAAGGGGGTGATACGAGAGAGAGGCCGTACAAGGGTTGAATAAAGAGAGGGGCCTACAAGGGGTGATAAGAGAGAAGAGGCCTACCCTACACGGGGTGTAAGAGAGGGGGGGCTAAAGGAAGGAAGTAGTGAGAACTTTGGGCCGCGTGATGAGGAAGGACCATGAGTAAACATCTTAACTTTCACTGTCACAAGTGGCACATGCCAAAACAACAGTGAGTATATAACTATAATTAAGTGCTTCTAGGAGACTGCTTTATTTACTTGCCACTGCCTTCATTCACCCGACTGCAACACCATTCCTCGCAAATGTTAACTAGATCAGGTAAACCTAAAAAGTAGTATATAATATATAAATAATAAATATATACATGCATACCTATATAGGTTCTAACATATTCAAACTTGTTGATAATGATTAGTAAACTGGTAACTCTCATTTTACTTCAATTTTTCTCTTATGCATGGCTTCGTCAAGTAACACTTAAACCATGATGTGTACCACTACTTATTATGAGGAACAGACACAAAGGAACTCAATTAATTTTTAGAGGTATTTTAAGACTCTCCATAACCATGAATATAGACAACCGACAAGACCAAACTATACTACGAAGAAAAAAGTTTTGTGTTTTAGGCGAATTTATATTCCAGGGTGCTATAGTTCTTTCCGTGCTTGTACTCGCTGACAACAACACTACAGAAGACCTGAGGTGATTGGCTGATGTGCACAGTAGGGTACGGCCGTAGGTCCAATGGAAAAGTGAATATAGATTATTTCGAATTTGGCAGGGTGTTTTTCTTATGTACAATTGACTTTGACGGGTGGTTTGTTTCTCTTTCAACTTTTTGTTTGAGCACCTTCTTGTAATGCAAAAATGGACATTTTAATAAATATTTATATGCAAACTGCTGGACTTTTTGGCTAAGCGTCCTGCGGAGTGCTTTTGGTGGGTCCTTGCGGCCCAATAAGTTTAACACTTGTATTTTAATGAATGTATTTCACACACCGAACCATGAATTTAATCTCACAGAATAGATTTTTTGGGTTATCACAAACTCGACAAATATTACTGCAAAGCAGGCAGGAATGAAGTACTGAAGTAATAGGACAGAAGTAACTCTGAAGTACTCGGAAGTAGGCTAGTGGGAAGGCAATAGACTGAATTAATAGGAAAGAAGTAACTCTGAAATATAGGAAGTAGAGCTAGTGAAGTAATGGAACGTAGGCCAGTGACGTAATAGGACTTAAGTAATAGGAAAAGTAGGCCAGTGAAGTAATAGGACTTTAAGTAACTCTGAAGTAATAGGAAGTAGGCTAGTTAAATAATAGAACTGAAGTAATAGGCCGAGGGACCTTGACCAGGGGAAAGCACCAGGGTACCAAAATAGTTAGATTGGGTTACGATGGGAGGAAGGACAACGACCAGGGCAATGGTGACCGACAGTCAATGGGAACTGCACCCAGGTTTGATCAGGAGGAGCATGTGTTCAGTGACAGAGGAGCCATCTTTTGGAAGGTACCTTTGGCACTTTGTACCAGAGGACCCGGTGGCCACTTGAGAAGCCTGCTTTAAGGTGGCTACATGCTCTCATATTGATCTGCTGGTGGACATACGACTGCACCGACCCACTGATCGTCTGCCTAAGGTGGACTCAACTAGGGCAACACTGGTGGAGGGTGGGTACTCTGGCCCATTGGAGAAATGGCTGGGACGCAAGCTCTTCTGGAGTATATGCTGTTGCACACAAACGAGTTGCCCCTGGCCGCCACCTTATCACCAGCACATCGACCCGGGCCCCTGACCTCCATCTGAACACTGGCTTCACGGGTCCCAGTATGCCATTTGGCGGTCCAGCGTGAATGAGATGCCAGTACAACGCAGAGTTTCAGAGGAGTGCCAGGCGGTGAAGATCCTCACGGAGATACTGGGAGTATACCCTGGTCAACAGGTCCACTGACCAGCAGGTCTCCTACCCAGCTGGTCCAGAGCTGTGAAGCGGGGCGTTCTCAACTCCCATAGAGCTACATAATGTTTCTCCCCATCCGAGCTGCAAGGAGATCCAAGTGTGTCAAGGTTGTCCCAGCTCCAGAGGCTCACACAGCCAGTCGCTCGTTACATGTGGGAGCAGAAAAGCATGGACTGACTGGCAAACAAACTGAACACCCCTGGAAAATCCTAGTCAAGTGACTGCCCTGCGGTGTCTTCAAACTCTACTCACGCATAAAGTTCACCACGACTAAGGACGGCCCCAAGCACATCCTCACGCAGCTCAGAGAAGTCCCGAAACACTGTGATCCTTCCTACGTGCAGACAGGAGCAATGGTTTCGCACGACTCAAATGTTCCATCCCTCTCGCTGATGGCGAGTCAGAGTGAGGACGAACGGCACGGTTCGCCGTGAACTCCAGATTGTTGAGCTGAGGGCTGGCGAGGAGTATGGGGCTCAGGTAAGACCTCTCGCATCACAACACCGCAAGCTGAACTTGTCAGCCAACCAGCTTGCAGACACTGATCAGCTGGCAGCCTGGCCAGGTGCACGAGACGGCATTCACCTGTTCACTGTCCGGGGATCAGATCCAGGAGATCCTGGTCAAGCCGTACAAGGTTCCGGAGTTCTCTAGCCACACTCAGAGCACCGAAAGAGTCGTGAAGCAGGTGACAGAGGCTGCGGCAGCAGTGGTGGGGCAGAAAGGCCAGAGACGGGTTCTCCCGGGCTGGGGCCCCCACCACCAGGAGACCATGCCCTCTTCATGTCTAAAAAGGGACATGATGGACACTTTTCTAGGCCAACGTAGAGGCTGTGATACTGTGATGTAGGGCCTGATGAACCAACTGATCAGAAAGAGCTTACCACGCTAGTCATTTGGAACTCATATTGGTGCATGATGCAATAAACAGGACCAACCGGACACTGCGTACTCATTTAAGCATTATTCGAGAAGTGTGCAATATAAAAGTGCAATTTTGCATAGTAAGAATTGCTCAAATGCAAAAATGGAATCAGATAAAATCGTCTTGGAATTCCATTTTATATAGGAAATTGGCATGCCAAAGTTGAGAAAAAGAATTTTTGTTATACGGCGTACCCTAGTGCACAGGCTTCTAAACCAAGAAAACCGTCACAGCAGAGTCTCATTTAGAGGTAAGCAAGTGGTAGGGACACAATACGTACTACCTACCACTTGTTTACCTCTTGATGAGGCTCTGTTATGACTCTGTTTTCCTAGTTTAGAAGCCTCTGCATATCAGCCATTACCTCAGGTCTTCTCTATGTGTTGTCAGCAAGAACAGAACACAGTAATATAGCACCTGGAATATCAATATCACGCAAAATAACTTTATGGCTCTCTGTGTCCTGACTGTGACCACTGTTGCAGGTGCTGAGGTCACAGTCCCAGCTGGCTCTCTGTATTCTGACTGTGACCACTGTTGCAGGTGGTGAGGTCACAGTCCCAGCTGGCTCTCTGTATTCTGACTGTGACCACTGTTGCAGGTGCTGAGGTCCAGTCCCCAGCTGGCTCTCTGTATTCTGACTGACCACTGTTGGAGGTGCTGAGGTCACAGTCCCAGCTGGCTCTCTGTATTCTGACTGTGACCACTGTTGCAGGTGCTGAGGTCACAGTCCCAGCTGGCTCTCTGTATTCTGACTGACCACTGTTGCAGGTGCTGAGGTCACAGTCCCAGCTGGCTCTCTGTATTCTGACTGTGACCACTGTTGCAGGTGGTGAGGTCACAGTCCCAGCTGGCTCTCTGTGTCCGACGTGACCACTGTTGCAGGTGGTGAGGTCACAGCCCCCAGCTGGCTCTCTGTATTCTGACTTTTGACCACTGTTGCAGGTGGTTGAGGTCACAGTCCCAGCTGGCTCTCTGTGTCCGGACTGTGACCACTGTTGCAGGTGGTGAGGTCACCAGTCCCAGCTGGTTCTCTGTGTCTGACTGTGACCACTGTTTGCAGGTGGTGAGGTCCAGTCCCGCTGGGTGTTCTGCTGCACACTAAGGCATCTCGTGCCGGCATCCCTAAAGCTTCCTGCAGGACCGGCCACCATGTGTGCTGCTGCGAGTATTGCTGCCCCTGGAGGCTGGGCAGGAGGCAGCAGAAACCACCAGTGGCCGGGAGCAGCAGCAGCAGTCTGCCTCAGCTGTGGGGAGGCACAGGAGGGATGGCAAGAATCACCTGGAGGGAGGCAGCTCAGGCCAAGAAGGAGAGAGGCAGTTTTGTTGCTCACAATGTAGTAAATCATTCAGATTCAAGAGTAAGCTTGAGAGACATTTCCTGACACACAGTGGCGTCAAGGATTATGAATGTGTAGAGTGTGGGAAAAGATTTAATGATAAGCCTAGCCTCACCCGACACACCCTGACACACAGTGGTGTTAAAAATCATAAATGTCTGGAGTGTGGGAAAAAATTTACTCTAAAGTCTAACCTCACCCAACACACAGTGGTGTTAAGAATCATAAATGTCTGGAGTGTGGGCAAAGATTTACTCACAAGTCTAGCCTCACCCAACACTCCCAGACACACAGTGGTGTTAAAAATCATGAATGTGTGGAGTGTGGGCAAGGATTTACTCACAAGTTTAACCTCACTCGACACACCCTGACACACAGTGGTGTTAAAAATCATGAATGTCTAGAGTGTGGGAAAAGATTTACTCACAAGTCTAACCTCACCACACACACCCTGACACACAGTGGTGTTAAGAAATATCAATGTCTGGAGTGTGGGCAAAGATTTACTACCTATTCAAAACTCACCACACACACCTTGAGACACACTGATTTGAGGGAGTTCAAATGTGATGTTTGTGGCAAGTGTTTCAAGACAAAGAGGGATATTGCCAGCCACGTAAAGATTCACATGAAGCACTTGTTCAACCTGAGTACACACAGTGGTGACAAGAATCATGAATGTCTGGAGTGTGGGAAAAGATTTACTAAGAAGTCTAACCTCACCCAACACACCCTGACACACAGTGGTGTTAAAAATCATGAATGTCTGGAGTGTGGGCAAAGACTTACTCAGAAGTCTAGCCTCACCCAACACACCCTGACACACAGTGGTGTTAAAAATCATGAATGTCTGGAGTGTGGGCAAAGATTTACTCAGAAGTCTGGCCTCACCCAACACACCCTGACACACAGTGGTGTTAAAAATCATGAATGTGTAGAGTGTGGGAAAAGATTTACTCACAAGTCTGCCCTCACCCAACACGCCTTTAGACACACTGGTTTGAGAGAGTTCAAGTGTGATGTTTGTAAGAAGTGTTTCAAGACAAAGAGAGAAATTGCCCAGCACATGAAGATCCACTTTTGAGGTGCTGTGTTGTGTGGACAAGTATGGTGGCAGGAGTGTGGCAATGGGTGGTAGTGGTGGACAGTGTTACATGTGTGGTGGCAGGAGTGTGGCATGGGTGGTGGTGGTGGTGGACAGTGTGTTACATGTGTGGTGGCAATGGGTGGTAGTGGTGGACAGGTTACATGTGTGGTGGCAGGAGTGTGGCAATGGGTGGTGGTGGTGGACAGTGTTACATGTGTGGTGGCAGGAGTGTGGCAATGGGTGGTGGTGGTGGACAGTGTTACATGTGTGGTGGCAGCCGTGGCCTCTCATAGTGTTGGGTAGTGTGTTCGTATGTCAGTGTTATAGTGTTGTGGCTTTGCTTATCCAACAGTTATAGTGTGATGGTGATGGCATGCATGGTGGTGGTGTTGAGGTGTTGTCAGCTGGCCAATCTGTTCTCACCATAGTAATTATAATGAGAGGTAAATATTAATGATGTTATTGCTATACCAACATTATCCCCGCTACTACTTACATGACTTCACTGAGATATTTCTACTAGATATTTATATTAGCATGAGATATTTCATGTCATTTATTGATCAATATTTTGTTGCCATGACAGTTTGTGTGTGGCATGAGGAGTGATGGCGGTGTCTTAGGGGGCAAAATGCAACACTGGCCTTTACAAGATGACTCTGATAAACCCCTCAGGGGGTTACAAAGGGGCATTCACAAGCCAGGTGACAGGTGAGAGGAGAACTGTATGTTTTGTTCTAGTGTGTGTACAGTTGTTACTAGTAATGCTATACTAGATTAATAGACGATCAGTTTTCAAAGAGCTAGCCTAGATGTTTAACAGATATTTTCACTACCGTAGATAACACTATAGTCGCCAGTCACTTGCCACTGCACTAATGTCGCCAGGCACAATTATTACGAATTATAGTATCACTACAGCCTTGTATGTGCCACTGAAGACATGTAGTGTGATGTACATAACTGCATGTCTCTTCAGTGACACATACAAGGCTGTAGTGATGCTATAATTCGTAATATATTGTACCTGGGGACATTAGTGCAGTGGCGACGGGCATTTGGCCCGGTTTAAAAAAAAATTTATAGTGTTAAAACCCTTAACCCGGGGGGACTAGTTTTAAAAATATAA
>JACEEZ010005846.1:20071-27571 GCA_016584305.1 Chionoecetes opilio
ATTTTGCAAATTATGTTAAAAAAAAAAGTATTAATACCAAAGATTGAAGACTAGCAGTGTGGTTGCCGGCTCGATCCTCACTGCTCCTAGGGATGTTTCACTGACAAATGCGTGCGGTTATTGTCCCCCTTGAGCAAGACCATGGGTGAATAACACACACTCACACACACACAGTATTGAAAACCCTCGTAATATATACTTAACACTTCCCTGCCAGAGAGAGAGAGAGAGAGAGGTGGGAGCAGAAATAGTAGCAGTAGTAGAGAGAGAGAGAGAGAGAAAGGGGAAACATATATTTATTAATGTGTTGTTTTGACCCACCTGAGAGAGAGAGAGAGAGAGAGACACGTCCTTCCCCTTCCACTGTCTCCAGCACACTAGCTCCCTCCTTCCCTCCCCTCCGCCCTTTAACAACCGCCACCTCGTCACATATATTCGGCTTTTTTAAACATGGACTAGGGAGAGTCTAACGTGGAGCTTCCATGTTAGACTCAAGTAGTACCAATGCCAAGAACGCGTGCTTTAGACGCCAGCAGCGAGAGCTAACATGGTCCTATGTTGATCCACGACTGCGCTTGGGTTGGCAGCCCTGAACCAGGGAGATATTGGGGGACGGAGAGCGGAAGAGTCATTTGTCTCCGCGCCCTGCTACCGAGAACAACAAAACACACCATACCATATATGAACCTATATTCTTCATTTATTCACTTTTTTACCCACATTTTCCTTGATCTTCATAGCTCTTCCCATTATCGGGAGTCAAGATTGTCATGGTCATGTTATAGTTATTATTTAGTTGCACAACTAATGATGCCTTAATCACTAGTTGATAGTTTGATAGTTGATAGTTGACTAGTTTTTTAGTTGATAGTTGGAGTATGTGTGAGAGAGAGAGAGAGAGAGAGAGAGATCATGCATGAGTGAGAGGACAGTAGGATGTGAGAATGAGGTGGATAGATGTGTGGAAATGGGAGACTTCTGCCGTGGCCTCCCTGTAGAGGGATGTAAGGAACCGCTGTTAGCGTAGACTAGACTATTATGACCAAAAAGAGAATAAATGTCTCCTCTGTTTCCATTAATTAAATGCAAGTGCTGCTGTATAGTCATATAAGTGAGTGACTATTATATTGCTGATAGTCTGGACTCGGCGGGCGAGGAGAGATAAACAAACCCAGATTTCGTAGGGCGCCAAACGCAGTCTTTAAAAAAATAGTTCAGATGCTTCATAATATAATCTGCAGTAGACGCATGTATACACTCATATTTTGCCAAACAGAATATTGACAATACCGCTAATTTGTCTTAGCATGGGCATTTGCATAGTATCGTAAATATCATTAGACTCAAGTGTTGGACAGGGTCCTGGGTGTCTAACATTTCCAATACTATTCTCGTTAGTTTTAGACCAACTTAAGACTAATCCCCCCCGGAAAATGTTTAGAAAACGGAAATGCCTGTCTAAAGCACTGATCTATATAACATGGATCGCGGAAGCCTGGCTCAGCACTGGTTCCAACTGTCCGCCATCTTGCCGTAACCAAAACAAAGCCTTGTTTCTGCGGCTCGCGTTGCTGTCTGGCTGTGTTATCGCCTCGTCATGCCAAGCTGTGCTTGCTGTCTGGCTGTGTTATCGCCTCGTCATGCCAAGCTGTGCTGCTATGTCCTGTACAAACAGACCAGGACCAGGAAGTGGCAAATCTTTCCACCTGTGAGTAACACCACACACACACACACGCACCCACCACACACACACACACACACCACACACCCACCCACCCACCCACACCCACACCACCCACACACCCACCCACACCCACACACACCCAGACACCCACACCCACACACACACCCACACCCACTCCCCACCAAGCCCATCCACTCTTAATCCATCTACCCACTCCAGTCATCCAACTACTAGTTTAAAAAAAATAAAGGTGGATATGGCATACTTTTTTTTATATAAGTAGATATAGATATAAGTATATTTTTTTATACTTGTTAACAATTAGTGGGGAACGGAAGCAGACCTGAGTGCGGTTATGATACAAATGATCATAGCGCTTCCTAATAAGCGGTGCTTGTTCTAATGGAGATAGCTTTATTTTGCGAGGAAAAAAAAAAGAAAAAAAAGTATACCTTGTGGTTAAAGTTAGGTTAGGTTTCATTACAACCTATAAGGTTAGGTTAGGTTTCATTAAAACCTTTAAGGTTAGGTTAGGTCTCATTAAAACCTATAAGGTTAGGTTAGGTTTCATTAAAGCCTTTAAGGTTAGCTAGGTTAGGTTTCATTAAAACCTATAAGGTTGGGTTAGGTTTCATTAATATTATTTTTTTTTTGGGGGGGGGGGGGGGGGGTGTTGCGCAAAATAAAACTATCTCCATTGCAACAAGCACCTATTGTAGGCCAAGAAAAAATTGTTTATGTCTCTTAAAACGACCGCAAAACTCTCGTCCATTATTACCAAAAGTTGTTTCGTAGTCTATATGAAACCATAGTCGTTTCGTACACTTAGCTCAGAGTTGAACTTGACTACTAGAGTTACGAAACGACACCAGGTATGTACGAAAATACTCAAAATCAGTATACGAAACTAACTACTTTCAATTCAATATACCTAATTAAGAAAGGTTTTTTGATTAGGCCAAAGGTTTTTGATTAATTTAAACTTCCTGTAATCCCCGAGAGTAGCTTCTATGGACCACTGTGGCTCGCGCCGTACCTGTGGCCGCGGCGGTACGGGGCTGGCGCCGTTATAGTGGACGTGAACTGCGCGTTCGCTCATTAGGTCAGACACACACACACTCGGGGGCTAACACTGCACTCTTAGCCTCTCGCTTTACCACATACACCACACCTGTCACTACACACCTGTACGGCCTCGCAACACACCTGTCACTACACACCTGTACGGCCTCGCAAGACACCTGTCACTACACACCTGTACGGCCTCGCAACACACCTGTCACTACACACCTGTTCGGCCTCGCAACACACCTGTCACTATACACATGTACGGCCTCGCAAGACACCTGTCACTACATACCTGTACGGCCTCGCAACACACCTGTCACTACACACCTGTACGGCCTCGCAAGACACCTGTCACTACACAACTGTACGGCCTCGCAACACACCTGTTGTCTGTGTATCACCGTAAATAAATGACTTGGAAGGTTCGACGATGCACTAGGTTTGAAGTTTAGTAGTAGTAGTAGTAGGTGTTAATAGTAGTTGTAGGTGTTAATAGTAGTAGTAGTAGTAGGTGTTAATAGTAGTAGTAGGTGGTAATATAGGCTATCACATGCCAGCAGCCAACACCCAGCCACTGCCTGGCCGGCCCATGTATTTGTTTGGGTTATGACAAGATGGCGGCTGGTGACTTCAGTATCTCGGCCACAGCTAGCCCAGATCCGCGATCCATGTTATATAGATCAGTGGTCTAAAGCCGCGGTTAGTCTTAGGTTAGCCGAAGTCCACGTTTAAAGAATCGGCCGATTGTGACCAGTGGCGTACCGAGGGGGGGGGGGGGGGGGGGGGGCATGCGGCCATGCCCCCCCCCTTTTACAAGGAATAAATTATAATATATAAATATATTATAATATATATATATATATATATATAATATATATATATTATAATATATAAATATATTTATAATATATATATATATATATATATATATATATATATATGTGGTCTGTTATGTATAATATATATATATATGTATATATATTCATATTTGCCCCCCCCCCTTTAAATTTTTGGGTACGCCACTGATTGTGACCTTATCAGCCACTGCCCTCGTCCCCCTTCGTACTAGCTCTATCATGCTATCTATAGTCAACAGCTTACTAGATCTGTGCCATTACTAGTGTTAGTGTACACAAACCTGCACGATCATAAACACAGACCAATACGAGAGGGGGGGGGAGAGAGAGAGAGAGAGAGAGAGTGTTGTGTTGGTGGTGAGAAAGAGAGAAAGGGTGTGAGAAAAAAAAAAGGTGTGTGAGAGACTGAGGGTAGAGAGAAAAAAAACAGAGAGAGAGAGAGAGAGAGAGAGAGAGAGAGAGAGAGAGTGTGTGAGAAAGAGTGGTGTGTGAGGACTGAGGGTAGAGAGATACAAATGAGAAAGAGAGAAGAGAGACAGCGGAAGAGAAGAAGAGAGAGAGAGAGAGAGAGGGGGAGAGAGAGAGAGAAAAGGGGGGAAAAAAAAGGGGGGAGAGGAGAGAGAGAGAGAGAGAGAGAGAAAAAAGGGGGGTTGAAACATTGCCGGATTTTGGGGTCAGGTAGTAATGGTGGTACTTTTGTGTTTTTGTGGCGTAGCTGCCCCTTTTCTGCGGGCTTTTCACCCTCCTCGGGAACATCTGGAAAATAAACAATACTAAAATAATGGTATTTTCCCCAAAGGGCATACAGGAAAAAAAAACAACAACACTACTACAACCACCACATAACAACAAAACATACCACCACCACCATACTATAAAACAAAATATATATTACACAGCAACAACAACAACTATACTACACTACTATAACAGCAACAGCAACAACAACAACAAAACCCAAACAACAACAATACTACTACAATACTACTACTATACAACAATACTATACTATACCGCCCCCCCACACGACTACTATCCCTTAATACACCACCACCACCCCCAACCCCCATACTACCACCACACCACTACATCTTTTTAGTAACTTACCCTAACTACAATATACTACTATATAAACAAAAATACTACAAAAAACTACTACTATATCCAAAACCCCCCACACACTATATAAACTTACTATAAAAAAAACTACTATAACACACCACCACCCACTACTACTACTACAATACTATCTACTATACTAAAACATTACATCAGACGTTAGGAAAGGAAGAGAGAAGGAAGGGAGGGGAAAAATTTTAATAAAGAGACGAAATAAAAAAAAAAATAAGAAAGAAAATAAAAAAGAAATCAAAAATAAAATATAATAAAATTGAGAAAAAAAAAAAAGAATAAGAACAAAAATAAAAGAATAATCATGATAAAAAAAAAAAAAAAATGAGAAAAAAAAAAAGCAATAAAACGGTAAAAAAATAGAAGTAAATAATATAGAACTTTAAAAAAAGTAATGAACGCAGCATAAAGCAACACAAGAACCGTACACGTGTGTCATCTAACACCCTTGGGGCCACGGGTCAGGTACAGGCCCCAAAAAGATGCTGAAAAAGTCATGTACCTTTCCTATGTAGTACGAGAGAGAGAGAGAGAGAGAGAGAGAGAAAAGGGCGAGGAAGAGAGGAGGGGGAAAAGGTAAGGAGAGAGGAGAGAGAGTAGGAGTAGGGGTTTCACTTACTGTAGGAGGATTTTTATTCTTCATTGAACTTTAATTTATCTTAGTGAGTCTTGCGCAATGAACCTTAAAACAACTTCCCCATTAAACGCCCCCCAATCACCACCACCACCACCACCATCCCCATCACCCCCACACCACACTTTATAAATGATAAACAAACCCCCAAACCCGAATCAAATAAAGATAACAAAAAAGATTTGAAAAAAAACATTTTTTGAGAGTCACCCCTGCACGGCCACCCAACAACTGTGGGGCCATTACCCCCCACAGAAAACAAGGGGACGGCTGCCACCCCCACCCCCACCACCCCTTGCCAACAGGCACACGCCACAGCCAGGGTAAACCACCCCTTGTCCCAAAAAACACACCCCCTCAAAATGGATCTTCAGTGCCGGGAATTCACTTTGTCTGAAACACTTGCCAAAACATCACACTTGAACTCCCCCAAGCCAAGTGTGTCAGGGTGTGTGGGTGAGGTAGGGCTTCGAGAAATCTTTCCCCCACCCAGACATACAGATTTTTGACACCACTGTGTTACTCAGGTTGAAAAAAGTGCTTCAGTGAATCTTTACGTGTTTGGGAAAATCCTCTTTTTCTTGAAACACTTTCCACAAACATCACATTTTAAAATCCTCAAGCCAGTGGTTCAAGGGGTGTTGGGAGTTTTGAAATTTTGAAATTTTTTCCCCCCACTCCAGACATTGATATTTTTTAACACCCGTGTGTCGGGTGGTTGGGTGAGGGTTAGACTTTTAGTAAATCTTTTCCACACCCGGAATTTAGATTTTTAACACCAGTGTGTGTCAGGGTGTGTGGGTGAGGTTTGATTCTTGGTAATATTTTTCCCACACTCCCCACATGCAGATTCTTGTCCCACGGTGTACTCAGGTTTTAACAAGGTTCATGTGAATCTTACGTGGCTGGCAATATCCTTTTTTGTTGAAACACTTGCCAAAAAACACATTTGAACTCCCCCAAAGCAGTGGTGTAAGGGGTGTTGGGATTTGAATAGGAGTAAATCTTTGCTCACACTAGACATTTATTTTCTTTTAAACCACTGTGGTCAGGAGGGTGGCGGTGAGGTGAAACTTTGAGTAAAAACTTTTCCCACACTCCAGACATTCAGATTTTTAACACCCCTGTGTGCAGGGGGTTTTTGGGTGAGGTAGATTGAGTAAATTTTTTCCAACTCAGACATCTGATTTTTAACACCATGTGTGTCAGGGGGGTTTGGTGGGGGAATTTGAGTAAAACTTTGTCCACACTCCAGACATTCTGATTTTTTAACACCCCTGTGTTCAGGGGGTGTGTGGGGAGGCTAGATTCTGAGTAAACTTTTCCCAACTTACCTCATAATCCTTTAGCCCCCGTGTGTAGGGGAAGTCTTCAAGCTTACTCTGTATCTGAAGTTTACACATTTGAGCAACCAAAACGCCCCTCTTCTTTGGGCCCGAGCTGCCTGCCCCAGGTATTTTTGCCCTCCTCCTGGCCCCCTACAGCTGAGGGAGACTGCTGTTTCTGCTCCGGCAAATGTGGGGCTGCTGCCTCTGCCACAGCCTCCACCAGCATACTCGGGGCAGCACCATGGCGCCTCCTCAGAAGCTTTGGGATCCGGCCGAATGCCTTAGTGTCGCAAAAACCCCATGGGACTGTGCCCTCCCACCCAGCGGGTCACGTCAGCCGACCAGCTGGCTGTGCCCTCCCCTCACAGGGGTCCCGTCGGACACAGGACCCACGGGGAAATGGACCTCACACCCGAAACAGGGGTTTACAGTCCGACCAGAGAGCCGTGGGCTTACCTCACCCCAAAACATGGTCCGTCAGAACAGAGAGCCCGGGAGTACCTCAGCACCTGCAACGGGTTTCACTGTCGGGACCAGAAGCCAGCGGGGACTGTGCCCTCAGCCCGAACTGGCCAGTCGGACCAAGAGCCATGAGATTTTGCGTGATATTATATTCCAGGTGCATTTTACTGTTTTCTTTTCTCGCGACAACACATAGAGAAGACCAAGGTAATGGCGGGTTTTCGAGGTTCTAACAAAAAACGAGCATAAAGACCCTCATCAAGAGGAAAAGCAATGGTAGGTAGTATTTTGTGCCCCCTACCACTTCCTTCCCTCAAAATAAACTCTGCTGTGACT
>JACEEZ010005846.1:32571-104989 GCA_016584305.1 Chionoecetes opilio
TTTTTAACACCAGTGTGTGTCAGGGTGTGTCGGGTGAGGTTAGACTTCTTGGTACATATTTTCCCACACTCCAGACATGCATGATTCTTGTCACCACTGTGTGTACTCAGGTTGAACAAGTGCTTCATGTGAATCTTCACGTGGCTGGCAATATCCTTCTTTGTCTTGAAACACTTGCCACAAACATCACATTTGAACTCCCTCAAAGCAGTGTGTGTCAAGGTGTGTGTGGTGAGTTTTGAATAGGTAGTAAATCTTTGCTCACACTCCAGACATTGATATTTCTTAACACCACTGTGTGTCAGGGAGTGTTCGGTGAGGTGAAACTTCTGAGTAAATCTTTTCCACACTCCAGACATTCATGATTTTTAACACCACGTGTGTCAGGGTGTGTGTTGGGTGAGGTGAGACTTATGAGTAAATTTTTTCCCACACTCCAGACATTCATGATTTTTAACACCACTGTGTGTCAGGGAGTGTTCGGTGAGGTGAGACTTATGAGTAAATCTTTGTCCACACTCCAGACATTCATGATTTTTAACACCACTGTGTGTCAGGGTGTGTGTGGTGAGGCTAGACTTCTGAGTAAATCTTTTCCCACACTCTACACATTCATAATCCTTGACGCCACTGTGTGTCAGGGAATGTCTCTCAAGCTTACTCTTGTATCTGAATGATTTACTACATTGTGAGCAACAAAACTGCCTCTCTCCTTCTTGGCCTGAGCTGCCTGCCTCCAGGTGATTCTTGCCATCCCTCCTGTGCCTCCCTACAGCTGAGGCAGACTGCTGTTGCTGCTCCCGGCCACTGGTGGTGCTGCTGCCTCCTGCCACAGCCTCCAGCTCAGCAATACTCGGGGCAGCACACATGGCGGCCAGTCCTGCAGGAAGCTTTAGGGATGCCGGCGCGAGATGCCTTAGTGTGCAGCAGAACACCCAGCTGGGACTGTGACCTCACCACCTGCAGCAGTGGTCACAGTCAGGACACAGAGAGCCAGCTGGGACTGTGACCTCAGCACCTGCAACAGTGGTCACAGTCAGGACACAGAGAGCCAGCAGGGACTGTGACCTCAGCACCCGCAACAGTGGTTACAGTCACGACACAGAGAGCCAGCTGGGACTGTGACCTCACCACCTACAACAGTGGTCACAGTCAGGACACAGAGAGCCAGCTGGGACTGTGACCTCAGCACCTGCAACAGTGGTCACTGTCAGGACACAGAGAGCCAGCTGGGACTGTGACCTCAGCACCTGCAACAGTGGTCACAGTCAGGACACAGAGAGCCATAGAGTTATTTTGCGTGATATTGATATTCCAGGTGCTATATTACTGTGTTCTGTTCTCGCTGACAACACATAGAGAAGACCTGAGGTAATGGCTGATGTGCAGAGCTTCTAAACTAGGAAAACAGAGTCATAACAGAGCCTCATCAAGAGGTAAGCAAGTGGTAGGTAGTACGTATTGTGTCCCTACCACTTACTTACCTCTAAATGAGACTCTGCTGTGACTGTTTTCTTGGTTTAGAAGCCTGTGCACATCAGCCATCACCTCAGGTCTTCTGTAGTGTTGTCAGCGAGAAGAGAGCACGGAAATATAGCACCTGGAATATCAATTTCGCCCAAAACAACAAATTTTTTCTTCGTCGTAACTGTCATGCTAATTTTATCTTCAAACTCAATAACTTCACTCCTTAATTTCTTAAATACCATCACTTCCCTTTCGGCCACAGTAACCTTCAGTTTCCTCCTCACACAAACACTACGGAATTCACATCAATTTCAGCAAATCTTTTTTACTCTCTGTTAGTAGTACAGTGTCATCTGCAAACACTATAATATTGAGTTTCCCTTTTATATTATCTATACTCATCACCCGGTCGGACTATACACCGCAAACCACCCACAAACCACTGAAACTCCCTCACATTGCATGCAAATCAATAGCAAAACATTAATATCTTTCAGCAAACTAACCACAAACCTCCAAAAACTACCGCAAACCACCAAAAACTACCACAAACCACCCACAAGGTAAGGTTAGGTTAGGTTAGGTTTGTGGTAGTTTTTGGTGGTTTGTGGTAGTTTTTGGTGGTTTGTGGTAGTTTTTGGAGGTTTGTGGTAGTTTTTTAAGGTTTGTCGTTAGTTTGCTGAAAGATATTAATGTTTTCCTATTGATTTGCATGCAATGTGAGGGAGTTTCAGTGGTTTGTGGGTGGTTTGCTGGTGTTTGCGGTAGTTTGCGGTGGTTTGCGGTGTTTAGTCCGACCCCTCATCACCAACCTTTGCTTTGATTTATCTTATTACTCCATCCACAAACAAGTTGCATAACCACGGTGACATTACCCATCCTTGCCTCATGGTACCTGGTACTCTCGTCAACCAACATTCTCGTCCCTATACAAATCGGGAAAACTCGCCGACGGTAATGGTTAGGTTAGGTTACCAAACCACACCAGAAAATCATTGGTTGGGGTGAAACTATAAATTACCGGCAATTCGGTCTAGTGTAAAATAATGGATAATTTAAGTTTCACCCAACCAACGATTTTTCTGATGCGCCTTATGTTTTTCTGGTGTATTTTGATGTGTTTTGAATGAATCTGCTAACCGTTTCTGTCGCAATTTTTTTTTTTTTTTTTTTTTTTTTTTTTTAGGTAGGTAAAGGTTAGGTTAGGTATAGGCAAAGACTACTCTATACTGGACTTGCTACTTGTGCCCTGCGCCAACCCGCCCATGACCAGTGGAGGCCAGTTTTGCGATTCCTGCCATTTTAGAACATCACCCCTATTTCCCTTCCTAAGGTTTATCAGTATATATGATATACCGTTATCTTCGTAACTGTTTGTTCTATAATATTATCAAATAAAAAACAGTAAAATACACTAAAGAAATGTCATTATGAGAGAGTGAAGAAATATGCATGACCTCAATATATACTTAAACTCTTCGCCATTTAATATTTAGCGAGAAAACATTTTAGATGCTAGCGATAGAAAGAAGCGGATTTTCATTAGCTTTCCATTGATATATTTCGTTTTCTGATAAATGAATTACCACCATGCCTAAATTAGCGTTAACTAAAAAAATAACATCATCAATCGTATCGGAAAAGAAAAAAAAGTTTCCAGGAATACAGTAGATATGGCATATAGTATAAAGATACACTGATCTTGTAATTTTTGTTCTATAATTTATCAAATAAAACACTGAAAAAACCACTAAAGAAATTTCCATTATGAAAAATTGAAAAAAATATGCATGAACTTTTTTCACTTAAATCATCGCAATTTGTTTTTTGGTGGAGATTTTTTACATGCAACATACAATAAAAGGGGAAATTTTAATTAGTTTCCATTGCTATTTTCTTTTTCTGAAAATGAATTAGAACCATGCATAATTACGTTAAAAATAAATAAATCACCCATCGGGAATTACCCCGATAGATGATGTTATTTTTTTAGTTAACGCTAATTTTTAGCAGGGTTTATTTTTCATTTATCAGAAAACGAAATATAGAAGGAAAGTAAGAAAACCGTTCTTTCATCGTAGCATCAAAAATGTTTTTAGAAATAGTAAATGGCGATGAGTTCAAGTAAATAATTTGGGTTTCAGCAATTTTTAATTTCCTCATAATGGCACTTTTTTATGATTATACTGTTTTTTATTTGATAATATATAGAACAAACATTACGAAGATAACGGGTTATATATCTTTTAAACCGTGGGAAAGGGGGAAAAAGGGAGTGATGTTCTAAATGGCAGGAATCGCAAAACGGCCCCAGGAAATGCCCAAATGAGTAGCAAGCCCAGTATAGGATCTTGGGGTTAGGTTAGTTGGTTGGGTTGGGTTTTAGTAGGATTAGGTTAGGTATAGGTTAGGTATAGGAAAAGGTTGGAAAAGGTTAGGTATAGGTTGGGTATGGTTTGGGTATAGGTAAAGGTTTAGGATGGTTGGGTTAAGTTAGGTATGGGTACTTTTTTTTTTTGCATTTGCATAAAAAAAAAAAAAAAAAAAAAAAAAAAAAAAAATTGCGAAAAAAACTTAGCGGATTCAACAAAACATCCCAGAAAAAACATAAGGGCTCAGAAAATCGTTGGTTGGGGAAAAACTATAAAATGACAAAAAATACCCTGTATTTTTAAGATTAGATCCCCCGGGGGCAAGGGTACGACAGGCGTGTTCCTAAGGTGTCGGTTTAAAAAGATCGGCATGCCAACTAGTCGTATTCTTGTTGGCTATAGATACGGCGCCTGATTCATAGCGTGAAAAGCGATCAGGCAGTCTAAAGGGTGGTTAAGCGTACACGTGGTAGTTAGCGTCTAAAAAAGCAACACACACACCCTAAAAAATGACCAGAAATACGGGTTCTAATGGGGGTTGCAGTCAGTTCGTACACAAGTTTTTTCGTACCCCAAAAAAGTGGTTGTTAGTGTAGTTTTTGAAACCATAGTCGTTTTTACACTCAGTCAGAGTTGAACTTGACATATTTCCCCAAAAACGACACCGGATATGTACAAACTCAAAATCAGTGTACGAAAAACTAAAAAAAACCGGGTACGAAAAACTTGTTACGAAACTCCCTGTCACCCTAATCATGCACAGTTGTTTTTCCCTCCTCGTCACTATAACAACCCAAAAAAACCCTTCATTTGACCTTTTTTAAAGTCCCAGCCTTATTGCCCCCACAACCACACACACCCCCTTTGTCACCCTTTATTCACCCTGGAAGCCCCCGGGGGGAGTAATTCGAGGTTAAAACTGAAGATAAATGATGCGAGAGAGGCCCACGTTTTTTCCCAAGTCGATGTCAACAAACCAGGCAGGTTGCCAGATACCCATTAAATTACTCAAATATCAATACACTAAAATTACCAAAATTTATTTTGATTGATACGGTTATTTTAAGGCTTTTTATTTTTTGTAGTAAGGCGTTCTTGAACCGCAAAACCCTAGTAAGTTTTTGGGGGGAGTCAGGCCTTTTTCAACGGCACCCCCGTGTGTTTCTTTTTTGCTGTCGGTTTTTTAATTAGTGCTGTTGGTTCTTAATTAGGTGTCTGGGTTTTTGATTAGTGCTGTCGGGTCTTTGTTAGTGCTGTCTGGGTCTTTGTTTGTGCTTTGGGCTTTAATTAGTTGTTGGGGTCTTTAATTAGTGCGTCTGGGTTTTAATTAGTGCTGTTGGGTTTTTAATTAGTGGTCTGGGTCTTTAATTAGGCTGTCGGGGTTTTAATTATGCTGTCGGGTTTTTAATTTAGTGGTTGGGTCTTTAATTAGTGCGTTGGGTTTTAAATTAGTGTGTCGGGTTTTTAATTTGTTCTCTGGGTTTTAAATTTAGTGCTTTTGGGTCTTTAATTAGTGGTGGGTTTTAATTAGTGCTGTCTGGGTCTTTAATTATTTGTCGGTTTTTTAATTTAGGCTGTCGGGGTCTTTAATTAGTGCTGTTGGTTTTTTAAATTAGTGCTGTGGTCTTTAATTAGTGCTATCTGGGTTTTTAATTAGTGCTTTGGGTTTTAATTAGGCGTTGGGCTTTAATTATTTGTTTTTCTTTATTCTATCTTATTAGTTTCTTTTTTTTTTATTTTTCTTATTTTCTTGGTCACCCCAAAAAAACGTTGATTGTTCTTTTTGCTTCACCCACATTCCCTCTCCCCACAAATACCCCCCACTATAGCCTTTCCTCTCTAGGTAAGGTTTTGTTGTAGCCCACATTTTTCTTTTTTCTTTACGTAGGCTGGGCACCAAACAGAAAATGTTTTAAGCCCCTTTTTGCCCCCACAAATACAAGTTATTTCTTCTCCCCAGAACCTCCTTCGCTTTTAGTTGTAGGTTTTTTGCCCTGCATTTAAACGTATTTCGAAGTTGGTCATTACTGTAACTTTTTTTTGGCCCCCTCCCTTTTTCCATTTTTTTATTTTCAAACTGTTTTATCTTTCATTTCATTCCCCCATTCTCTTGTGTCCAACTCTTCATTTTTTTTCCTTATACTCTCCTTTCTCAACCACCCCCTTTTTCATGACTCCATTTTTTCTCGATTTTTCAGTAAAGTTGCACCCATTTTTTTTTGTTTTTTCTCAATCATCTCCCTCTTCCCTTTTTCACGGGTCATTCCCGTTACTAATACATCCCTCAAGTATTCCCATGTCCCTCCTTATTCTTTTCCCAACACTGGACGCCCCCATTTCCCCTAGTAGTGCGCCCCCTGCGGGTATGCCGGGCCCCAAAAAGATTTGACGGTAACCCCTTTTTCAATTCTTTTAAATTTACCATTGCTTGCTTTGTTAGATTTATACATTAACCCATATAGTTTTGATGGTAATGCCACACGCCAGACTTTTGGGGCCTATTAGAATTTTTAGAGCAATTTTTGCAAGATACTATAGTCATTTTTCCCTTTTTTCTTCCCTTATAAGCTTTTCTTTTTTTTTGTTTTTTGAAAAAAAATTTCTTTTTTTATGGTTAATCCAAAAATTTTTCATTCTATCTCTAACATTTTATATTTCCCAATTTTTCACTTTTTTTTACATTGAAAAAAATGTGTTACTTTTTTTTTTATTTTTTCCAATCCATCTCCTTCCCTTTTTCCCAAACCTATGTACTACCGTTCTGCCTCCTCTATACTCGTTCAGAAATCCGTTCTGCAAAAAAAAGTGCTATATGCTAAACCAATTGTCCTTAACCCCTTGCCTAGTTTTCAAATTTTCCGGAAATCCTGGGTCATAGTTTAAAACAGATTGTTGGGGCCGACACCCTTGCCAAATTTCCCACTTTTTACATTATCTCTATTCTTCCCTGGCCCAAATTTACCTGGTTTCTTCCTATATATATACTTTGCAATGAATTTCATAATTAGGGTTAATTTATATTGCATAAAAATTCTACCATTTTTCCTCTTTTAATAGGTATAAGCCTTTGAAAAGTCTTTTGAAATGATACTGGGGTTTTTCTTTAGTTTTAGGACCCCTTATACAATATTTAATATAAAATAAATTATTTTCTATCTACTGCCCCTGTGAATCCCCCCTGTGTGTCTTTCACTATTTTCTTTTTTTCCTAATATATCCTCCAGACTTTTTCTAATTACAGCATCATAAATTTTATACCCAACATTGTTAGTGGTTTTGGTCTTAATCCCTAATTTTTGGGTTCTAACCCTTTGGTATAAATTAGTCCCTTGACTCCTCCATCCCCCGGGCCACATTCCTTCTCTAAAACTGTTTCATACCTTTTTCTAGCATGTCATCAATGTTTACTCTTGAGGTTCCTTAAATATTCTGCTTTATTTCATTGTTCCCGCTGCTTTTTGCTCTTTATCTTCTTTAAACATTTCATCATTTGTCTTCATTGATCTGTTCCTTTTCCCAAAGTATATACACCCCCTGTACTTTTCCGCCATTTCCAGGTTTTCTTTTATCCTAGCTACACGTCTCTGTGTTTTCCCCTTTTCCACTTTTCCCCACTTCATCTATTTTTGAAACGAAATTTGCTGGTTCCCGTCTAGTCCGCTTACTTTACTGTATTCCCTTATAATTCCTTTTTCTTTCTGCGTTCCACATGTGTCTATTTTATTATCAATTTTGTATATTTTACTCCAAAATTCTTTGACTCCTCCCCTGCCTTTCCTCTTTCCAACTCTACGCCACCTCCCCATAAACCCTTAGTGCACTCTTTTCCTTATCTTTTCCCTTTTAAAATTTCAAAATTCCCCCAAACTTTTTCCTCCATCTTACTTTCCCCGATTTTTCTTTTTAATTTTCTTGTGTTTTATATTTTTCCTTTTTTTGTATTTGCATTTTTTCTTTTTTGTAATATTTTCCTACCCCTTCCCTTTCCCCATCTTTTCTTTTTGCATTTCTCCTATTTCTATTTAGCCTTTCCTCTCCTTTATTTATCATTTTTCCCTTTGTTTTTATTGAGTCTTCTTTTCAATGAACCCTTTAACAACTGCCCTTAAAGCCACCATCACCACCACCACCACACTCTTCATAAACGGGTTAACAAAATCCAACCCTGAGATCAAAAAAAGATAACACAAAAAAGAGTTGTTAAAAAACACATTTATTTAAAGTCACACCGCAGGCCACCCAACAACTGCTGGGGCCATTACTCCCTCACAAACAAAGGGGACGGTGCTGCCCCACCCCCACCAAAACCCTTGCCACCGGACCCCCTGACAAGCACGGGACAACACATTGTCCACACAACACACCACCTCAAAAAGTGGACTTTACGTGCCTGGAAATCACCTTTGCTTTGAAAAAATTGCCACAAAATCAATTGAACTCCCCCAAGCCAGGTGTGCGGGGGTTTTTTGGCGGGGGAGGTGAGATTCTGAGTAAATTTTTCCCCCACTCCAGACATCAGATTCTGAACCCCGGTTTTTCTCGGGTTTTAACAAGGCTTTTTGGAATCTTCACGGCTTTGGGAATATCCCTTTGTTTGAAACACTTCCACAAACATACATTTTAAATCCTCAAGGGGCCGTATGTCTAAGGTGTGTGGGTGAGTTTTTGAATTTTTTTTTTTTTTTTCCACACTCCAGACATTTTTAAATTTTTTAACAACCCCCTGTGTGTCAGGGGGTGTTGGGTGAGGCTAAATTCTGAGTAAAAACTTTTCCCACCTCCAGACATTCTGATTTCAACACCACTGTGTGTCGGGTGGTTGGGGAGGGAGATTTGAGTAAAACTTGCCCCCTCCGACATTCATGATTTTTTAAAACCCCCTGTGTTCAGGGGGTGTTGGGTGAGGGGAGACTTATGAGTAAATTTTTTCCCCCCATCCAGAAATTCATGATTTTTAACACCCCTTTTATCGGTGGTAGGTATGGCCAAATTACTAGTCAAAATTTTCCCACACCTTTGACATTTAAAAAAAATTTTTAGCACCATTTTGTGTCAGGGTGTGTGGGTGAGGTTTGATTTTGAGTAAAAACTTTTCCCCACTCCAAACATTTTTGATTTTTAAAAACCCTGGGTCAGGGTGTGTGGGTGAGGTTAGATTATCATTAAATTTTTTCACAACTCCGACATTCATGACCTTTACGCCACTGTGTGTCAGGGAATGTCTCTTAAGCACATCTTGAATCTGAATGATTTACTACATTTGAACAAAAAAACCCGCCTCTCCCTTCTTGGGAGCTGCCTGCCTTTCCCGGGATTTTGCCATCCTCCTGTGGCTTCCCCCGTGAGGCAGACTGCTGCCCGCTCTCCGGGCCCCTGGTTTTGGGGCTGCTGCCCCCTGCCACAGCCCCCAGGGCAGCAATACCGGGCACACACATGGGGCCCGGTTTCAGGAAGCTTTAGGGAGCCGGCGCGAGATGCCTTAGGTGCAGCAGAACATCAGCCGGGGGCTGGACCCCCGTGGGTCACAGTCCCCGCTGAGGTTCTGCACCTCAACTCAACGTGGTACAGTCAGGACACAGAGAACCGTGGGACTGGGACCCCACCACCTGCAACAGGGTACAGCAGGACACAGAGAGCCCGCGGGACTGGACCCCAGCACCTGCAACAGTGGTCACATAGGACACAGAGAGCCCGCGGGACTGTGACCCCAGCCCGCAACAGTGGCACAGTCAAGACACAGAGAGCCAGCTGGGACTGTGACCTCAACCCCCTGCCAACAGTGGTCACAGTCAGGACACAGAGAGCCCGGCTGCCTTCCACTGACACAACCCCCGCCTCCAGCCTCCCACACACCCTCTTACAACCCGAAACAATCACTCCGCCCCCGTTCTTCCGGCCCCCGGTCATCGGCCCTAGTTTCGCCGGCCTTTTTAAAGGTTCAACCCCTAGTCATGCGGCCCCCCCCAGAGTGAGTGACGTGTCTGCGTTTTTTGAGCCCCTGAAAATGTGTACATTTTAAAAATTTAATCTAGTATTAAAACAAAAAATGTTGCCAGCTTCTACTTTATTTTTATTTCAAATACAGATGAAAAAATTTTTATTTGTAAACATTAAAATCCCCCTGGATTTGATCCTGGTTATTTAGTACAATAAGTACGATTTAACCTGTAAAAAACGCATATATAGTGTATTTTTCCCCCCACCAGGGGGTCGATACCTGGGATGTTTGATGAACTGTTTTTAACCCTGTTTGTCTCGAAAAATCAAAAGCTTGGACGATATTTTTTTTTAAGATTAATTTTTTATTAATTTTTTTTTTTTACGGGGGGGCATATTTTTAATAGCTAAATTTATTTTAGCTACTTTATTATTTTTTTTTTTTTTTTTTCTTGGACGAATATTTTTTTTTTTATATAACAGCATATAATAAAATTTTTGTGAAATGATAAGTAAATTTGTGAAAAAAACATCACTACTGCTGTGTCTGTGCCCCTGAAATGATAACAGTAGTTTTTAATTATCAGACGTATAATCTACCTTTCAGCGTTTTTTTTTGTTTGATCTGCAAAAAAAAAATCCCGGTTTTTTAAATTTCACTTCTCGTTTTTTTTTTTGGGCGACGCCGACGGGGGGGAGGGGGGGCACCAGAAAAAATAAAAAAACTAGATGGGGCGGGCCTTTGTGTAGGGCGCCCACTCGGGGTATTTTTTGGTAATTTTTTAAAAAACCTAATACTATATGTTCCTTATAGCCAAATCTAAAGTACTAGTGTTGGGTTTTTGGCAGTTGCAGAATAAACAATGTACTTTTCCCCCCAAACATAGCTTTTATATTTTATTGGCGGCCGGAGGACAGGGGGGGGAGGCCCGGAGTTGTCCGGGGGTAGGCCCCGGGGTGACCAGGGGGGGGGGTGGGTGACGGAGGGCGGAGAAACTAGGGGGGGCCGGAGTGGGCTTTTAAAAACCTAAACACAGCCTCCCATTACCAGTGAACATTTTTACTCATCCAAATATCCCCCCTTCAATTAATGGACATTTTTTGTCGGGCGCTTCCACATACCCTGACCCCACGGAATAAAGAAAAAGACCTATATTTTTTCATAGAACCGAAAATTGGGGCCACACCAATTGGGGGGTTTGGTTTCTGTTTACCTTATTGGAATCTAGGGGAAAAATTCTCTCTATAACTTCCGTCACAAATATTACTTTTGGAGAAAATGACAGTTGTTTATAGGGAGGCGAGAGGGACAAGTGTTTACGCCCCCCACACTCTTCTTCCTCTTGTGACCGCAGCCTCTGTTCTTCCCTTGGGGGCCCCGGGGGGCACTTTTTTAATGCAGATTTTTTGGCTTTAGTTAGGAGGTTTAAAAAGCGTGGGATTAGGTTTGTTAGGTAGATTTGTGAGTCTAAAGGTGGGGTTTGGTTTGTTTAATTTTTTTTATTTCCATTTTCCCCCTCCTTCCCATTAAAAACATTTTTTTCCAAAGTATGATTTGTGAGGAAAAGTCATAGAGAAAAGTTTCCTAGAATCCCCAAAAAGGAAACAGAAAACCCCCACTCCCAATTTGAGGCAATTTTGGTCCCAGTGTTTTTAAAATAATACCCTAAAAAATTTATTTTTTTAGATCGCCGCCGGGAAGATGGTAGGAGGCGTGTTTTCCCAGGGTGTCTGGGCTAAAGATACGGCAATGCCCAAAAAAAGTCGTATTTTTTTGTTGGTATAGTACGGCGCCTATTCATAGCGTGATAAGACGATCGGGGAGCTTAATAGGGTGGTTAGGGGTTTTCAGTGGGAGTTAGCGATACAAGCACACACACACACCCCAAAATGATACACAGAAATACGGGGTTTTAAAAATGGGCTGCAGTCAGTTCGTAAAAAAAGTTTTTGTACACCAAAAAAATTGTTTTCGTGTTAATGAAAAAACCCTAGTCGTTTCGTACACTCAGCCAAAAATTGAACTTGACTACTAGTTCGAAACGATACCAGATATGTACGAAAACACTCACAATCGGTGTACGAAAAAAAATAAAAAACTGGGTACGAAAACAACTTGTGTACGAAACTCCCCGTCACCCTAATCATACACAGTTGTTGTTGTTGTTGTTGAAGGGCAGTGATGTCGAAGTCGACGATATTCGCCCTGGTGTACAGCCGTGAAGTAATCACAGTCTCGAGAGTTGATTAGTCTTCCTCAGGAAGGCACAGGTGAGGCGGATGACGGCGGGGGCGTTGTGATGGGTGGACGGCAGCGGCGGCCAGCAGGGTGGGCAGGTCAAAAGGTGGTGACGTTCAGGGCGATGAGTTGACCACGCAGAAGTTGTCGGTGGGAGTGGAAGCGAGGACACTGCAGCAGGAAGTGGTCAATGGACTCCGGGACGTTCCTGCACCAGGGGCAGTGCGGGTCGGGCGTGAGCTGCAGACGATGCAGGTGTGCCGTGAGTGTTGTGTGACCGATCCTCAGGCGGGTGAGGGCGACATCCAAGACGCGGGACGTTTGTCTTATCCATGGGTGCGGGGAAGAGTCTGTACGGTATTGACCCATGGAGGTGGCACGAAGGGCGTCGCCGAGCGACCTATCCCAGGCGGAGCGGCATTTTTTGGAGATTAGACGCTTGGCGGTGGAGAGCGGCAGCGGGAGGGGGGTGATGTTTACCTCCGAGAGTGCCATCTTGGCTGGCAGCACAGCAACCTCGTTGCCCCGGATGTTGCAGTGGGAAGGCACCACTGCAGGGTGATCTTCCAGCCCACTGACGTGAGGGAGAGGAGTAGCCGTTGAAGGGTGTGTGCGAGGACAGTGGAGGATGCCGGGCGACGGGAGAGGAGGAGATGGAGGGAGGAGAGAGAGTCCGTGTAGATCACAGCCCTGGTACTGGTGTAGGTGGTGTTGAGGTAAGCCAGGGCCTGGCGGATGGCGAAAAGCTCCGCCGTCAGGACGTCAGCCTCAGGAGGCAGCCTCCATGTCTTACAGAGGTTAGAGCGGGGATCGTAGATGGCAGCGCCAGTAGAAGGAAGGGTGGGGGAGTGGGAGCCGTCAGTGTAGACCTTGAGGTGATGGTGGTAGAGGGACAGGTCCAGTTCTCTGAAGAGTGTTGCTGCCACGATGCCAGCTGAGTGTTTGGGAGGAAGGTCAGGATATGCAGGGCAACCATATGAGAAATGTCGTGCCA
This sequence comes from Chionoecetes opilio, assembly GCA_016584305.1. Lineage (NCBI taxonomy): Eukaryota > Metazoa > Arthropoda > Malacostraca > Decapoda > Majidae > Chionoecetes > Chionoecetes opilio. The sequence goes on from JACEEZ010005846.1 coordinate 45,581, forward strand.
GGGTGGGGACTGGGGAGTGTGGGCTGGTGGGTTGTAAGAGGGGTGGAGGCAGGTGCAGCACTGAGTGGGCCAGCAGTGCACGGATTATTAGAGGCTGACGTGCTCCAGGAAGCCAGACTGGGATGTGATGATCTACACCAGAGGTGGCATAGAGTGCGGCGAGGGGGTGGGTTGGTGGCAGGGTCATGATGTGGTGGTAGTGTTGGCACATGGACCGTTCNGTAGCTAGGACGCAGCCTCAATCGTCTCGAGGTTAGACGGGGATCGTAGATGGCAGCGCAGTAGAAGGAAGGGTGGGGGAGTGGAGCCGTCAGTGTAGACCTTGAGGTGATGGTGGTAGAGGAAGGTCCGTTCTCTGAAGAGTGTTGCTGCCACGATGCCAGCTGAGTGTTTGGGAGGAAGGTCAGGGATATGCAGGGCAACCATATGAGAAATGTCGTGCCAGGGTGGGACGGGGGAGTGTAGGCTGGTGGGTTGTAGAGGGGGGTGGAGGCAGGTGCAGCACAGAGTGGGCCAGCAGTGCACGGACTATTAGAGGCTGACGTGCTCCAGGAAGCCAGACTGGGGTGTGATGATCTACACCAGAGGTGGCATAGAGTGCGGCGAGGGGGTGGGTTGGTGGCAGGGACATGATGTGGTGGTATTGTTGGCACAGGACCGCTCTCTTGTGCACCTGCAGTGGGGGGATTCCGCTCTCCGCGTGAAGGGCGATGACTGGGGAGGATCTCATTGCCCCCATGGATATCCTCAGGGCTGCATTTTGCAGAATGTCCAGCTTTCTGATGGTAGAAGGCGCTGCCGAGCCATAGATGCTGCTGCCGTATGATAACTTAGACCTGATTGCCGCCTGGTAGTACATTAATAGGAGGTCACGACTGGCCCCCCAGCGGACACCAGCCACCCTCTTCATAATGTCGAGGCGCCTGTTACAAGTAGCGCGGAGGTGTTCAATGTGTGGAGACCAGGTAAGCCGAGGCCCATCTAACCGCATACCAAGGAATGTGTGTGTCCTGGAGTAGGGAACTGGGGAGCCACTAATGCTGACTGTTGGTGGAGAGTGGACAGGCTTGAGTGTGAAGCACATGAGGGTGCTCTTAGATGCATTGACAGAAAGACCCCAAGCCTTTACCCAGTTAGCCAAAGCAGAGGCTGCTTCCTGTAGGTGTGTTTGTGCCTGGATCTGAGTGCTGGCCCGGCTGATGATGGTAATATCATCAGCATAAATAAGGAGGTGGGAGTGGGGAGGGATGTGAAGGTCGGGAGAGCAAGGCGTTGAAGAGGACAGGGCTAAGGATGGATCCCTGCGGCACTCCTCTCCGTATAGATTGTGACGGAGAGGTGGAGGCACCCACAGCAACGCGGAAAGTTCTCCCAGACAAGAAATTCTGCAACCAGGCGAGGGTGGGCCCCGTGATGTGCATGGTAGCTAATTTTCGTAGGATGCCGTCATGGGAGGCAGAATCGAATGCCCCTTCCAAGTCTATGAAGAGCGAGGTCATGACCTCCCTTCCCCGGTAGGTGTCGCAGATGTGATATTCTAGTTGCGCCAGGACATCTAGGGTGCTCCTGCGGGGCCTGAAGCCACATTGCTCTTCTTGTAGGAGATGACCATCCTCTAGCCACCAGGCAAGGCGAGTGGCCACCAACCGCTCCAGGAGTTTTCCGAATCAGGAGAGGAGGGCTATAGGGCGGTATGCGGATGGAAGTGTGGGGTCCTTACCAGGCTTGGGTAGAGGGAGCAGAGTGGAGGATTTCCAGCAAGTGGGGTATATGCCCTGAAGCCAACTGGTGTTGAAAAGGGATAGTGTGACGGCCTTCAAGGGAGGTGTTAGATGAAGCAGGAATTCATATGGAATGTTATCCTGGCCTGCAGTTTTCCCAGGCTTCAAGGTGGAAAAGGCCTGATCAAGCTCCTCAGTTGTGAAAGGTCTAACGAGGTCGGGGACACCTGGGGAGGCAATGGCATCAAGAATTTCAGCACGGATGATAGGGGATGAAGGTAGAGAGGGGCAGAGATCAATCTTGCCATGGTAGAGAGAAGCGAGCAAAGCAGCTTTCTGTGGGTCATCCTGGAGGGGGTTGGCCCCATCCTTGAGGGGCAGTGGGAGGCGGCGTTTGGTGCCTTCCATCGAGTGGAAAAAATTCCACGTACGCTTGGTGGTGGAAGATGGAGAGAGGGAAGCGCAGTGGGTGCCCCATGCCTTCCTCGGGGCAAGGAGGATGGTCCCCGGCACATATGGCATCAAGCCGGTGGTTTTCCCAAGCTGAAATGTAGCCTACGACGCCACTGGTTCACGCCCTCCTCGGGCCCTTTAAACTGCCTGGGCGCATTCCCGCTCCACCAGGTTTTCCCGGGGGCGAGGGGCGCGACGTGTGGACACGGGGGAAAGCCGTTCCAGCGTCTTCCGGGAAAGGGGAGAAGGAGCGGCAGCTTCATCCAGGGGAAGAGAGGAATATTCGGCGGGTCTTGAAGTGCCTCCTCGAAGAGTTTGCCACCGGAAGGAGTAAATTTCCCCAACGGGAAGCATCCGGGGTGAGGCCTGGCAGTGACGGGGGGGAAAGGAGGAAGGGGGGAAGGGGGTCCTCCCATGAAAGGGCCTGGGACGGTCACTCCCTGAAGGCGGGCCCCCAAGAAATAGATCAGCAGTGCCGGGCCCCATGTGAGGATGGTAACGGGGGGGCAGCCCCGGGGGTGATAAAAGGGACGGGAGGCGAGTCAAGGATGACTTGGAATAATCCTTCCGGGGGTTTTTGGTGAGGTGGAAGGGGGGTCGGTTTCCCAACATTGTGGGGGCATTAAAGTCACCCTTACGACAACGGGCGGAGGAAGTAGTGAAAAGTAGTACTCAATTTTCTTGATAGGGGGCCCCGTCGCGTGTAGCAGACTCCCCAGGGAGACCCAGCCCCTGCTCTGTGGCAATCCTGGCCGCGACCACTTCTAGACGTCCTCGTGCCAGTTTGGGGGGGGAAAGGGAAGAGGGTTAAGAGGTCGGGAATGCCAGGAGGACACCCCCCCCGCCCCCTTTTGGGGTCTGTATTTCTGAAGAGGGTATATCCGGGCAGGTTGAAGAGAGGTGGGGGGGAAGCCCTTCCCCCACACAGCCCTACCCTAAGGGGAAATGTGCCCTCCCAGGTAGGTTTTTAAGCTCGTGTTCTTTCTTGGGGGGATTGGCTTCCATTGGAAAAGGAGGGGCATTACTGGGGAAGACAGAGAGAACGGAGGAGAGACGGGCCCAAAAGACGGGCTAGTATGGCAGGGATTGACTCACCCTGTTGGTGGAGGTTAAGGCTTCCATGGGGAGGGAAAAATATTGGGAAAAGAATTATGTCTCGGTTCGTGATGGGCCGGGGGGGGAGGGGCTGGGAAAAGAAGGGTGGGTTTGGGGGTGGGTTTGGGAGGCGTTGCGTCCGAGGCGCCGCGGTGGGTAAGGACAGGTGGGGCATTTTCCCCCAGAGAGGGAGGACGGCGGGGGGTGAATGTCCACATCAAACGTGGAGTGGTGAGGGGCCCTGTGGGGGGGAGAGGCAGGCCTCTATCCGATGTCACGGGGGCAGCCGGCTTGCTGGGGCCTTTTCGAGGGGGCCTGGGCCTCGGGGACGGGTCGATGAAAGGAGGAGAGGAGTCGTCGTGGGGTCCGGTCTTCATCCTCGGGTTGGGGGGGTTCGTACACTGTACCGTTTTTTTCCCGGGTGATGGAGGGGTAGGAAATAGGGGGGACCGCCCGGATGGTGGTGCAGCTGTAGGGGATGGATCCCAAGGGGGGGACGAGGGGCGGCCCGAATTTTGGGAATGGGAGGAGTCGCAGCTGCCTGTTTATCTCAGAAAGGGATGTTCCTTTCTGGACCAGCAAGCTGTAAAGCTGCTGAGCCTCGCTGTTATAGGGGCAGTAGGGTGACCTGGGGCCATGGTGCCCGCCACACTGAAAGCAATGGAATGGCTTGTCGCAGTCAGCTTTAGATCCATGTTGCGGATGGGGGCCACTGCAGCGGGAACAGCGTACATAGGAGCGGCAGGTGTTGGGGTCAAAGGGGGAGTATGGGCAAACACTAGAATTATACCTAACTTCCTTCCACACCCATCACCAAAATTCCATAAAACCTCCAAAATCCCACAAAAAACCCGATAATTCCCACAGAAACCCACCAAAATACCCCGAAATATGGAGCTACAAACACGTCTTTACATAACCCTTAATAGACCCTTAATTAAAGGTGACACAAGGTTAACTACGCGCTATAAAGGTGTGGGAGTGTATGATAGTACTCACTCGTTAGGTATTGTGGTGTCTTCGATGATAACTACGTCGTCATCGTCCGAATTGTAACTATTGCATAAAATATAAACAAGGGATGCGTAACTTTAGTTATGAGAGGAGATTGAAGTTATTAAAATTACACTCACTCGAGAGACGCAGAGTAAGGGGCGATCTGATAGAAGTTTTTAAGTGGATAAAGGGATTTAATAAAGGAGAGGTAGGAAAAGTTCTTACGGCTTTTAACCAGGGTAGAACAAGAAGTAACGGATTCAAGCTGGAAAAGCGTAGATTTAGAAAGGAAATAGGGAAAAACTGGTTCACAAATAGGGTGGTGAATGAGTGGAATGGTCTCAGTAGACAGGTAGTTAGTGCGGAGTCATTAGGGAGCTTTAAAGGGGAACTGGATAAGTTCATGGATGGGGATGAAAGGTGGATGTAGGTAGTGTTAGGTGACAGGAACTACCACGTGTAGGCCTCGCGGCCTCTTGTAGCTTCCTTATTTTCTTATGTTCTTATGTTCTTATTGTCCACATCCATTTGTTGTGGGTCGGCCATCTCGGTGGCTGTGGGAAGGCGCGAGCACGAGCACGAGTTGCGACTTTCTCTGTCTGTCTGTCTGTCTCTCTCTGTCTGTCTGTCTGTCTGTCTCTCTCTCTCTCTCTCTCTGCCTGTCTGTCTGTCTGTGTCTGTCTATTTCTCTTTTTCTTTCTGTCTGTCTGTCTCTCTCGAACTCTCTGTCTGTCGGTCTGTCTGTCTCTGTCTGTCTCTCTCTGTCTGTCTGTCTGTTTCTGTCTGTCTGTCTCTCTCTGTCTGTCTGTCTCTTTCTCTCTCTGTCTGTCTGTATGTCTCTCTCTGTCTGTCTGTCTGTCTGTCTCTCCCTCTGTCTGTCTGTCTCTCTCTGTCTGTCTCTCTCTCTGTCTGTCTCTTTCTCTGTCTGTCTGTCTGTCTCTCCCTCTCTGTCTGTCTGTCTCTCTCTGTCTCTCTGTCTGTCTTTTTCTCTGTCTGTCTGTCTGTCTCTCCCTCTGTCTGTCTGTCTCTCTCTCTGTCTGTCTGTCTTTCTCTTTCTCTGTCTGTCTGTCTGTCTCTCCCTCTCTGTCTGTCTGTCTCTCTCTGTCTGTCTGTCTATCTCTTTCTCTCTGTCTGTCTGTCGATCTCGCCCTCTCTGTCTGTCTGTCTCTCTCTGTCTATCTCTCTCTCTCTGTCTGTCTGTCTCTCTCTCTCTGTCTGTCTGTCTGTCTCCCTCTCGATCTGTCTGTCTGTCTGTCATTCCCTCTCTGTCTGTCTGTCTGTCTCTCCCTCTTTGTGGTTCACCTCGCGCCTCGGTGGGAGGCGGACCTCTTTCCCGTCCTCTCCTCTCTCCGCTTGTTTGTCGTGTGTGGTTGCGTTTACTCCCACCATGGCCACTGCGAAGAGGCGCCGCGAGGACCCTGACGACAGGGCTTCACCCTCGTCCAGAGGGAGCGCTTCAGGGTGACGAGGCCCTCCTCCACAGCAGAGTGGTGCCACGGCTTCGGAGCAAACTATCCCGGTATGGAGGATCGTCCGGCATGACGACTTTCCCGGCCCCTATCAGCTTGTTCGGTGGTTAGAGAGCGAGCTCCGACTCGCCCTCAAGGTGGATGTCTCCGCCTCCGGGGAGTTCCTTCTCCGGGGGGCGTCTAGGGACGCCGCCGCCACCCTCCAGGAAGTAGCTGATGGCTAACCACGGGGCATTGTGTTGGCACGGAGGGAAACCAGCAGGAGAGGTGTCCTCGTTGGATACCCCACTGGCCTCCCTCTGGACCCTGTATTGGAGCACCGACTCGTCGTAGACGGCGGTGCGGTGCTCATACAACGCGGGCCCTTAAGCGGCACCTCCCGATCCGGCAGGTTCACCCGACGCTGCAGGGGCAGTCTTCCGCCGCCCTGGACCTTGGCTGCTTCGGGACTTTCGCGGTGCGCAGGTTCATCCCGGAACCCGTCCCTTGTTACCGATGCCAGGCGTTGGGGACTACCAGCGCCAGTGTCAGCGGCGGCAGGAGCTGTGTGGTTTGTGCAGTGGGGAGCACGCTTCACGGGACTGTGTCCGCCGCCTACGGAGGGTGGGAGCGGTCTGTGGCTCGGTGCCCCAACTGCGGTGCCAGGCATCACGCCTGGAATCCGCGCTGCCCTGCCCGGCTCCGGCAGGTTCCTGGGTCCACGGTACCTCGCTAGCTGCAGTGGAAGGGGGCTCCCTTGCTTCCACCTCGGTCTGCACCCCAGCCCCCCGCTCCACGGATTGAAGACGCCGCCGAGACATGACGCCCCGCCGAAGGAGGAGGAGGGAAAAGCCCCGGCGTGTCACTCTGTTTTCCCCTGTGGGGGATATGGACGTGGACGCCCCAGGCCCCGTGCCCGTGTTGTCGCAGGACCCGGTCCCTTGGAGGTAGCGGCCATTGGGGGGTGTTGCAGCCTGCTGTGGCCCCCTGCCATGACGCCGCCACCCAATGCAGCCCGCTTCCCCCTCTGGTCGAAAATGGGACGCAGATGACTGTCCAGCACTATCCTTTTAAGGTGAAACGCCCTCTCGCCACTATCTTGGGTCCTACGAGTTTCCTGGTCAGCCAGGAGGGTGCGGCGGTTCGCTCCCATATACTCGCACAAAATCCTGCTTTTCGTACGTGCAGCAGGCGCTGCGTGCGGCCGTGAGCTACGTGCGCCTGCCCACTGAGTAGGCCGATTGCCCAGGCCGGTCTTTTTCCGTCACCACGTGGAGAAGAGTGCTTGGGTGAGCTACGAGCCCACCGCCGGGATCACTTTGACGCTTATTGTTTGTAAAATTCATTGCATGTATTTACTTCCATTTATTATGCTCATATATTGTACTTGTCTGCCCTGACGCCTGTGGGCGTAATAAATTAATTCCAACAAATCCTCTCTGTCTAGTCTGTCTGTCTCTCCTTGCCTCTCTGTCTGTCTGTCTCTCGATCTCTGTCTGTCTGTCTGTCTGTCTATTTCTCTCTTTTCTTTCTGTATGTCCTTCTGTCTGTCTCTCTCATCTCTCTCTGCCCGTCATTTTCTCTCTCTGTCTGTCGTCCTCTCTCGTCTGTCTGTCTGTCTGTCTGTCTATTTCTCCTCTACCTCCTACCCTTGTTGTACATCCAACAATAAACCAATTCAATTCAATTCAATTCAATTCAATTCCTCTGTCGTCTCTCTACATCGCTCTCCTCTTTCGATCTCTGTCTGTCTGTCATCTGCCTTTCTGTCTTAATTTATTTATCGTCGTCCCCCGTCCTGTCTGTCCTGTCTAATACTGAAATACCTGTAGGGGATTGGATCATATAGGGTATAAGGTAATATGTGGCACACGCGTGGCTCGGTTCTCCATACTCCGTGGCATCCAGCCCTTGACCTGGGTAACCCACCCCGGGACACAGGGCCTAGTGTGACATCTCCGGTTTTTACCAAGTTATAACCTTCCCCAGGTTTCCCCAGTACTCCTCCTTTATCCACCCATCCTGAAAGGAAGGAATGATGCTGATTGGGCTGCCGCCGACTGCCCTGGCCGGGATTCGAACCTGGGCCCGCAGATTCGTGGGTAGGCGCCGCTATCCACTACACCTCATGTCCTGTCGAAACAATAATGGTCAAAATCTTTTATCCATCGCTAAATCGCTCTTTCACACACACACGTACACAGTACACACACAAACCACAAACACACCATCACTTACACAGGTACACACCTACACTACACACGTACACAACAAACACCAAGTCCTTAAGAACATGGAAGCTAAAGCAGGCCGTGATACCTACACTGGAGTAGTTTCCTGTTGCTTAACGAAATATGAAATTTCAGCCGTGTCTGTAGGAAAATTGCCTCCGAGCATACAAATCCTAATTTATTAATAAAACTCTTTCACCAATAAGGAACACCACGGAATACATATGCTCTTCTACAATATCCCAGGGCTTTTGTGACCCTGAATATCTGTTATTTATCCTTTAATCTGTATATAAAACACTACAAAACAGCGGCCAATGTCTGTTTGGTCACATTATCTCTGATCATACAAAACAGGATTTTAAATAAGGAAACTCGTACCAATAAGGAAGACACGAATACTATTAGCTTCTACATATATTCAAGGTCATTGTGACCCTGCATAGCGTGATGTATGCTGTAAATCATTATATAAATAGTGTTTACCGTGATGGCTGACAGAACCATATTAAGCCTGGCCACAGCTTATTTAGATCCAAAGATATAGGCTTTATGGTGGTTCAGTTGATCTACAGGCTTCTAGATCATGAATATAGGCGTCAATAGGAGTTTTGGGATGATGTTAAGCTAGTATATAACGTTAGCACACACAACCCTTGAAATTACATAAAAGAAATGTAATTCGCTATGATAACATATTTGTGGTACCACTTTACAATATAGAAATCTATTCTATTTAGTCTGTTTTTTTTTATGGTAGCAGAGTCCTTTTCGTAATGCTTTATATTGTATATTTTTGTCTGTTTGTATCATCGGGGACTAGTTACTGCAGTGTGAGGGAAGGTGTATCGCGGTTTAGTGTTATTTGTTCATTATTCCCAATCTACTTATTTAAACTTATTTTTATTAAGTTAAGGGTGTAATCGTTAATAAAGGCGAAATATAGAAAGCAATGCTTTATACGAAAAATAAATGAACTTAGTGTTGGAAATTTAATGAAAAGTTAACATTGCTCGTCTTTTAAGCCCGTGTTCTCCACCTTCCCGCTTGTACGGCCGCCATAACACTAACAATACGTCCCAACATCATCACCGCTTGAGTGGTTTTGTGTAACTGGGCACGGAGTTGGCAACTCCTCTCGACGGACACCCCAGCGGGAGAGATGAGACCTTTGAATTTAACTTTGTACGGCGGCCGTTACAGCGGTACGGCGGTGCGGTAGACGTTGTTGTGAACGTCCATTGTGACGTCTTTGTGTTGTAACTCGCGGCCGTACAAGCAAGATGGTGGGAACCGTGCTTTGATTTCCGGTGTGAGCGTGACACTAGGGATTTTAATGCAGGTCAATACAGAGGCTGTACACGTCAAAGAGAGAGTTTATGAGGGATTAGAGGCATCAAATAATGGTTCATATCAATGGTTTATACGGAGAAATTTTAATGACTTGTGGACATTTAATGACAAGTTTTAAACATGGCTTTTTTATTTCGGTAGTCTTATTTATGTTTATTTTTTATTATTTTAGGGGGGCATTTTATTGATGCCATTTTTTATTATTCATTAGTGATGGGATATTGAGTGATTTTAAGGTGTCTATATACTTTCTTGTCTGACGTTCTACCCTACCCGAATACCCTAGTTTTTTATCCATCTTATTTCACTTTTTTTGAAATCTTTCAAAGCCCTTTTTTGGAAATATATTTTTGAAATAGACTTTTGAACTAGAATTTTAAAGGCCTTTTTTAAATAAACTTTTTTTTAGTCCTTTTTGAATAAGACTATTTTTAAATACTTTTTTATTTTTTTTTAAATGGACTTTTTCTAATACTTTTTTGAAATAAGAAAAAAAAAAACTTTTGAATACTTTTTTGAATACTTTTAAAAGATTTGAAAGATTTTTTTTTGACTTTTTTGAAGACTTTTGGAATAACTTTTTTTGAAATATACTTTAAAATATACGAAATAACTTTTTTAAATACATTTTTTAAATAATATACTGTTTTTTAAATACTTTTTTTGATATCGACTATTTAAATAGCTTTTGAAATACTTTCTTGGGAATGGGACTTTTTTGACGCAATTTGCCATAAATTTTTTTTTAATACGTTTTTGGGAAAATAGAATTTTTTAAATACTTAAAAAAAAAAAATTAAAATAGATATTTAAACAGCTTAATGGACCAATTTACTCTACTACTTGAGGTAAGGATGATTTGACATCTTCAGCCTCCATATAGTTGGTCAGTGATGTTGATTTTTTCTATGTGAACAGTTATTTTTGTGATACAGGCCATTTAAGTGCAGGCCAATGTATACGCTCTAAAACGACTGGCGCCATGTTGTGACGTCAAAAGCACAAACAACAGAGCAAAACAGCTGTCAGCGGGCCGCTACTATTATGTACTACCTACTATCACCGACTTGCATTACCCCTCTACCGCGCAAGATGACTATTCTCCTTCAAGTGATGTAGTAGGTATTCCTGTGTTTGTGATATGTCAGTTGTAGTTTATAATGGAAACGTGATAGACAGGAGATAAGTGGCCCGTGACAACCTGACAAGTGAACGACTTCTGGATCGGCATTCCTTTATAGGGGAGCTTTAAATGAACTGCATGACATGGTAAGCTAGACAGAATAGACTAACTCATAGAGGAACAGGTAGAAATGTATGGCTTTTCTTTTCCCCACTAACAAAACGATAAACACCCCTTCGTCACAGCTCTACTCACCACTAACCTTTACTAACCATGACATTTCTACTGTTTTCCTCTAATGAGTTTCGTCTATCTGTCCTAGTCTGTACATTCATTTGCAGGTCATTGTAAGCTCCCTATACGTAATGCGATCCCAGAAGTTCATCACTTGTTCTGGTGTCACGGGCCACTTTGCTCTGTCTATCCACTTTTTCCTTATAAACTACAACTTACATATTCACAAACACAGTGGAATACCCTACTACATCACTTTGAAGGGGGATTACTGGTCATCTTGCGGTAGTAGGGGTACATGCAAGTTCAGTTAGGTTAGTAAATAAACTAAATTGCGGTGTTGCTGAGCCAAAACAGCCGATCAGCTGGATCAGGCGAGTCTGATTTTGCAGTTACTAAGTCACAACCAATGACAGCGCGTTCACGCCCGTGTTTGTGATATTTTGGCCCCGGACAGGCCATATATTCATTTTGGGTGCTTTCTCGCAAAAAGAATAATGAAGTACAGTGATATTAGGCCTATATTGCACCCAGAGCTTTATAATTACTCCGTGGTTTGAGGTGTGGTAATTGGTCCATTGCGCTGAAATAAGAACCTGATAATACTTATTTTTTTAAAACTTTTCAAAAAAAATTTTAACTACTTTTGCAATAAAGGCTTGAAATAACTTTTTTGAAATACTAATTTTTAAATATTTTTTGAACTTTTTAAATACTTTTGTCAATAGACTTTTTGAAATTGACGTTTTTTAAATAGACTTACATACTTTTTTTAAATACAAACTAATTTTGAAATTGTTTCTTGACAATATACTTTTTTTGTAAAGTTTTGTTTGTAAATACATCAAAATACTTATTTTTTCCTTTTTTAGTTTTTTTTAGAAATAGAATTTTTTGTCTTTTTTCAAATTTTTGGAAAAAAAATACATTTTTTTAAAACACTCAACATGTATTCATTCAAAAAGCTTACCACACACCACGACCATGTAAACAGTTTAATTCATTCAATGCAATAACTGACTCCTTTCTTCTTCATTAATCCTTCTATATGATGGGCCCCTATTATTATTGCATCATTATGTGTTTGTAGTTATATACACACAACACGTACACACACACACACACACCACACAGTACAGTATTCATTCAATTGCAATATACTTACTCCTCTTGCTTCATTTAAATCCTCTATATGATTGGGGCCACTACGTATTATTGTCACCATCATGTGTTTGTAGTTGTTGTTTATTGTTGTTGTTATGTCAGGTGATAGTGGTGCTCCCAGACTTGCACACGTCAGGTTGTCATGGACTGAGCGCCGGTTTCTATAGTAACAGTGCATTATAAGGCCTTTATATATGGGCCTTTTAATAACATTTTAGTTGCCTATAGTAACCTGTTGTTGCCTTTCTGCTCAGGCTCTGGGATCTTCGTCTCCACAAAGCTGCGCCAAAATGTTACTTTACCCTCCTACAACTTTTATGGGAAGGCACTTCATTGTTTTTTTCTGGCTGGGAATCTCAAACCAGCTGACCTATAGTGGTGTGTCTGTAATTCTATGTATTGACTTTTTCACTTAATGTTACTACTAAGGGTCTTGTTTCCATGCCTACACATTAAAACCCTCGCTATAACGGACATTTGGAGGAGGGTGATCCGGTATATGTGGATCCATCCTTATAGTCCGAAGATAGCTGGGGGCAGCTGAATTTGAAGAATGGTCTTCCTTTGCTTCCTATATAGGTAGGTAAGGTAGGATAATGATGGTCAGAGGTAGGATAGGGTAGGTGCTTCTTGAAGGTAGGCAGGTAGGCAGGGTCACACGTGGAACGAGAGGTAACGCAGTGAGAGCTAAACGGCGCGGAAAACCGCACGGTTAAGCGTACATACTTTTGCTTATGTGGTCGTTTTAAATCTGCCTGCAATTATTCTCTCGTCTCTCTCTCTCTTACTTTTCCTGACTTTTTATCATTGAAAGCATAAACAATATAAACAAACTTGTAGTGGCAAAAATTATAAACAGCTACTAATCATAATGGGGAAAATTGTTTTATTAATTCTTTCATTACTATATTACTTTCTGGAGGAAAGGAGGAGGAAGTGCCAAATGAAGAAGGGGAGGAGGATGAGAGAAGAGTGATAATAATACTGTAATTTTCCTTCTAGTCTGTTCAATGGCGATTAGCATGTTGGACCTATCTATCGCGTATCTATATTAGACCTATTATATATAACCTCCTTCACACTTCTTAGTTATAAACCTCTCTCCCATCTCTTTCTTTTTCATTTTTCCTCTCTGTAATCTGTAAATTAAACACTTTGACCAACATTATTCATGAAGTGGCTTAGTTGATATTCTTACACCTTCACAATTGGCGTTTGTATGAGTGCCTGGCAAGCCCCTTCAACCCACACCGAACAGCACAACCCACACCAGCCACTCCCTCCTTCACAGGTTGTGTCCTGGATATGCCTGGCAACACGACTCTTGTTTAGGAAAACCTTGGCCCGCAAATATCACACTTGTTACTTCTCTCACCAGTGTGGGTGAGCAATGTGTGTTGTTAAGATGGCTCTTGTGGCAATTTTTCCTGCATCTCCTGGCCTCAAGAGTTCCTCTGTCACCAGTGTGGTGTGCATGTGGTGTAGTTAGAGTGCTCGTATGTGGGGCCCAAAAAAAAAAAAATTGGGGGGGTCTTTCTACACTCCTGACACTCAAAGTTTTCTCCTCACCTTGGGTGGGTGAGCATGTGTGTTTTACGACTGCTCTTGCGGTAAATGTTTCCTGCACGCCTGGCACTCAAGTTTCTCTCACCAGTGTGGGTGAGCATTTGTCTGTTAAGATGGGTCTTGTGGTCAAATGTTTTCCTACACCCCTGACACTCAAGGTTCTCTTTCACCAGTGTGGGTGAGCTAGGTGTGCCGTTAAGCAAGACTGCTCTTGTGGGTAAATGTTTTCCTACACTCCTGACACTCAATTTCTACGTCAAACATGTGGGTGAGCATGTGTGTGTTAAGAAATGCCTCTTGCGGGAAACTTTTTCCTGCACTCCTACACCCACAAGTTTCTCTCACCAGTTGTTGGGTGAGCGATTGTTCTGTAAGATTGCCCTGCTTGTAAATGTTTTCCTAAACTCCTGAACACTCAAAGTTTCTCTCACCAGTGTGGGTGAGCATGTGGCTTCCTAAGACATCTTTACGAGTGAACCACTTTGCCACGTGGTCAACACTCAGCTCTGTCTTTGCGTGTAATGGGTGAGGACGTGTGCAGTAATGCCAGCCGTGCTGGGAGCAACTTTGGCCACAGTGGTCCACAAGTGTAGGTTTCCTCACGCCCTCATTGCAGCACTACTTCTGCCAGGCACCCCTGTGGTGGGAGACGTCACCAGCTGGTCCCCTGCAGGAACCCCGGTGGAGGCCCCGGGGATGAACCCAGCGTTCCCAATACAAGGGACGCCGGAGGAGTCCTGGCGTGGGCGCCGACCTGGACTCTTCACCTCAGCACCTGTAACATTGGTGGCCGTCAGCACACAAGCAGGCAAGTGCTTCCTTGAAGGGTGCTTCCTGCTTCACCCTCCAGCTAACACCCAGCCAGTGTTTGCAGCCAAGGAGTAAGGCCAGCACAGGAGCCTCACGCCACCACTCTACAGGGTGGAGGAGTGGAGTGGTGAGTGGCTAGTGACCTTCAATGCAGGCAAGTGTAGCTAAGCCTTGCACATCAGGCACAACCAATAATGGGTAATGGGGCAGATAATGGGGGAGTGAGAGAGAGGGGCTGGCTCTCTCTCTCTCTCAATAAACAGGCAAGGACAGAATATGAAACATGAATATTCTTCTATTCAATTGAAATTTGCTCAGGAATGTGTACATACAGTGCATGAGTAAAAACAAAACTATACAGTAAATACTTTCCATTAAATCAATACATACACATAAAGAAAGAGGAGAGGGGGGGGGGGCGGGGGTCAATCCCTGCCATGGGATACAGACAAGTGACCGCTGCCCTCCAGCCCCCCCTGCCAAAAGGGGTCTTTTGCCACCGACATCACATTTTCAAAAAAAAAACAAAACTAATAAAAATTAATAGAAAAAATATTTCCTAAACCTTTCCGTAAATTGAAAAGCAAAAATGCATGGTGTTTTTTTTTAGATCGGGGGTTGTTTTTTTTAAAGGTCTTTGCTACTCTTACCCCACTCGGCACTTTGAGTTGCTCGGTGGAAAAAAATTTTTGGGGGACACTCTAAAGTGGCCAAAAGCTATAGTGGCGGACCGGCCCAGACACCGGGAACGCTTCTGAGTTGCCATGAGAAAGAACATAAGAACATAAGAAAAAAAGGGAAGCAAAGAGGCCTTTGTGGAAATTACCCAGCAACCCCCTCTCAATTTTGGCAGAGGGTGGCTTTTTCCCCCCCTTGTGAGGGAGTTTTTGGCCCCCCCTCATGGGGGGGGCCCTTTTGGGATTTATATATAATTTAAGGTTGGGGCAGTATTTGGGGGTCTTTTTAGTAAGTGTAAGGCGGGGATAAAATTATTGAACTTTCCCATCAGTGAAAAGCATTTTCCCCTTATATTAGCCCCTTTAAATTTAAACGGCGGCTTTGGCAGTCGCCCTTTTTAAATGTGCACAATTTGGGGGTCCACCTGCCCTACCTGAAAGGTGACAGTGTAATTGGTGGGGGGGGACTCGCCGCCCCCCCGGGGAGATCAGTACACCCCGACCCCTCGAGAGAACAACATCTCTTATTAAATAATAGTACTTGTAATACAGGTTGAAGTTCCCAAATCGGCACCCCCCCCCAAACTCGGCAACACCCAAAACTCGGCTAGGTTCCGGTTTTTCCAAAAACCCTGGAGAACCCCCCCCCAAAAACCCCGGCGTAGTTCCCGGGTGGGCCCCGCTGGGTGCCCCCCAACTAGGCCGTTTGGTTTTCTCCCGCCGATTTTTTTTGTTGTTTTTGTTCAGTGGTGTTGTGACGTAGAGTTGTGTCACTGTTATTTGTGTAATTCTACAGTCTGTTATTGGTTTTAGGCTCCAAAGCCAGGAAAAACCTAGTGGGGAAAGTGAAAAAAAAGAAAAAACAAGTCAGAACAAAGAATTTTTTCATGTGATTTTCATGCTTTTTTTCCCTAAATTTACGTTCAAAAAAGTCAAAAAATTCCCATTACTCGGCTCGGGCGGGCCCCGGGGTTGCCGATTTGGGGGAACTTCAACCTGTAAAAAGTGTCTTTCAGCCCTCACGGGATTAACACTCTTCTCTGATTATAAGATAGACGTGTGGTGGCTTAAATTACATTTTACACCTGATTTCAGGAAAAAATTTGAAGGGGCTATTTGGGGGAGTCTGGTCATTTTTTGTCTTTATCTGTGTCATAGTAGGGCTATAAATGAAAACATTACAAAAATACACCCGGTGGGACCCCACTAGATCGCCAGTAGGTTTATGTTTCAGTGTCCCCCCGCCTTTCTTTTGCCCCAAAAAAACGAGTAGTGAAAAATTGAACCCTCTATACTTTTCAGCTACAAAACATAAAAAAACGCTGAAAAAAGGGTAATTATACGTCATGATATAAACTACTGTGCATCCTTTAGTGGCACAGACACAGCAGTATGAGGCATCATTTGAAAATTTTGGGGACACAATTGGGATGTGGTTTTTTGTTCCCTTTAATAGATTCTAAGAAACATTCTTTCTGTGAACTTCTGTCGCAAATCACTACTTATGGAGATATAAGATGTTTAATAGGAAGGAGTGTATGAGATATGAAATTAATCTAACCTAACCCCACCTTTACTCACTAATCTAAACCTAACCTAACCTATTTCCACGCTTAACCTCCTAACTAAAGCCAAATCTGCATTAAAAAGAGTGTCCGCGGCAAGGGAAAGAACAGAGGCGATGCAGGTCACAAGAGGAAGAAGAGTGTGGCAGACGTAAACACTTAACACAGATCTAACTACTTAACTAACACAGTTAACTAAACACTATCAAAAAGAAAATTGAGAATAATGGGCTAGTTAAATGGCAGGAAGGACTAGCCAGGAAATCAACGTTGCAGTGGTACAGGTGGAAACAGAAACCAGAGGGGGTGACCTGGCATGTAGGAGACTGGGGGAGTAAGTTACTCTATAAAGCAAGAACAGGCACCTTGGAAGTCAACGGAAGGAACAGGGAACTGGAGAACCAGAATTGTAGCTGCAGGGTAGGAGAGAAAGAAACTGTAGAACATGTCATTGTGGAATGCAACAAGTATAGGAGTCAGAGGGAAAAGCTTATAGCGTCAATAGTAACAGTCCTAGGCAGAGAGGAGTGGGACAGGAGACTAGAGCAGAAAGACGGGGCCCTGTGTACGGTGTTAGGGCTGTATGGGGACAGAAAGGAAACTGAAAGTATTGTAAACCTCACCAAAGTGTTCCTAACGCAGTGTTGGGAGATCAGAACACAAAATAGACAATGAATTAGGATGATAATCAAAGGATTGAAAACTGATCAAAATGTCTTTCCCAGGTGAAATAAACAGGGGAAGAGTTAACAAGTCTTGTTAACGAAGGAGACGAAGTGGAAGAGGACCTATGAAGCGATCCTAAGCGTCTAAGGTCACAAGAAGAAGAAGAATAACTTGTCTCTCGCCTCCCTATAAACAACATGTCATTATCTCCAAAAGTAATGATTTGCGACGGAAGCTCAGAGAATGTTTCCTAGAATCCAATAAGCTAAACAGAAACCACACTCCCAATTGTGTGTGTGTGTGTGTGTGTGTGTGTGTGTGTGTGTGTGTGTGTGTGTGTGTGTGTGTGTGTGTGTGTTTGGGGGAGAATGTGGGCAAACGCTACCGTAAAAATTGACCGAAACAACTTGTGTACGAACTGACTCCATCCCTTCTGGTCCTAGTGTAAAATTATAACAATAAAAAAAAATAACACAAAGAAAAAACTAAAGTCGCAAAGTCAATTCGGACAATTTCCTTCCACCCCCATCACCAAAATCCCACAAAAAAACCGATAATTCCCACAGAAACCCCACCAAAACACCCTGAAACATGGAGCTACAAACACATCTTTTCATAACCCTTAATTAAAGGTGACACAAGGTTAACTACGCGCTATAAAGGTGTGGGAGTGTATGATAGTACTCACTCGTTAGGTAGTGTGGTGTCTTCGATGATAACTACGTCGTCATCGTCCGAATTGTAACTATTGTCCACGTCCATTTGTTGTGGGTAGGGATGTGCACCTTTTTTCGGTATACCGAAATACCGGTATTTTAGCTCCGGTATTACCGGTATTACCGGTATTTTGAGTTTTCGGTATACCGGTATCGGTATGGTGGTACATCGGTATACCGGTATCGGTATATTATTTGGTCGGTATTTGATTCGGTATTGTGTTTTTTTGTCGCAATTGACCGGATTTGCCGAGAAAACGCATGGTAGGTAGCGCTCATTGGCTCAGAACGTCAGAATCAGAAGCGCGTTATCATTGGCCGAGCTTATTTACCTATTTCAGACTGGTATCAAGCCCGTATTATACGCGTTAGTTTTCGACCACGTACTCTGCAACGGTCATTGGCGTCGTTCAGTCTACACACAGCTTCACACGCTGGAAGTTGGAGGACAGACAGTGCCTGCTATCGTCCACAATATACAAGTGACAATTGGCTAGACGGTAAGTAGAGAATTTGATAAATAACCAGTGCAGTGCCAATTTTTTTTTTTTTTTACGGTTTTAAATTTTTATATCTTTTTCAAACCAGTCCATGGTTGTATACTCTAAACCAGTAGTTCCCAAACTGGGGGAAATTCCCCCTGGGGGGAAATTTCAGGATTCTTGGGGAAATTTATCCTGAGGGACATCTAAATTTGCTGAGCATTTAGTCGACAGATAAAAATCTGTCTTAGAATGCGGCTATGACTATCTTCAAGTATATATAGATATACAGTAGAAGATAGTGTCGTATACTTGGTTATCAAGCAAGCACATTTTGTTTTGGCTACTTATTTTCACATGAACTTGAAGTGGATTCCGGAGGTTGAACTGGTTGAAGGGGGGAAACGACAGAAAGAAGTTGGAACCACTGCGTCTAAACCTTCCTTATAACGTACGTAATATTTAGTATCGATGAATTCGTAAACCAAAATTTTTTGAGTTGAGGGTTTATGTACCAAAATACCGTAGATAACAGTGAAGTCGCCAGGTCAACCATTTTTTCGTGTACAGCCGTGTGGTGGCGTTAATAGTTACATTTCACATACAGGATTTCAGGCAGTTAGAAGAGGCTATCTGGAGAGTCCTGTGTCATTTTGTGTCTTCAGCTGTGTCATAGTAGGCTATAAATGAACAAATGACAAAAAAATCTACAAAGTGGCTACCAACAGTGAAGTCGCCATCTAGTGTTATTTACGAGTGTGACCGCACTAAAACCCCCAGCCGTCGTCGCCCGAAAAAAAAAACGCGTAGTAAAATTTGAAACCGTATATACATGCAGAACAAAGCATAAAACAACGCTGAAACAGGGTAGATTATACAGTCATGATATAAACTACTGTGTATCATCTCCAGTGGCACATAAAAATCTATAGTAATGCTATAAAATTTGTAATATTTGGTGCCTGGCGACTTCACTGCAGGTGGCGAACTTCACTGTTTTCTACGGTAGTAACTACCTAGGTGAAAACACTGGGTGGGATTCTGTAACGACACAACGGCGTTTTAAACATAATCTATTATCTAAAAAGTAGAAAGGTTTAGGTTAGTCTCAAAGTACCAATATATTTCTAATAATATGCAAACGAATTGACTGACCTGCAATTTTCGAGTATAATTTANTTAATCCTGTTTTTAGGTGTGGAGTAAATGGTCCATTGTACTCAACTTATTTTTAAAATTTTCTCATTTTCTTTGGAATGTTTGGGGTTTTTAGGATTTTAAGTATCACATTTTAAAGATAAATATTAAAAAAAGGGAGCCTGTTTCTAGTGATTTAGGGGTAGAAGGTTGTATTTTTAAAAAAAGTGACCATTATTGTTTAGGCGTGGCCTGCTACGTCTCCCTGCACCTAAAACCCCCTTTAATCACCCTTATCAAAGTGCACGCAGTGCACATGCCCAAAATAGTGACAGTGTTGAAAAACCCTTCCACCAATAAAATATAAAATAATGAGCTTAGTCATGATAATAAGCAATCCCTTTGGGCCGGTCTAATTAAAAAAAAAAAAAAAATCACGCAAAGGAGCCCGTTTATATCGGGTTTGATTTATATCATGTTATACCTATATATATTTTATATATATATATATATATATATATATATATATATATTATATATATAATATTATATATATATATATATATATATATGTATATATATATATTATATATATTTTATATATATTTATTTAATATAATTCTAACTGCCTGGTGCTTTTTTTTTTTTTTCTATCGGGCCCCCAAAAGGGGGGCCCCGGGCTAGCTTGAGCCGTCAGAGAGAACTTAAGAGAAAGGATTTTCGTGTGACTTTGTTGTTTTTTTATCAATGGGGGCGCGTTTCCGGTGCCCCCCGGGTGGGCGGTGTGCTCTTGCACCCGCACACCCGGGGCCCGGTGTGCCCGCGCTCTTTTTTTTTCACCGGCGGTGCGCCCGCGCTCCAAAAAAATGCTATATAATAAAAAAAACCCTTTCTAGAAGTTTTTACCTTTAATATTATGAAAAAAATTTTGTATGCCCAAGCCAAAAAAATTACTGTCTAAAAAAAAATCAAAAGTTAAAGTAGTTGTGGTCACTCCTTCATCCTTTTTAGTCCCCCTCCTGCTCCATTCCGGGTCCTCCTCCCCCTTAAACCCCCAGCGCCCCATTTGCCACGCAAAAAACCCCACTCCTCAAAGTTGCTGGCTGTCACGGGACCTCTTGGTCCCCCGGATGTCCCCTCAGAGCTAAACATCCTCTCACAGCTGCGAGCATAGTCCTTGAAAACCGGCCCCTATTTTAAAGTGAATCTCCGGGGGGGGAGAAATTCTCATTATTTTTTCCATTGGGCATATCTCGGTATCAAAAATGCTGATGGACATCTGAAACGGTACTTGTCCCCGGGTTTGACCCCATCTTTGAAACCACCCGCGCGAAAACCCCCTTTTGGGTGGGTATTTTGTTAAACGGTTCGGCTTTCTATCTAGCTATCGTGTGCGTTTTGCGCAAAATATAGTCCAAGTGTACCGTCAAAATAAAAAAATAATATAAAGCTTTTTTTAGATTAATTTTTAAAAAAATAAATTACAAAAAAATTTTCATTTTTTCAATATTTTTATTTTTAGACTTTTACTTTTTTTAGGAAAAAAACACTGGTATATTTTCCAAATTTCATTGTGCTCCCACCTTTTATCTGTCCTATAAAAAAAACTCAAAACAAAACATTACCACCAGAGTGTACACAAAAAATATATAAAAAGGGCCCTGCATTTCCACAAACCAAACTATGTCATTGGGAATTTCCCCGCCGAAATCAACCCACGCCCCCGTGCCAAAAGTAGTCAGTCTATTCTATATTTTAATTCTATATTCTTATCTCATCTGAATTTGTTGGGGTGACCTGATTAATTTCTGGGGGGGGGGGGGGTGGCTTAAAAACAAAAAGTAAACATGTTAGATGGCGCCACATACAATCTATTTAGATTTTGTTTGTGGCGCCATCTAACATTTTCACTGATTTGGGATGGTATGTCTATGTAACTGCGAGTTTTTTGGGATATGGGAGTAATCAAACGTCAGGCTTTTTGTTTTTTCAGCGAATGGCCGGTGCGGGCGAAACGGGCAAAGTTAACCCTGATGATATTCATGTGTACAGAGCTTTAATTTTCGGAAATACCTACTTTTTCTGCAAACCAAAATGGGACCTGGCTCGCTTCGGATGATGTATATTATATGGTAGAGACCCTGCTGGGGTTGATTCGTGGGGATAAGAAGGCGCGGGATGCTTCCTTGGGCTTGTGCGAAAGGGGATCCTTGGTGTTTCGAAATGAAAAAGGTGAACTTGCTAGATATCTACCAGTGTACTATGCACGATGACGCAACCCACGAAACATCCCCGAGTTGTACAGGCTTTAAACAAGGCTATTCTGTACAGCTAGGGGGGATCCATTTCCCAAAAATCGCTGTTGACAGAACAAAAAGAAACTCAAAAAAGATACGCAAACGCTGGAGGAACACGGGGTTTTTAGTCTTCGACGGGGGCTGGTCACAACATCTAACTGCGAAAATGGGGCGCTGCACTGGGGGAACACGAGAAACTATCCTTGTGAAGGCAGCGCACATCTCACCCCCAACACCCTGATTGTCTATTTTCTCGCATCAAACGTGGGGTCTGGCTCACAGCATCTGTATCTCTGGAAAATACTGGACCAATCCATTGCCGATGATCCTCATGTCTTCTCAGTTATCTACCGGACGGCGCGAGGGAGGACGTTTTAATGCCTACTCAACGCCCTGAAAAAGGGGGAAGCGGCTATAAAAAGCTTCCAAAAACGTTTTTAAAGAGGGAACGGCTTTTATGACAAGTGAAAAGCTAACTTAAAGACCTTTGGGAAATCCGAAAATTTTGTAAAGGGCCACAAAAAAGGAGTTCGTCCTGAACTGACGACAACTGTTTGCCCCCAGTACTCTCGCCAAGAAAAAGGAACCTCGACATGAAACTTGTCCTTTGTCCCCCACTAGGGCCGTTACGGGTCTTTGGCAAAAAGTTTTGGGTCAAAGAAAAAAAACGAACAAAATTTCCTTGCGAAAAACCATGGAAGGTTTGTGGGAAACCGCCCATAAGTTGACAACGAAGGCAACAATAATTATGCATGGCTCTCTAAAAAAATGCTGGGGGAACGACCGTTCGAAAACTATTGACCGATCCTTTCTGCAGCGCTTCACGCTGGTCAAGGCAGTGAGCGTTTTGATGTTGTCTTTGAACATCACAGAAGAAACCATCAAAGCAGTGGCGTGTGAACCCGGGGTTTAAATGAAGGCATCAGTTTTTAGCGAGATCAGACCCGCACACAAAAACATGAACCCGGCGGCGTCCCTTGCTTGCACCAGAAAAAGGGAAAAATGTTGTGTTTTTTTGGCGGAGTCGTGGGAAACTGAAACAAAACGCGAAAAGTAGGCAACAGAACACGTATGTACCTGTGGTGAAAAATGTTGGTACTGACCCGCGTAGGTGGAAGTTTTGGGGCAAGCCTCGAATGTAGCCACGAGGAAGCAACACGCTAGTTTTTTCCCCCGCAAAGCACGCCGCTACCCACTACCAACGATCACTTTGTGGCGATGACACCGACGTTCTGATCATCTCTTCTCCAGCGAACCCCTCGATAGCACTCTTTATCAGACAGGAACAAAGGGTTTAGTCAGAAAATTGACTTGGAAAGTTGGGGCGGGATTGGGGTCTGGAGTTTTTCAGTGCATTCAGGGCTTTATGCATGGAGCGGGGTGACACTGTTAGTGCTCTGGGTAGCCAAGGAAAAAAAAAGGGTTTGAAACTTGTGCAAGCGAATGATCTGTATCTTTAAACATTCACAATCTGGGACTTCGTGGAAGTACCAAAAGACGTCTTCAATAGCATTAGGCCTTTACGTGTCACTGTACGCCCGGAAAACGAAAATCGTCGGTGCTAATTCACCCTTTTTTAAATTTTTGTGAAAGAAAAGGGCCCGATCGAATCTGGCAATTGCCGCCTTGTGGACCCTTGGAGCTACGCTTGGGCCAAATTAGGCGGTATCTGGCGACGCAGCTTGAAAACCGCCAGACGTCCCGCACCATCAGAGGGCATGGCTGGGAATCGGATGGGGTTCGCTCAAACCGATGGTGGCGGGGTTTTCCCTCCAATGTGTCTTGAATCTCATCTCAGCACATGCAGAAGGACGGTGCCGCAGATTGCTCCCCATACGAATGGGTGAAGTGCCTGTTGTTGTAAGCTGCGGGATGCTCCACATGGTGCAGGATGATGCATCGTGGGTCAGATCCAAAGACTCTGATGGGACTCTGAGTTTCTTTGTGTGCCTGTATATTGTATTGCTATTTGTTCTCTATTTTAAGAGGCCAAAAGCCTGAAAAACTTTATGACTAAAAGGTTTTAGCAAAATGTATAATTTGGAAGATCCCGGTGTTTTTTGACTAAAAAAATGACATGTTCAATGATACCTCCGCCTGCTTATTAGGTTAACTCGTATTTTTAAAATCACTCCATCGTCTTTTCAAACTTAGTAATGAATAATTTAAATATTGGCGGCCCTTTTTAAAACCCAAAATGGCCACCAAAATGCAGATTCCTATTCCCAAATTTTCCGCCTGCTTATTTGAAAATTTGTATGGTTTTTAAACCTCTCCGTACGACATTTTAAATTCGTTTTTCGCCCAGAATAGATAATGCCACGGGGCCTAAGTCATTTTTTGCCCCTTTCTATATTTGTTTTAAAAACGTGGTGGATGATATGTTGTCTTGTTAGTTATTTTTAAGACAGATAAACGGGGTAGCAAAAACATAATTTGGGGAAATCATACCCGGTTGTTTTACTAAAAAAAAATACTCTAATAAAAATATTAAAAAATATGTTTTTTTTCGATAATTGATTTTTTTTAAAAATTAATCTATAACAAAATGCTTCATATTATTTTTTTTTTAACGGTACCATTGGCGATATTTAGCGTCAACCGCCTCGATAGTTTTATAGAAGCCAGATACACGTGCAAAAATGTACCCCCCAAAAAGGGCATTTTGAGCTGGGGGGTTTCAAAATGGCGTCCTCCCGGGAAAAAAACTACCGTTCTCAGATGTCCATCACACCTTTTTTGACACTTTTAGACATTGGTCTAATGGAAAAACATATAGAATTACTCCCCCCCCCGGGGCATTTTCTTTGGGCTGGCCAAAGGGCTATAGGGAGGGGGGTGTTGTACTTGATAAAATTTCCCCACGCCTCCCTTGGTACTGGGAAGAGGCCTTCTTTAGGGGGGGCTCGTGTGGGCCCGCTGCCACCGTCCAAGTTTGGTGTTTTTTATGCGATCCTCCTGCCTCCTGGCCACTAAAGTGTCATCCAGGAAGCAGGTCAAGAATAGTTGCCTTCTCCTGCATCAAACGGGCTCTAGGACTGACGCTGCCTCACTCCTCCTCCCTCCAGGAGGTGGTGATCTCCTCGAGCTCCCTCACGATCATGTCCTTGACCTCCTGCACCTGGTCTGGCACCACCTTTCCTCAACATGACGAGGGTGTTGTCGGGTGGGAGGGTTGGCAACGCTTTGCCGCCTGCTATTTACCTAAACCATGCCATTGTTTGCCGCTGAACACTTTTTTTAGGAAAGTCGACTTCGATTGTAGCGCGCCAGAAAGGCGCGCGAAATTCCAAGTTGCGCTCCCATTCAGATTTTCGCGCTCTCGCACTCCTGCGCACCGGATATTTTGGTAGTGCGCACCGAACGCAAAAACGCGAAACAACAAAATCGGAGCGCAACGCGCCCACCTTTGATTTTTCTGATTTTCATCACATTATATTCATTCTTATTCATATTTATTTATTGTTGTTGTTGTTGCTCTGATCGATAAATGCAAGATTAATTATACTATTAATCTTTTCTTGCTTTTACAGATGAGATGCAAAAAATAAGTTTTGAAAATAGCGTATAACTACAGCTAACTACTAACTAAACTAAATAACTATAACTACTGGTCTAAACGACTGTAATAACAATACAATGACATTAATAGTGACGTCACCTGAAGAAGAAAGAAGAAAGAAAGAAAGAAAGAAAGAAATATCTTACCGAACATTAATAAAGAATACAAAAAATAAAGTAAAATAAAGATATAAAATAATAATGTTAAAAATCAGTGCAAGAAAAATCAATAGACAAGACGAGAACAAAATAAAGACCTATGATAAACTAATAATTTAATATTAAATATATAATAATAATAATAATAAATTAATAATAATTACAAAATAATTGATAATCTTGATAATTCTTTCATTCTTCGATCTGAAAAAAAATATAGCGAGGTTTTTGGGGAAAAAAAAAAGGGAAATAAATGAGTGTAAAAAGGTGAGAAAATAAAAAAAAAGTTAGAGAAAAGTGAGAAAAATAAGTGAGTTAAATAGAAAATCGTAACAAAGATGAGAAAATTTAAAGAAAAGAGGTGAGAAACATACGTGAGTGAAAACAGAAAATGAGTGAAACACTAGTGGAAACATTTAAAAGAAAGTCAGAGTCTGAATGAGAAAATGAGAAGTTGAAATAAAACATCGTGAAATTTAGCGAAAAAAATATGGAAGCTTTAGTGATGATGAAAAAAGAAAAAAGTAATTAATAATTAATAATACAAATGAAAATAGATAAATAAATTAAAAATGCCGCCACACCCTTGCCGGCCGGCCACCACACCCCACACTCTCCCAACATTCGTCGCAAACCTGTAACTTCACGGACACACGCACGCACCATACCGCTGCTTTGAGGAGAGGGAGAAATAGCTATATATATAGTATGATTACCCTTCACGCCCCAGATCTTTCCTCTGCTAAAAAAAAATGTCCTGTCGACAATAAAATAACGAAAATTCCTGAAGTACCAAATTATTTAGTGGACAAGGATACTAAACAGGTCATATCTATTAAAATATTGCTATAGTCACTAAAAATCTAAAAAATCTCTAATGGTTGTCAAATTTACAGAATGGAAATAACGTCTGGGCCTCAGGGGTTTAAAATAAACTGTTTCTCCTTAATAGCTAAGAATGTGTATTGCGTGTGGTGTGTACGTGGTGTTGCGTTCGAAGCTAGGGATCTCTTTATGGGGTGGTGTGTGTGTGCGTGGTGTGGTGTACAATCACCACCACCAAGTTCACCGAAAGGTAAATGCGTGGTTTAAAGCTGTTTATATGGGTCAATCCTTCCCTTTCCTTTTCATGCACATACACACACACACACACACACACCATAAGACCACAAGAAAATAAGGACGCTACAAGAGGCTGGGAGACCTACACGTGGTAGTTTCCTAGTTACTACCTATTTTGGAGGAACCTACATTAGGGTGCATCAAAACCCCTTCTGTCTGACACCTGACCTGTACCTAGTCTTAAAATATGCGTCTTGTAATATATTAGATTTTTTTTTTTTTTTTTTATAAATCATTAGGTGGTCCCCTCAAGACTCGAAGACATAATGTATTTTCGCAGTAAATACGCCGAATGTCGCCGGGTCAACATATTTGCTATAAAATTTTTAACAAAGCAAGTGAGGCACAACAGCACTGATAGAGGGAAGCAGGAAGGTGATCCTGTGCAAGTGGTCAACTTCCTACTCACCGCTGATTAGGTCATGGCACAAAATTGGACAACCGATTGAAACGTATTGTAGGGAACAGTTAGTGGGGTTCCCCCACAGTGTTTCCACACTACATTGGGACTACCAAACTACTACATCCTTGACAAATCAGCACGTGCTTTGAAGAGCGTCTCACTATCGCTGTAGGCACTTCTCAAGATATAAACTTTGGGAGTTCCATCGTAACCAACGCTGGCACAGATCGAAAGTCTGGTGTATCATTTTACTGACGCTGACAGCCACCTTGTTGAATCTGAGACTGTAGCAGACTCTATTGTAAACATGGCGGTTTGAACACAACAGCATCAACGCTGGACATGTCTCTGCGAAATGTGTATCACTACAGCAGCAATCTTGGTCGAGCACTACTCTGGTCAGGTTGTAGACACCACGATCCGGAGAGGTGATTTTGTCACACTGTGTTTACAGACTAAAAATTCTCAAAATCACAGATGTCACACTCTTCACTCGCTTTTTCGCCAGAATTTGACCTGGTCCCACATGGTTGTGATCAGCAGCTTTCGCAAACTGGACATAACTCTATCACGGATGACGTACGCAGTGATCCAGTACCTGAACGACTGAGGTCCTATGTGAACCTTTTCGAAAAATATTGCCACATCGCCAACTTACAGATGAGAGACACGACCTGGAATTTCTCGAACCTTGTGCATAGTAATTCCTAAGCGAAGAAATCGAAGGAGAGCCGGAAGTATCGTTCAAAGCGACCAGGAGCACTTCACAAGGCGGTGGATGGCGCCAGCTGGTTGTATCAATCAAGATATGCTTTACTTACCATCAATAGGAAACTTGCCACCAGGTACAATCACCACGGACAATCAGGACTCCCCAAGCTCATGGAATTGTGGTGCACTTTGCTACCCTTATCTACTCTACTTTTGGATGGCTTGTAGTTTCTCGCGACTGGATGCCCTTGGAATGATCTGAAGCTGATCCAGTACCTGTTGAAGTACGAGGCAGTGAACCAAATTGTGTCCAACATGCAGTGCGGCTTCTGGCGACACCTATGTACCTTACAACAGAGATGGTTCTCAGCTCTCTTCAGCACGAAAGTGCCCCGCCGATGAACGACGTGGCTCTTGCCACGTCCCTGTTGGCTATCAAACCAGATGAAAGCTGCTTCTGCACCTCAGACACCGTTTTCGGAATGGTTTTTTCGGCAAACCAAAATTTCCGACTCATATATCTGCTACCACAACTCTTGCGCAGTTAGTGTTGGTCCATAATTCCTGGTACAACATATTTCACCTGCTGCAAGCTGGACGACTCCTTCCTGACTGAACCAGTTGAAAAATGGCCAGATCAACCCTGCGTTTTCCAGACATCGGCAGCACCATTCTGGCAATCAATGTGATCCCCTGACTGTGGGCGAAACGTGGCGTAAAGTCACGGCAGACTTCCAGCGTCACGAAGAAGTGAGACTTAACCAAATGTACTTAAAGTCGTTTGAGCCAGGACTGCACTATGAAAAGCATTCTGCTAAAGCGGGTCGTTAGAACCACTTCACCTTAACTAGACACAAATTTAATTGAATAGCTTAATATATTGTGGATCGTTCGAGTATAAACAATTTATGTGTCACTGTCACCACCTGTGAGTTTTCAGTGTGAACTGTAACCAGAAGCATGGAACTTTTTTTTTGCCTAATTCTGCAGCAATAATGTGCCATAATCCTCTTGAATTTGAATAAATGATTTTTTTTTTAAATGTTTTGGTGTGTTTATGCACATATGGTATGCTATAACGCTATGTATACAGTTTATAACACCATACAACGTCTTACACGCTATATATTATATACACCTTGAAAACGACCGCTTGTACTGATTATATTGAGAACTTCATGTGCTTGTGGAACCGCCAGAGATAGTGTTTTTGATTGCCTTACAAATTTGCAAGATAGTGTTTGGTGTGATTTGAAACAATTTAGACTAGGTACAGGGAGAAACAACTGTCTTTTTTTGGAAAAGTGGGGGGTTTTGATGCCCACCCTAACCTCATTTCACTTTCATCCCCACCATAACACTGTCCAGCCTCCTTTTATTAAAAACCCCCTAATACTCCGCACTAACTACCTAAGAAACTAAGTCCATTCCATCATTTACCACCCTATTTGGTGACCCTGTTCTTCCTTATTCTTTTTTATATCTACGTACGCTTTTCCACTTTCCTTTTCCACACACACCACACACCGTATTTATTCAAAGCATTACACACCCAACACACACACATTATTCATGCAAGCATACAGACCCACACAT
Organism: Chionoecetes opilio; assembly: GCA_016584305.1. Taxonomy (NCBI): domain Eukaryota; kingdom Metazoa; phylum Arthropoda; class Malacostraca; order Decapoda; family Majidae; genus Chionoecetes; species Chionoecetes opilio. Next base: position 74,867 of record JACEEZ010005846.1, read on the forward strand.
GTATTTATTCAAAGCATTACACACACACACACACACATGTAGTCATTCAAAGCATTACCACACACACAACACACACACACACATGGTATTATTCAAAGCCGTACACTACACACACACATGTATTCATTCAACAGCCTTCACACACACACACCTGTATTCATTCAAAGCATTACACACAACACACCACACATTATTCATTCAAAGCATTACACACAAACACATGTATTTATTCAAAGCATACACCACACACACACATGTTTTCATTCAAAGCATTACACACACACACACATTGTATTCATTCAACATTACACAACACATGTATTCATTCAAGTATTATACACAACACACACACACACATGTATTCCTTCAAAGCATTAACACACACACACCCACATGTATTCATTCAAAGCATTACACACACTGTATTCATTTCAAAGCCTTACACACACACCACACCTAACACACACCACATGTATTCATTCAAAGCATTACACAAACACACGTACAGTATCATTCAATGTGCAATTATCTTGCAATATTACAAACCTACTCTTCTTCTTTCATTTAATCCTTCTATATTATTATGGCCCACTATTATTAATGGCATCATTTACTTTGTTGTTGTTGTAAAGTACACACACACACACACACGTACAATTATTCATCAAAGCATATACTTACTCCCTTCTTCTTTAAATCCTTTCTATAATTGGGCCCTATTATAATTTTTGGCATCATTAATTGTGTTTTAGTTGTTTGTTAGTGTTGTTGTTGCAGTCTATGTGTGCTCCAACTTCCACACAGCTGAGTTTCCTGGACTGAGCGACGGTGTTTTTCTATAGTAACATTGCATTTGATGAAGACTTTTATATATGCCTTTTATAAAATTTTTAATTCCTATAGTAACATGTTGTTGCCTTTCTGCCATACATACTTTCTACGGTTGTCTGGTATCTTCGCTCCCACACAAGCTGTCAGTCAATGTTACTTTAACCACTCCTACACTTTGATGGAAGGTGCATATACACTCTGTTTTTTCTGGGTGCTGGGAAAATCTCACTAGGGTGAACAGAGTTGTGTGTCTATTATTTTAATGTTATTTTACTTTTTTTTTCAGTGCTTAATTTTACTACTAGGGTCTCGTTTCCATGCAATAGACAGTACCCCCTCGCCATAACGGACAATTTGGGGGAGGGTGATCCGATAATATGGGTTAATCCGTTATTCGAGAAGTAGAAGGGGCACGACTGAAATTTTGAAGGAACGGTCTTCTTGCTTCTATAAGGGTAGGGTAAGGTAGGATAGGGTAAGGTAGGTAGGTAGGCTTCTTGAAGGTAGCGGTAGGCAGGTCCTACGTGGAATGAGATGTAACGCGAGTGAGCCTATGGCGAAGGAAAACCGCACGGTATAAGCGGTGTACATGCTTTGCTTATGTGGTGTCGCTTTAAAACTGCCTGAATCATTCTCTCTCTCTGTCTTACTTTCTTGACTTTTTATCATTGAAAGCATAAAACAATATTAAACAAACTGTAGTGACAAAATATATAAACAATACATAATCATCCTAATGAGATATTGTTTTATTAATTCTGTCATTACTAATATTACTTTCTGGAGGAAGAAGAGGAGAAGTGCCAATGAAGAAGAGGAGGAGGAAGAGTAATAATGATCCGAATATCGTATTTCTCTTTCTACGTCCCTGTTCATTGGCGAATGCATGGTTGAACCTATTATCACCTCTCTCTCTCTCTCTCTCTCTCTCTACTCTCTCGTCCTCTCTCGTCTCTCTCTCTCCTCTCTCTCTCTCTCTCCTTCCTCTCTCTCTCTCTCTCTCTCTCTCTCTCTTCTCCTCTCTCTCTCTCTTCTCTCTCTCTCTCCTCTCCGTCTTCGCTCTCTCTCTCTCCGCTCCTCTCTCGTCTCTCCCTATCTCTCTCGTCGCTCTCTCTCTCCTCTCTCTCTCTCGCTCTCTCGTCTCGTCTCTCTCTCTCTTCTCTCTCTCTCTTCTCTCTCTCTCTCTCTCTCTCTCTCCGCTCTCTCTCCTCTCTCCTCTCTCATCTCCTCCCTCCGCTCCTCCTCTCTCTCTCTCCTCTCTCTCTCTCTCTCTCTCCGCTCCCTCTCCTCCTCTCTCTCTCTCTCTCTATTTTTCCCCTGTAATCTGTGAATAAAACATTTAACACAATTATTCATGAAAGTGCTTTATTGATATCTTTAAAACACCTCACAGTGGCGTTTGTATATGCCTGGCAGCCATCACCCACCACCACACAAGCACAACCACACACAGCCACATCCCTCCTCCAGGTGTGTCTGGATATGCCTGGCAACACGACCCTTGCCTAGGAAAACACTTGCCGCATATATCAACACTTGTACTTACTCTCACCAGTGTGATTGAGGCATGTGTGTAGTAAGATTGCTCTTGCGGGTAAATGTTTTCCCTACACTCCCTGACCTCAAAGTTCTCTCACCGGTGTGGTGAGCAGTTTTTTGTTAAGACTGCAACATTGTGGGCACATGTTTTCCCCTACACTCCTGACACTCAAGTTTCTCTCACCAAGTGTGGGTGAGCATGTGTGTGTTAAATCGCTCTTGTGGGCAAATGTTTTTCCTACCTCGCTGACACTCAAAGTTTCTCCTCACCAGTGTGGGGTTAGCAATGTGTTTGTTAAGAATGCTCTTGCTGTAAATGTTTTCCTAACTCCCTGACACTCAAAGTTTTCTCTCACCAGTGTGAGTGACCATGTGTGTGTTAAGATGGCTCTTGTGGGCAAATGTTTTCCTACCCTCCTGACAGTCTCACAGTTTCACTCTCACCAGTGTGGGTGAGCATGTGTACTGGTAAGACTGCCTTGTGGCAATGTTTTCCTACACTCCTGACCTCAAAAGTTTCCCTCAACCAGTGTGGGGAGCATGTGGTGGTGTTAAAATGGCTCTTCTGGGTAAATGTTTTCCTACACTCCTGACACTCAAAGTTTCATCTCACCAGTGTGGGTGAGCATGTGGCTCCTAAGACACCTTTATGAGTGAACCTTTGCCAAGTGGTTCACACCTCAGCCTGTCTGCGTGTCTGGGTGAGATGTGTGCATTAATGCCAGCCTTGCTGGAGCACCTTTGCACAGTCATCACACGTGTAAGGTCCCTCACGCCCTCCATTGCAGCACTACTTCTGCCAGCACCCCTGTGGTGGGAGGCCATCAGCTGGTCCTTTAGGAACCTCGGTGGAGGACCCGGGGTGAACCAAGCGTTTCCTTTAATACAAGGGAAGCCGGAAGGAGTCCTGGCTGTGGGCGCCGACTGGACCTCACCTCAGCACCTGTAACATTGGTGGCCGTCAGCACACAAGCAGGCAAGTGCTTCCTTGAAGGGTGCTCCTGGCTTCCCCTCCAGCTAACACCTAAGCCAGTGTTTGCAGCAAGGAGTAAGAGCCATCACAGGAGCCTCACGGCCACTAGTCCTTGAGCACCGGCCATATTTTGGAAGTGGAAATGCGTCCGGCGGGGAGTAATTCTCATTTGATTTTTCCATTAGGGCAATATCTCAGGTATCAAAAAATGATGATGGACAATAAATAACAACATCGACGCATGACTGGAACGGTAGCTTAGTGCCCGATGGAGCCATCTTCTGAAACCACCCGCGCGAAAATGGCCCATTTTGGTGGGGTACATTGTTGCACTGTATCGGGACTTCTATACTAGCTATCGATGGCGGGTTGGGACGACTAAATATACGTCCAATGTGTACCGTCTAAATAAAAAATAAATTATGAAGATTTTGTTATAGATTATTTATTATAAAAAACAATTATCGAAAAAAAAAAATCATATATTTTTACCAATATTTTATTATTATACTTGTACTTTTTTAGTCAACAACACTGTATGATTTTCCAAAATTATGCATTTTGCTACACCGTTTATCTGTCCTATAAAAATACTCAACAAGTAACAACATTCATCCACCACGAGTTTACACAAATATATGTTAAAGAGGCATAAAAATGACTTAGGCCGCCGCTGGCATTATCTATTTCCCTGACGATAACGCCAAGTTTAGGAAATGTCGTACGGAGAGGATTTTAACACATACGTATCTAATAAGGCAGGAGGCGGGAATTGTTACATAGGAAATCTGCACTTTGGTTTTGTGGGCCATCTTGGATTTCAAAATGGCCGCCAATTATATAATTATCATTACTAGAGTTTGGAAAGTACGTTATGGAGCTGATTTTAAACACCATACGAATGTATATTCCCTAATAAGCAAGCGAGTGTATATTGAACATGTCATGTTTTAGTCAAATAACACCGTATGATCTTCCAAATTAATACATTTTGCTAAACCGTTTTCTGTCTAAAAGAATTTCAGAGGCAATTTGGCCTGCATTATAATAGAGTAACAACATATGCTATACAATTATACAGTTGCACCAAAGTTAAATCTCAAGTCGCCATCATGTCATTGGCATCCTGAGGCCACGATAGCCTCATCCTGCCACCTTTTGGAGCATCGCTGCAGCTTACACACAACAGTGCCACTTCAACCCATTCAGTATGCAGGAGCAATCTGACGTCGACACGTCCCCTTCTGCATGTGCAATGGGATTAGGATTACAGACGACCATCTGGAGCCTGTTAGACCCAGCCGCCATCCATCGGATTTTGAGGCGAACCGCCATCATCGGGAGTTCCCAGCCTGTCTGCTGAGGGTGCTGGGACGTCTGGCAGGTTTTTCAAGGCTGCGTCGCCAGATAGCCGCCTGATAGTTGGCCTAAGCGTATGCTGCATCAAGGATCTTCACAATGCGGTTAATTGTCCAGATTCGTCTGGCCCTTCTTTTGCACAGAAACATGTGATAACGGAGTGATTAGCACCGACGATTTCGTGTTCCTGGCGTACAGCTGACACGTGACGGCCTGAATGCTATGACGACGTCATGTTGGTACATTCCTCCACGCAGATCCCAACCTGTGAATGCTTGAAGATAAGATCTCGCTTGCACAGCTTCAAGCCTTTACTTTCCTTGGCTAGCCAGAGCACTAACGTGTCCACACCCGCTCCATGGCCATGAAAGCCCTGGCAATGCACTGCAAACTCCAGCCCAATACCGCAGCCAACTTGTTCAACTCAGCAGAACCATCGATAGTCAGCTCTTCATCGACGAGACAAAGGTTCGAGTCGAATGATTGACGTTGGAAGACTTGACATTGGAAAACTTGGAAGACCTCCTTGATGCAGACATACGCTTGGGCCAACTATCAGGCGGATATCTGGAGACGCGCCTTGAAAAACCTCCAGACTCCACACCATCATCAGGACATGGCTGGGAACTCGATGCTGGCGGGTTTCGCTCAAATCCGATGGATTGGGCGGGTCTACCAGCTCCAGATGTCGTCTTGACATCTCATCTCATGCACATGGCAGAAGGACGTGTCGACCGTCAATTGCTCCTGCATACTGAATGGAGTTTGAAGTGGCCTGTGTGTGTAAGCCTGCAGGTTGCTCCAACATTGGTGCAGGATGATGCTATCGTGGCCAGGATGCCAATGCTCTGATGGCGACTCTGATGATTACTTTGTGTGCACTGTATATTGTAATAGCATATGTTGTTCTCTATTATAATGCAGGCCAAATTGCCTAAAATCTTTATAGACAGATAAACGGTTTTATCAGAAATGGTATAATTGGAAGATCATACGGTGTTTTATTTACTAAAACATGATATGTTCATGATACCATCGCTTGCTTATTAGGAATATACATCGTATGGTGTTAAAATCAGCTCCATACGTCTTTCCAACTCTAGTAATGAATAATTAATATAATTGGCGGCCATTTTGAAATCCAAGATGGCCACCAAAGTGCAGATCTCCTATGTAACAATTTCCGCCTGCTTATTAGATATCGTATGGTGTTAAAATCCTCTCCGTACGACATTCCTAACTTGCGTTATCGTCAGAATAGATAATGCCAGCGGCGGCCTAAGTCATTTTATGCCTCTTTACATATATTTGTTGTAAACTCGTGGTGGATGATATGTTGTACTTTTTGAGTTATTTTTATAGACAGATAAACGGTGTAGGAAAATGCATAATATGGAAAATCATACCAGTGTTGTTTCACTAAAAAAAGTACAAGTCTAATAATAAAATATTGAAAAATATATGATTTTTTTTCGATAATTGATTTTTATAATAATTAATCTATAACAAAATGCTTCATATTATTTTTTATTTAGACGGTACACATTGGACGTATATTTAGTCGTCAACCGCACATCGATAGCTAGTATAGAAGTCCAGATACACGTGCAACAATGTACCCCACCAAATGGGCATTTTCGAGCTGGGTGGTTTCAAAGATGGCGTCCATCCGGGCACTAAGCTACCGTTCTCAGATGTCCATCACACCTTTTCTGACACTTGAGACATTGGTCTAATGGAAAATCATAATGAGAATTACTCCCCCCGCCGGAGCATTACTTTTGGCAAGGACTACACCACTCTACATGGTGGAGGAGTGGAGTGGTGAGTGGCTAGTGACCTTCAATGCAGGCAAGTGTAGCTAAGCCTTGCACATCAGGCACAACCAATAATGGTTTAATGGGGAAGATAATTGGGGAGTGAGAGAGAGGGGCGGGCTGGCTCTCTCTCAATAAATAGGCAAGGACAGAATATGAAACATGAATATACTTCTATTCAATTGAAATTTGCTCAGGAATATACAGTGCATAAGTGTAAACAAAACTATACTGTAAATACTTTCCATTAAATCAATACATACACATAAAGAAAGAGAGGGTGAGGGGGCAGAGGTCAATCCCTGCCATGGGATACAGATAAGTGACCTCTTCCCTCCAGCCCACCTGTCCATAAGGGCTCATTTGCCACGGACAGCACATTTTCACTTTAAAAAAATAACTAATATAATTAATAGAAAAAATATTTCCTGAAACCATTTCCGTTGAATATGAAAAGCACTTGAGTGCAAAAGCGTCTGTGTAGTTTGTTTTAGATCAGGGGTGGTTTTTATAAAGAATCTTTGCTACTCTTAGCCACTCTGAGCACTTTGAGTTGCTCTGAGTGGCAAAGAATGTTTATAAGATACTCTCTCAAGTGGCCAAAATGCTATGAGTGGCGGGACCGGCCCAGAGCTACTCAGATGACGCTTCTGAGTTGCCATGAGTAAGAACATAAGAACATAAGAAAATAAGGAAGCTACAAGAGGCCGTGAGACCTACACGCGCTAGTTCCTGTTAAGGAAAAACAAGTTTTTTTAATAGCTTGCTAGGCAAAGATGAGGCTGCAGGCCCTGCAGAGTATATGAATAAAGGCGTTTTCTGCGGGGGAGCAAGAGAAATTTCTCTTGCAAGAGAAACATTTTTGCTTGCTGTTCAATCATCCTGAGAAGATGCTTGCCCGACCGGCAAGATATTTCTTGCTGGAGCAAAATAAATTTTGAAAAGATAGAAGGAAAGATGGAAGGAACGAAGGAAGGAAGTAAGGATAGAAGGATGGAAGGATGGAAGGAAGGAAGGAAGGATGGATATGCAATAAAAATGAAGAACCAGAAACAAAGAAAATAAATGAAAATAATCAAGAAAAGAAAAAAACATATAATCAATGTAAAAAGAAATATTAATAAACAAATAATGTCATAAATCTCTCTCTCTCTCTCTCTCTCTAAACTACTATTATTATTACTACTACTACTACTACTATTACTAGTTCAGTACTACCAGAGAGCTTCTACCGAGAGGTGTCACTCCGGCCGCGCCATTTTGAATTCATGGACGGCAGCGATCCTAGCGGCAGAGGCGGCCTCTGACAGTCGCTCGTGCAAAAAGAGGGGGAATCTCATCTCCTTTTGGTGATGATGGGGTGATAATGGAAGGTGGGAGAGAGGGAAGGAAGGAGATATGAGAGAAGAAAAGGAGGAATAAGGAGTAAGGAAGAAACTAGAGGGATGAAGAGTCAGAAGAGGAACTGACGAGGAAAGAAATAAGAAATCAAAGAAGGGAAGGAATTCCTCCACTCACGCGTTACCCATCTTCCCCCACCCATTCACTCACCCATTACCCCACACGCGTTACCCATCTTCCCCCACCCACTCACTCACCCATTACCTTTACACCACACCCATTCACTCACCCATTACCCATTCATTCCCCCTTTCCCCATCACCCCGGACCCATTCCCCCCACCCTTACCCCCCCCCCCGGGGCCCATTCACTCACCTTTTACCCACACCCCACACCCATTCACTCCCCCCATAAACCCCCACCCATTCACTCACCCATCCCCACACCCCAGACCCATTCACCTCAACCATTACCCATCCACAAACCCCCATTCACTCACCCATTACCCTCACCCCACACCCAACACAATGGAACATTGAAACTTTTGACTTGTTTTTGTGCAAGATGTGTGAAAAAATATAGTCTTTTCATTAAGCTGGATTCCTGGGAGGGGCCTCCCTGGGCGGTAGTAACGACGTCGCGATGGTGATAGCCGGGGGCAGGGTGGCGATGGTGGTGGTACTTGCCTCGCCGCAACCCAAAACCCCTTTGCGTTGCCTCAGAAAAAAATTCATATTTCTGGCTTTATCATCTCTTAACAAGATGGGGCCTATTTTTTTAACAGTAAATCGGCAGTGATTGTTCAACAACAACACGCCATTCAAACTAATAGGGTAAAAAAAAAGATGACTGAATCACAAGAGTAGGGGACTTTTGGGTTTTTCTGTTTTGAAATGTTGCCCCTACCCGAATAACCAAGTACCAGAAAATTTATAAAGCTGAGTTACCACGTGTTCATAATACATTGCTGCATATCATGTTATAAAAAAAAACAGTAAGACACCTAATATTAAGAAATTTTAAAGGAAAGTAAAAGAGTGTATAAACTTATTTTTGCTTTTTGCTTAACTCGCTTCAACTTTGAAAACAACTCCATAATTTGGTCACATTCAATTTTTAAGAATGTTTCAAAAGCTTTACTTTTTCCCCTTTCCCGTGGTAGTAGCAGTACAATAAGGAAAAGAGTAGGTGGCAAAATGGCTAAGAAAGTTAAAACTACTACTGCAAAGGGACAGTGACGGGGAGCATTCTCCCTATAAGGAGAGGGCTGTTTTCGGGAAGAGCTATAGAAAGGTCCACCCGTACGGCACCGTTTTTGAAAAGTTTTTAAATTTTTTTTAGCCCTTTTTACCACCTCTATTTTCCTTATTGGTACGTGCTACATACCACAGGAAGCGGAAAAGTATAAGGATTTGAAACGTTTTTGAAAATTTAAGTGACCAAAACATATGGAGTTAGAGCGAGTTGAAGCAAAAAAGCAAGAAATAAAAGTTTATAACTCTTTTTTCCTTAATTATTTAAAAATTTGTGTGTCTACTGTATTTTTTATGCTCATGATATGCAGCAAGGGATTTTGAAAAAGATGGTAGGCTCGCTTTTTAAATATTATTTTGGGTTTGGGTTTTATCGGGGAGGAGTAAACATTTCAAAATGACTGAAAACCAAAAATCCCCCTACTTTTGTGAAGCAGTCATGACTTTATTTTTACCCTATTGAGTATGAATGGCGTGTTGTTGTTGAACAATCACTGCCTGATTACTGATGCAAACAAAATAGGCTATATTGTGTAAGAGATGAGTAAAGCCAAGAAATATGAATATTTTTCTGAGGCAACGCAAGGGTTTTGGGTTGCGGCGAGGCAAGTACCAACCACCATCGCCACCTGCCCGAGTCTATCAGCCAATCAGCGACGTCCTTACAAAACTCGGCTAGGCAGCGAGCAGCTCCCAGCCCAGGAATCCAGGCTTAAGTGAATAGACTATAGTGAATAAATTAAATGTCAAAAATTCTATTTTGTGAATTTGAAATTCATCAATAAAACATGATGTGTAGTTAAAGTTTGTGATCAATACAATTTCCTGTACAGAAAGAATATAACTTTGTATCAAAAGTATGGGTGGGGGGTGATGGGTGATGGGTGGGTGGTGATGAGTAATGGAAGGGGTGTGATGGGTGGGGGGTGATGAGTAATGGGTGGGGGTGATGGGTGGGGGATGATGGGTGATGGGTAATGGGTAAATCTTAACTGGCACAACGATGGTAAGTGAGTGAATGGGTGAGTTAGGGAGATTGTAGTCTTTTTTTTTTTTTTTTTTTTTTTTTTTTTGATGCGAAAATTCCATTCTATCTTAAGGTCTCATGCTTAGAATGATGCCCATGTTTGCCTGATATTATGGTTAACTATGATAGAATACAACTGAAATTTAGAAGAAGCGTAGTATTCCCTTCTCTGGCATCAAATATCAGTCAGTAAGTACCAAGAGGTCAGGATTTTTCACGTCGTAAAAAACAACCGAGTTATATATATATATATATATATATATATATATATATATATATATAATATATATATATATATATATATATATATATATATATATATATATTATATATATATATAGGCGATTGAGAGGAAATCGGTGACTGTGTTCTTTAATGCTGATTGCCACACATGTAGCCATTCCTCTGTTGTTGGTTTTGCCTTTTATATTACGTATGTTCTCTTGTTCTTATCCTAACCTAATTCTGGATGGTGTGTGGGGTGATGGGTAATGGGTGAGTGAATGGGTGTGGTGTGATGGGTAATGGTTGAGTGAATGGGTCCGGGGTGATGGGTAATGGGTGAGTGAATGGTGGGGGTGATGGGTGTGGGGTGATGGGTAATGGGTGAGGAATGGGTGTTGGGTGATGGGTAATGGGTGAGTGAGTGGGTGGGGGAAGATGGGTAACGCGTGTGGGGTAATGGGTGAGTGAATGGGTGGGGGAAGATGGGTAACGCGTGAGTGGAGGAATTCCTTCCCTTCTTTGATTCCTTATTTCTAGTCCAGTCAATATAGCTGATTTTTTGGCAGAACCTCAAACAAATTGCTAACAAAGGTTTTTAACTTGGATATTGGGCATGAATAACCTCTCTTTCGGATAAAAAAAGTTTACCAGAATTAACCTTGCCGAAAGGGTCAACGGCCGCCATCTGTAAATCCAACGGGAGATCTCCGACCCGCCGCCACAAACGGTTTTTTCCTCCTCTTATCATAATATTAAGCTGGGGAAAATTTTTAAAANTTTTTGTGTTGTGTGTTGTGTGTGTTGTTTGTGTGTGTTGTGTGTTGTTTGGGGGGGGGAGGGGGAGAATGTCGCACAAATGAAAAATTACGAACACTCCACCCCTTCTGGTCCTAGTGTAAAATAATATAAAATAAGATTAAAACAAAGAAAAAAAATTGCGTCTTGAACGTCACAAAGTCAATTCGGACAATTTCTTTCCACCCCCCATCACCAAAACCACCAAAATCCCACAAAAAACCCAATAATTCCCACAGAAGCCCACCAAAATACCCTGAAATATGGAGCTACAAACACGTCTTTACATAACCCTTAATAGACCCGTAATTAAAGGTGACACAAGGTTAACTACGCGCTATAAAGGTGTGGGAGTGTATGATAGTACTCACTCGTTAGGTATTGTGGTGTATTCGATGATAACTACGTCTACATCGTCCGAATTGAAAACTATTGTCGACGTCCATTTGTTGTGGGTCGGCCATCTTGGTGGCTGTGGGAAGACGCGAGCACGAGCACGAGTTGCGACTTGCTTTCTCTGTCTGTCTGTCTGTTTCTCTCACTCTCTGTCTGTCTGTCTATTTCTTTCCTTTTCTTTCTGTGTCTGTCTCTCTCTGTCTGTCTCTAGCTATTTCTTTTTTTTTCTTTCTGTGTCTGTCTCTCTCTGTATGTATGTCTGTCTCTCTCTCTTTTTCTCTCTCTGTCTGTTATTCCTCTCGTCTGTCTGTCTGTCTGTCTCTCGATCTCTCTCTGTCTGTCTGACCACTATATCTCTTTGTCGGGCGCAGGCAGCTATGCAGCCTGGCAATTTCAAAACATTGTCACGTGAACAGTCCAGAGATGTAGTGGTCTATGCCCTAACCTACATCAATTTGCAGTTGGTTATTATTAAATGGGTGATCAATTTGTTAATACAGTTACCCCAGCATATGCCTCTTCAATTTTCCTGTCATGGCTGTTCACATTATTTTCTCTCATACAGTATTGTTCTAACTACTTCATAAAATATATAAGACATCTAAATATTTAAAGAAAAATAGGTCTCATTCAACTTAATTAAAATTAGCATACAGTTTGGCATATGCTGCCACAGATAATAAATAATACGCATAGAAGTAAGGAATAATGAAAGACGCATGTAAGCAAAGCATCACCTTGTTGCACTGTTGCACACAGCATAAACGTCTTGTAAACACCAACCGCTCTTTGCAGAGGCGGTAAGCTTTGTGTACCTACTTACCAAATACCTATGCACTCTCCGAGGTAAACATCACCCCCCTCCCGCTGCCGCTCTCCACCGCCAAGCGTCTAATCTCCAAAAAATGCCGCTCCGCCTGTGATAGGTCGCTCGGCGACGCCCTCCGTGCCACCTCCATGGGTCAATACCGCACAGACTCCTCCCCGCACCCATGGATAAGACAAACGTCCCACGTCTTGGATGTCGCCCTCACCCGCCTGAGGATCGGTCACACAACACTCACAACACACCTGCATCGTCTGCAGCTCACGCCCGACCCGTACTGCCCCTGGTGGAGGAACGTCCCGGAGTCCATTGAGCACTTCCTGCTGCAGTGTCCTCGCTTCCACTCCCACCGACAACTTCTACGTGGTCAACTCATCGCCCTGAACGTCACCACCTATGACCTGCCCACCCTGCTGGCCGCCGCTGCCGTCCACCATCACAACGCCCCGCCGTCATCCGCCTCACCTGTGCCTTCCTGAGGAAGACTAATCAACTCTCGAGACTGATTACTTCACGGCTGTACACCAGGGCGAATATCGTCGACTTCGACATCACTGCCCTTCAACAACAACAACAACAACAACAAATACCTATTGCTAGCCCAAGTTTCCTGTGAAGCAAAATAAATACCTATGAATGGAATATTTTGGCAGTTTTCCCTAATATTTACATGTGCATTACTATAATACATGTCTGTAGTGGATAAACTATTTACCTGATGTATAATTGTTTATATTTCGGGGTGAATTGTTTAAAGAAAATGGCTCAAGTCAGAACAAGGACAAAATCAAGTTCTCATTTGAGTAATCTTGTTGGCACTGGGCGGAAGCTGTTGGTGTCTGAACTGCCAACTGTGCGGATATCCTGAGGTATGGCATCGACTTGAGGGAGCAAAGTGAAGATGACAGGAGGAACTACCAATTGGACAAGCTGGTGAAGGACATCTACCCTGGTCTGATTTGTCAGTGGAGCAAAGCTAATGCTCTTTTCAAGCCACCTGTCATCAATGAAAAGGTGACCATCATATCCAAGCTCAAGGAGGTCTGGAATCAGGCAGTGAAGGTTTCTCTTGGGAACGGCAAACTTGAAGCCAAAGAGAGGTTCATTGTCAAGTTAGACAAATTATTTGATATTTTGACTTGTGTAACGCGGGAAATTACATTAATAGGGGAAGAGATGAAATAACTTATAATTATCAATTAGCTAACGAGTAATTTTCCTCCACTCCTCAGTCCTGAATCACTGGTTAGTGAGAGAGGGTTATACACTACCCTCCCGAGATTCACGCTATGCGAGTTTCGCGATCCTCGAGTTTCGCGCGGGAGTCCTAAATTCTTATCATCCCGACTTTCGCGCATTATATCCCCGAGTTTCGCTTTTTTTTTTTTTGTGTGTGTGTGTGTGTGTGTGTGTGTGTATGTGTGTGCCTACAGCGCCGTTAGGCAGTGACCTCCAGGAGTGGGATGGTAGGCCCTGGAGATTAACTTGAGGGCTGTGATGGTTGGCCCTCGCCCGTGATGGCGCAGACAGAATTTCTATAGTGACGCCTGTGATTAGAGGCTCATGCCGCCCCCTGTATCCTCCGATGCACTCGCAATCGAAGGTAGAGCTAATGGGCAGCATGTGGGTGTTCTTAGGCCACTCAACAGTGCAGAGAAAGATTTTAAGTGGATTTTACAGCCCTCATCAAGGATCGAGCTCAGATCACCGAGAACGCCACTCGGAGACTTTTTCTTCTTCTTGTGACCTTTTCTGCTTAGTATCACTTTGTAGGTCGTCTGTCAAGCTCGTGCTCGAGCTTGACATATATCTTGACGTTACCCACTCTGCTACCGCCTCCCATAAGAGACGTACGGGACACATCTTCCTTCCTTCCTGCTTAGTATAGTATAATAATAGGCTTAGTATAGCTGTATGTAGTTTTGCTTTGTTTTTTTCCATTTGTTTGTGTTTTTCTCTACAGGAACAGCCGGTGTCACATAAGATAGGAACACCTCGAAATAAGTAGCACCTACCTTTCTATTTACCACAAAATACTCCTTTATAAGTGATTAACCATGACGTGTGTGGTACTGTGGTTTCTGGAGGTACTGGAGGAGACAGGAGAGAAGAGAGGAAGGCATTGTGACAGTGTTATTGTCGTATAAACACTGTCACACAACCATCAGCTGACAAGATATGTGTCAGGCTCACTCACTCAGACCAAAACAGCATCCGCTGGGTTGACTCCCAACTCAAGCTCAATCTCAAGCTCCTCTCCTCCTCCTCTTCTCTACGTAGTGTTGGCCGAAGCCACCACCCCGGGAAGCGGGTCACAAACCCTAGGCTAACACCCAGTACCCATTCACTGCTGGGTGGGGCAGGGGCTTGGGGCATTTTCAGGATATTTTTGGGGAAAAAAGTGAGTCTTATAAGCTGTAAAATACGGTAGGTACACAGCCCTCAAGTTAACCTCCAGGGCCTACCATCCCACCCCTGGAGGTCACTGCCTAACGGCGCTGTAGGCACAAAAAAAAAAAAAAAAAAAAAACCCCGACTAAATAAGCATTTTTACAGGGTTTATAATACCCGAATTTCGTGATCCGCGAGTTTCGCGCTATGCCTCCGAAAGAAAGCAAAGCGCGAAACTCGGGAGGGTAGTGTATTTCCGAAACCCGTGGTAGTTGACCACGTATCGAAGCGAAGTGAGAAGGGGAGTTTAACGTCATGATAGCATTAGAAGCAGCCAGACGTTCGCTGAGTTAAGTCACCTGTGGGGAGGTGATATTCTCGCTCGTGGAAAAGGTATGTAAGAGAAGGTTTATAGGGTAGAGATGTAGGTGTGATTTACTGGTGATTCCTTTTGTTGACATAAGGAGTCCTTATGTCAACATAGGTAACATATTTCATTAGTCCTTATTAAGGACTAATGAAATATGTTACCTAGGGTCCCAAAGTAGGAAGCCGTGGCGGACCTGATGGCCAGGAGGTCCCGAATTAGCAGTGGGTGGAACTACAGCGTATTACAGCCAGCCGTGTGAGGCAAAGGAGAGAGAAGGGAACAGAAAAAGAGTGAGAGGGAAACTTTGGAAGTGTGATAGACTACATTAGTATAGGATAACGGCTTGAGCACTGTGCGTGCGTATCGTAATGTGGTAACAGTGCGACTGAAGTTACCAGAGATAACAAACTACATTAGGATAACGACTTGAGCACTAGGTTTTGCGTATCGTAGTTAGATAACAGTACGACTGAAGTTAACAAAGATAACAAACTACATTAGGATAGCATACCTACTTTAGCACTACGCGTGCGTATCGTTAGGGGATAAGAAGACTTAGAATTAAGACAACTTGTGAATGTAGACAAGTTAATTATTGATACAGCAAAGTGATAAATATATTAAGCCTGATTTATTAACGAATTATTATTTAGATCCAACCAGTTACTTACTTTATTTTCTCATATCTTTTATTTTTTTTCATTATATTTTTTCTCCCACTTAATGTGGGTGGTGGCAGCAGAGTAACCAGGACTGTGGAGCACACATTCAATGTGGGCACCACATAAGGTGACAGCGGTTTGGATCCATTCGATGGATCCGCGTACCCACGTGCTGACTAACGCCTTGTTAGTTAGTTTTTTTTTGTCAAGTGCCAGTTACCTAGTGATCACATACTGTACAGTATGGTGTGTACAGAGTATAGGTGTACATATAGGTGTATAGAGTAGCATTAGTGACTATGACTAGTTCGCTCAGACCGTGAGGAAGATGATCCTAACGTAACAGTAGGGAGCTTATAGAGTACCAGGATGACAGGGGAGAAGCGCGTTAATCACACACAACTATCAGGGATGGGCGGCAGTGCAGGCCTTAGGAGGGCCGGGTTACCCACCGTAAATAGTAAATAGAATGCGTAAATCAATGTTGAGGCTTGGAAGACGCCCCCAGCAAGTAAGCAACTTCGGAGGACTGTCTGGCCTTAATAACCACCATGGAAGCCCAACACTAGTTGGAAAATCAGGGAAATATAATTTTTTTATTACGGAAGGGAATTATTTTTTTAAGATGGAGGATTAATGGGTTTTTTAGTAGAGGATTTGGAGGATTTCCTCCAAAAGGAAGCAAAGGGTAGAGAGCTTAAGAAGGAGGGTCCAAAACAATGCGAGCGATTCAAGTGGATGAGTCAATTAGAACAAGAAGTGGCAAGGACGAAAAAAACTGTTGAGTAGTTTTTGAAAAATAAGGAGGAGGAGCAGGAAGTTAGGAGACCAGTGAGGTCATTGATAAAGCCTCGAGATGTAAGAGTGCTGAACCTCAGTGATTTACAGGGAATCGAAGCAGAGGGAAGGTTGACAGTTTAGGCCCTTAAGTTGGGCCCTTAAGGTCAGGACAAGGTGAGGTCTTAAATACGGATGAGGATATGTGTAGGAGTCTAAATGATTATTCTTAAGTGTTTTTACGGAGGAGGATACACAGACGATACCTGATAGTGAACAGATGTTCAAAGGAAGCGATGAGGAGAAACTCAAAGATATTGTGATAACTAGGGAAATGGTGGAGGAGGGTATAGAAAAAATGAAAACATTTAAATCGCCAGGACCAGATGAAGTGTATCCCAGGGTATTAAAGGAATGCAAGGAGGTTGTTAGTGAGTCGTTAGTGCACATTTTTAGGAAATCGGTTGGGATAGGCGATGTGCCATTATTGTGGAGGAAAGGAAATGTTGTTCCCATATTTAAGAAGGGAGAGAGGGGGACTAAAGTCAAATTATCGACCCGTAAGTCTAACATCAGTGGTGGGTAAATTATTGGAATCTATTATTGCAAAAAACATTAGAGAGCACTTAGATAAACATAGTTTGATCAATGATTCACAACATGGATTCACCAAGGGTAGGTCATGTCTCACCAATTTATTGAGTTTTTATAGGAAAGTTTATGAGACGGCAGATAATGATAAGGATTATGATATAATATATCTGGACTTTAGTAAGGCATTTGACAAGTACCACACGAGCGACTCTTAAATAAGGTTAGGGCTCATGGTATAGATGGGAAGGTTCTTCATTGGATCAGAGCTTGGCTAAGTAATAGGCAACAAAGGGTTACAATTAATGGTTCCAAATCTGAATGGGGACTGGTGACAAGTGGAGTTCCACAAGGGTCTGTTTTGGGCCCATTACTATTTTTGATTTACATCAACGACTTGGATAGTGGGATTAGCAGTGATATCAGCAAGTTTGCTGATGATACTAAGTAGGTAGGATTATTG
This sequence comes from Chionoecetes opilio, assembly GCA_016584305.1. Lineage (NCBI taxonomy): Eukaryota > Metazoa > Arthropoda > Malacostraca > Decapoda > Majidae > Chionoecetes > Chionoecetes opilio. The sequence goes on from JACEEZ010005846.1 coordinate 92,503, forward strand.
GATCACAGTCTGACGTAAACATATTGCAGGGAGACTTAGATAAACTTAACGAGTGGGCAGTCAGATGGCAGATGGAATTTAAATTGATAAATGTAGCGTTATGAATGTTGGTAGAAAAAACCCTGGTAATAGATACACCATAAGCAATGTATCGCTGAAAAGATCAGAAGGTGAAAAAGATCTTGGAGTGAGGGTGAGCCCAGACCTCCGACCTAGGAAACAATGTATTGAGGCCAGAAATAGAGCTAATAGAGTATTAGGATTCATTACCAGAAGTGTTAAAAGTAGAAGTGCGGAAGTTATTCTAAAGTTATCTGGCTTAGTCAGGCCTCACCTGGGACTATGCAGTTCAGTTTTGGTCTCCATATTACAGGATGGAATAGTGTTGTTAGAAAAAGTGCAGAGAAGGATGACCAAATGATACAAGGGATGCGTAACTTTAGTTATGAGAGGAGATTGAAGTTATTAAAATTACACTCACTCGAGAGACGCAGAGTAAGGGGGCGATCTGATAAAAGTTTTTAAGTGGATTAAAGGGATTTAATAAAGGAGAGGTAGGAAAAGTTCTTACGGCTTTTAACCAGGGTAGAACAAGAAGTAACGGATTCAAGCTGGAAAAGCGTAGAATTTAGAAGGAAATAGGGAAAAACTGGTTCACAAATAGGGTGGTGAATGAGTGGAATGGTCTCAGTAGACAGGTAGTTAGTGCGAAAGTCATTAGGGAGTTTTAAAAGGGGGAGCTGGTAGGTTCATGGATGGGGAAAGGTGGAGTAGGTAGTGTTAGGTGACAGGAACTACCACGTGTAGGCCCGCAGCCTCTTGTAGCTTCCTTATTTTCTTATTTTTCTTATGTTCTTATGTTTTTCTTTCCCAAATAGAAAGTTTGTTCAGAGGATTTGGAGGAGCGAAAGAGGATAACTTAGACTAGAGTAGATCCGCAATTAGCATTATTGATACAGAATGCCCTTTCAGCATGATTTTAGATCATATAACACCTTAATTTTATTGGTTATGCGAAGAAACTAACAGACAATAATGTCCGCAGAATCCTTAACAGTATTTCTGAAGTCAGTATGACTGTATGGAAGATCCAAAAGGGACTTTGCAAATAAACTCAAATGCAAATACGCCATACTGGAGGCGAAGTCAAAACCAACCAGGAGAAATTCCCGTTAGGGATAAGATCATTAAACAAAACTGTTGAGAGGATTACCAAGCCACAGTAAAGAGAAATTAGAGCTTTTTATGGATGAACAAATCCTGTTGAAAAAATTCATAGAGAGAGTGGAGACCGAGAGGGCCATCATTATCGGAAGAGAGACTATAAGATACGCGGTAAACCCCAGCCCCGGCATTTTATCAAAAAATAACACCCGCTTCCCAGAGTAGTCCTCCTAATAAACAGGAACAGTCACAGGGACTGTCAGCTAGTCAGTCAGAGGTAAGAGACTGCAAGCAAGATGGAAGGAATGGGAGAGAATTACAAGATTTGGTAGTAGGTAGCGACCAGCAACTACCCAGTTCAGATTGGAGAAAAGGTTCCCAGACGTTTTGCCCTACTGTAGAATGAAAACCACTCAATCGCGGGACTGTCGAAGGGAAGCCAAGTAGCAACGCTTGTTTCGATTGTTGGAGAGTAGGATATAGGCGAGGCATTTCAAAGTTGTCCTGGGAGGAAAGTGAAATCCAGATGACTAGTTAAACATCGATCCCCAAAAATACCTTTAGCCATTAATGATCACGTCATGGAAGTTTTATTAGACACAGGAAGCGATATTCACAAATAAAAAAAGAGCGCAGCCTTAGTTTTACAACTTAAATAAGAACCCACAGAACATCCCTAGTTTAACCGGTATTGTGATGCCGGGGTTTTTTACGTTCCTGACACCTTTGGGTTGAATGATATTAATTTGTTAGATTTTTTCATTGACTAATAAAAATCTCCTCGTCACAACTGAATTGGGATGAACTTATGGTTTAGTAAGGGGAAATGCTGCCACCAGTCCAGGCGAGTAGTCCTATGGTTTACTCCTGAACACGATTTACTATATGAGAAATTTTTGGGAGTCGGGGGGGTACTTATTATACACCGAGTAAGGCTGAAGCTCTTTTTGAGACGTGGGGAAGTTTCCATAACAAGGGAATAATCACCTGGGGTTTTTGCAATAAACACAAGAAGCTATACTTTAAACATCATCCCGGTTTATTCACACGAAAGTTATTTCTCTTGTTTGAGAAAATTAGGTACATGTATAACTCAATTTTGGCGCAGGAAAGCTCTACAGAGATAACCTACCTCACTGAATTATATTCTTTGAACTACCATCTATGTCCGTATCAACTGAGCCACTATAGGTATTTCATGGAATATATATAGGAGAGGAAATGTAAGAGTAAGGGTTGGTTTGTGATTCACTGTACCATGTGCCTGGTTTCTTTTCGGCAGAGACACTCGCCAGAGCCTTGAAGGAAGCGGAGGAGAGACTCATTTTAAAAAACACTTATAAGGAAGGCAGGCCTCCTATGCGTTAATGAAAACCCAAACAACTGTAACCTATATATAGATATATAGATAGATATTATAACAAGGAGGGGGGGGGGGGGAATAGGGGCGAGTTACTGCATATCTTACCTTGAAGGAAGTGAATGAGGGATGATGGTCGCCCTGGTCCCACAGAGGGAGAGGTTGGAAGATCAGCGGGAAAAAGGAAATGTTCGGATACTTATGAGGGGCTTCCCTGAGGGAATATAAGACTTCGAATGACTCTTATGGGGAGTTTTCTAATAAGCTCACGCTTCAAGCCTGTCTCTCAGGCTCTCACATCCTCAGCACTTTCAGGCTGAATGATCTATCATTTACCGTAAATTCTCTGTATTTTTGGGACATCAGAATTACCCTTCAATACAACAACTGAAACAGTTCTTAATAAAAAATGATTAAATTTATCATTTTATTTGTCTGCACTTGGTGAAAATATTGGCAAAACAATTGAATATTTTAAAAATCAATCTTAAAAATCGTCTTTTCATAAAAAAAAAACACAAGTTCAAGCAGAATGAGGCTTCAGGAAATATTACTTGTATGTAAGCATTCACTGAGTACCTGTTTTGGGTGTATTGTCTCTCTTGCGACGAACATTTAACCAAGAAGTAATTTAAGTGCTTGGCACCTCAACGAACAGTCCGGGATGGAAGGGCAGTTGAGAGCGTTTGTTTACTATTTCCCTCTCGAAGACGAAAGTCTCCTTTATGTGGGAAACGGTATGTGGAGCGGATGCCACGAATATTCCAGTAGAGGATAGAGAGTGTGATGAGATAAGCGGGTGATAATATTAGGATGACAGTTTCTGGTATTGAGGAGTTAGGATATCAGAGATATGAGCTGTTTAGGTAAGGAGGGGGGGCGCTGGCTGAGTTCCTACCGTGTGGTGTTACAGGAAAATGGATGGGTAAAAGATCTGCCCGGGGGGATGGTTTCAGTGGAGATGCTGAAAGCCACACTTGTTTTGGTTAAAATGTTCGTCGCAAGACAGACAGACACACCCAAAACAGGTACCCGTGAATGCTTACATCAAATAGATATTTCCTAACCCTCATTTCTTGAACTTGCGTTTTTTAGAAAAGACGATTTTAAAATTGATTTTTTCAAATATTAAATGTTTTGCCAAATATTTTCCCCAAAGTGCAGACAAAAAAATGATAAACTACATTTTTTTAAGAACTGTTTCAGTTTTTGTTTTGAAGGGTATTCTGATATGCCCCCAAAGAAACGGGAATTAGGAAATGATAGTCATTCCCCCTGAAAGTGCTGAGGATGTAGAGCGCGGGGGACATCTGGCGGTTAGCTTGAAACTCCCCATTAGCTAAAGAAGCTATTATGAAAGACTGCCTATGACCAGTTCTTTTAATTTGATATAAAAATTTTTAATAATTTTTTTAAAAATACCGGGGGGTTTTTTCCCTCGTAAAACCTACGAACGTTTTTTAAGAGTGACGAGTATAGGGGTCGCAAAAAAATTGGCCCGATTTTTTAATTCAGCGAATAACCGCAAACCCCACACTTTTAATAGCGTAACCCGACTCTATTTGGTCGTTTTTAAGGGACACTAAGATCTAAGAGGTTCCTCTTCTTTTCGGGAGGATAAGGGGGGATAAAATTTTGACTCTACAAGTTTTGGGACGATCGCGAAAAAAATGTCCCCATTGACTCGTGTCCGGGTGTATGGGGGGGGGGGGAGAAGGAGGGGAAGATAGTTTTGGGAAGAGGGGGGAAAAGAAAAACAAAATGAAAGATAAATGGGGCGAGAACAAAATTTAATGGCCTTATTAAAATAAAAAAAAACCGGTTCTGTATAAAATTGGTTTCCGTTCGTAAGTATAACTAGTACTAGTCTATTCTAGTAATAAAATAGGATCTGGCGACAATTTGTCCCAGACCAATTTGGTTATTGAGCCCTTTTTCCTTTCTTACAGATACAAAACCCCGGGGAATCGATGAAGGATTTTCCCATCCTGTCTCTCCAATTTCCGGCATTACATTTAAAACGGGCAAGAGTTAGAATCTTAGGTAAATATGATAAAAAATACCCTTGGGAAAATGATGAAAAAATAGAAGTGTTAATTTTAGTTTTTTCCCAGATCAGTATTTATCCCCCAAAGCCTGAGGGGGATAAACATAATAGGACTAGAAAAATAACTATAATTACAAACAAAAGAAGTCGGGGGAAACCTAACTTACCCCCTTAAATTTTTTTAAAACACCGATAGGGTACCATCGGGAGATTAAAGAGTGAAAAGTGCAAAGAGGAGGTGCAAAAACAAGTTGTTATAAGGAACAGAAAATGTGCCCATAAGACCAAAAGAAATAAAGGGTTTAAAATTATCAGTGGCCCGAGGTGAGGGAACCAGTCTCTTGTGGACACAAAAAAAACAAGTGAAAAAAAGGGACCTTATGCGCCCGGGTTACAAAAAGAAAGAACTTCTTTCTACCAAAAATTAAAAACATAGTGGACAGCTAGGTTCGTTCTGGTCAGTTTTAGCAAAATATAAATAGTAAACTCAGAAAAAATTCAAAACAGCAATTTACGGCCGGAAAACACGTTTTTCCACCACTGGGAGAGAAAAAGCTATGTTCCCCGTATGAGGGTAGCGAGAGAAAGGGTACTCGCCCGGGAACGAATACGGGCAATTCTAGAAAAAGGAGACTGGAAACACTTAAGTGAACGGAGAGACACCATCTTTTCGCCTTGAAAAAAGAGCCCTAAACTATTTATTTTAAATGCAGGAGAACTAGGCACCATGAAAACTGAACCCCGCTCTATTCAGATTTTAGAAAAAACCGTTAGGGATTACAAAGGGTACCGGAAAAAGCTAAAGAACAAATACTAAAATTTTGAAAAGAAATGGAAGAGAAGGAATAATAAAAAATTTCCCACAGTGCGTGGAAAATCCTATTACGGTTAAAAAGCCGAAGGGGGGGGAAAAAAAAGGTGTGTCTAACTATAGAAGGTGAATCAACATTTAGCCCTAATATACAAAACTAGCCACTCCTAAATTGGAAGATTTTAGTAGAACGGTAGGGGGCATGAATACTATGCCACCCTAGAAAAAAGAGCGTATTATCAGTACTGTTAGATGAAAGTATAAAATCTAAAAATTTTCGTGAAGGAATATCCTATTAGATTCAAAAGACCCCCCTTTGGATTAAATTGCAGTGCAAAAATTTTTCTCTCGAAAATTAGCCCGACCCCACTCCTTTACTGAAAAAAAATTGGCTTAAAAATTATCTGGTGAAAACCTGATGCACCATTACGAGAAATAATTGGAAGGATCGTAAATTATTTGGACTCTGACTAGATTTGGAGTCAAATTAAATCTGACCAAATGTAAATGGAAAAGAAATTTAATTTCTGGGACACGTAGTGAACAAAAAAAGTTACCAACCCAACCCAACATAGGAAGCCGTAAGAAAATGAAACCCCCCACTAATGTCAAGGAACCAAAAGATTTAGGTAGGTAGGTTTCTATAGGAAAATAGAAGGATTCGCTAAATAGCAGTGCTTTCACTATTTGCCAGAAAGATAACCCATTAAAATGGTCAGAGGAAAGCAGCGAGAATTTCAAAATTTTAAAAGAAAACTGACTAGTCTCCCATCTTAACTAAGGCCAACATTAAAAAACCATTTGTGTTGGATACCGATGCTAGAAAACTCAGTAGGACAGTACTGATGCAGTTAGGATGAGGGCAAAGCCCAAGTATCTTTTTTTTCCCAAAGAAATTAAAACCGTTGAGACGCGATACGAGCCAGATAGGGAACCTTGGGAATATTTTAGCTTGCAGACATTTTCACATTTCCTGGGGGGAACCAAAGGTGATCATCAGAACAGACCACCACCTTAGGTCAGTCTTTAAACAACAAAACCAAGTCACAGGAGAACTTGGTCCTGAGAGAGAGACTATAGGTTCAAATAGAGTAAAAGCGGGAAAAAAAGGGAAACTGTGCAGACCAACAGTGCCAAAAAAGAATCATTCGATGTAAAGTAGAAAGGGTGGTTGGGAAAAAACTAAAAAAGAAGTAAAGGAAATGAAACGAGAGGACAGGTAGAGGAGAAAAAAATGATAGATATCAGAAGGAGGCAGAATACCCGATTAAATACCCCAAAATATTTAGATAATTGTAATAAAGGGGGAATTTTTTAAATTTTTAAAAACTAAACCCGTTAGAAAACAGTTACACTATTTCATTGGTTTTGCCCTAGTGAAGGGAAAGCGAGCGGTTTTGGGAAATTTAAAATTCAAAAAAAGGACAGGTCATTAGGGCGGGGAAACAATAAGTAAAGCAAAAGGGCTATTTTTATCCCCAACCTAAACGGATGTGAGAGAATATGTGGGGAACTGTTTAAACCTGTCAACAGCATAAGAGAGTCGTGGCCCTCCAACAACAATGCAAAAATTTACAGTAAGTAAACCCCTAAGAGGATAAGATAGCATAACAGACATGGGAACGGGAGCCCACGGATACCGCTATGTATTAACCAAAAATAGATATTTGTGGGTTTTTACTAATTTTAAAAATTTAAAGGGACTGGAGACCGGGGAAAGTAGTAAAATTTTTTGGGGAATATGTCATTTTTTTTGGAGACCACATACCTTGTTTTGGATAATGCTAAGGGGTTTAGTCACAAACAATTCAAAGAGTTTGTGACCATGTGAGTAAAATTAGGATACACCACGCCTTCCATCCAAAAGGTAATAGTATCTCAGAAAGGGGACCGAAAAATGAAAACGATTCTCTCAAACCTGTGCAAGGGTTATCCTCATAGGGGGCCCCAAATTTTCTCTTAAAACCCCAAGAGTTTAAATGTGCGTGCATGAGAAAAGGGTTCCCAACTTTCTAGCTTTTTTTCCCGATACCTCCAAGGTTGATTAGTTGAAGTTCCCAAAAATTGACTCGGGGAGAAAAAACAGTGGCCACAAATCATCAAAAAAACAAATTTGGGGGAAGAAGGAAAATGGCGGGAGAAATAATGTAAAAAGGAAAATAAAAGGTTGGAAGAGACAAATTTGGGCCGGGGGGTGAAAAGGAACTTTTAGACGGGCACCAAAGAAAATTTTCATTAAGGGTTTGGGGACCAACAAAGTGGCGGAAGTTTTGAGAGATGGGGTTTCATATGATTAAAAAATATTTGACGGCAAACATTACAGCGCGCGGCCGAGCAAATTAAGCGTAGTAGGACAAGAGGCTGGCTGTTGGAACCCGCAAAAGGGTAGTAAAAGAGAGGGAAAAACTTGACAACCCCCCAACCCAAGAGGGAGACCCTGAGGAGTACTTAAACAATGTTTATGACAGACAAAGTTTAATCTCTAAGAGAAAAAGATTAAATTTCACCCCCCTTCTCTAGTAAAAAGAGATTTTTTGGAAGGTCCCCTAGACGACTTTTAGGGTTTAACATTCATTTTTGCTTTAAGGGTGTAACAGTTTGCAATGAACACTAAACCCCTAGGTTGTCGTAAGAAAACCCGAAGTGTGCTTGGGTTGAGCTTTTTCTCGATGGGTGATGGCAAAGGAGTATTATGCCCAAGAAAAGGGGAGCCTTTTCAAATATACGGGGGGTATGAGTAGATCCGGGCGTGATTTTTTCCCTAGCACCTACGCCTAGGGTTAGTGGGGTAGAAAAGGAAATTGACCATTCCAGACTAGACGATCAGTTGCGACTCTTAGGGCTTCGGGCCCTTTACAAAAAAAGAGGGAAATTTAGAAGGTTCCATTTTAAAGGGAAAAGTCATCACATTTAAAATATGTATTCCCCAAACTGGGTTTAAATCTTCTTTGTGGGGAAGTGATAAGTTAGAAAAAAAATCTATTCATTTGTTGTAAAATTTCATTGGGAAAAATTTAAATTGTGTGGGGTGAGAATATTTGTTTGTGGGTGATAGAAGATCCCTGGGGAATTTTATATGAAAAAATTTTGTGTGTGTATATATTTTTTTTTTTTAATTTAGTTAGATACTGGTAGGTGCTTGATGAAGGCTGAGGAATAAGGAAATTTTTTGGGGGGGGAAAAAGCTATGTAACCGGGAAAATTTCATTAAAAGGGGGAAAGGGTAAATACTTATAATATCAAATTTGTAACGTAATTTTCCTCCCCTCCTCAGTCCCGAACACTGGGTTTGTGAAAGGGGTTATATTCCACCCTGGGAGGACCCCATATGAAGCGAAGTGAGAAGGGGAGTTTAAAAAGTCATGAACATTAGAAGCCGCCCGACGCTCGCTGAGTTAAGTCGCCTGTGGGGGGGTGATATTTCGCCCTTGAAAAGGGTTTTTGTAAAGAGAAGGTTTTTAGGGGGAGAGATGTAGGTTGTTTACTTTTATTTCCTTTTGTTACATAAGGAAATTGAAATTGTTAACCTAGGGTCCCAAGGTAGGAGCCGTTTTTGGCGGACCTATGGGCCCGGGGGGCCCGAATTTGCAGTGGGTGGAACAACTATTACAGCCGCCGTGTAGGGAAAAAAGGAGAAAAGGGAAAAGAAAAAATGAGAGGGGAAATTTGGGAAATGTATAGACTACTTAGTATAGGGATACGCTTGAGCACTGTGCTGGGGTATGTTTAAAGGGTAAAAGTGCACGAAAATTCCAGAGATAAAAAATACATTAGGATAACGACTAGACAGGGGTGGTATCGTTAGTTAGATAAAGTTCGAGAAGTTAACAAAGATAACAAACTACTTAGGATAGCATACCGACTTGACACACGCGTGCGTATCGTTAGGGGATAAAAAACTTAAATTAAAACAACTTTGTGAATGTAAAAAGTTATTATTGATACAGCAAAGGGACATTATATTAAGCCTGATTTATTAAAGAATTTTTATTTAGATCCCCAGTACTTACTTATTTCTCACATCTTTTATTTTTATTCACATATTTTTTTTCCACTTAATGTGGGTGGTGGCAGCATAGTAAAAGGCTGTGGGCACACATTTTAATGTGGGGCCCCCCTTGAAGGGCAGATTACCAATTTTGAGGTGGGAGGCTGGGAGGGGTGTGGATCCAAACCCCAAAATTTAATTTTTCCCGCACCAGAGAGAAAAAGATTTTCCCTTTTAAGATCTAGCCTTTCTCTGGGACAGAGAGTGAAGGTTGGAAGTAAAGGACCCCATCAAAAAAGTGGTCCGTTTGCCAGAGCACAAGAGACAGTTTAGAACATTATAAAGGCAGGGGAGGAAAAAAAAAGGCAAAAAGAAACAAAAATGAGCAAAGGGGGAAAATGCGCAGCAGCAAGAAACAGTCCAGGGAGCATGTGAAAATATTTTTTGGGTGATGGTTTATGGGATTTGGAATTGGAGAGAAGTGGGGCTGAGATGAGTTTTTTTCCAAAGTTGATTTTTTTCCAGAAATTTACCTCCCCCCAGCTTCGACTAAGGTACAGAAAAACTATGCGAAATTTCAAAATTGCCCTTTTAGTGAAAAATGGCTAGGGCTAAAGCCAACTGCAGCAGTAGCAAAAGCACTCGATTTAGCAGGAATTTTTACAGAAACAACACAAGTAAGTGATTGATAGAGCAAGGTCAAGAGAGCCAAAGGAGAATTGATGAGAGGCTGGGGGAAGAGTTTGAAAAAGTGCAGGGGGGAGGGGGCCTCTCCTGCATCCTCTTTTATGGGGGGATTGCCTGACCAATGTTATGATGGAAGCTCAGGGAAATGACCAAACTTTTCCTGCTATATCAAGGAAAACCTACAGTGCTGTTTGGAGTCTGGGGGACTATCTGTTTTACTTTTCCCAAGAAACAACTAAAAAGAAGTCACATGCGGGAAGATTGCTAAGTATTTTTTCTTGGCTGAAAGAAGGGGGGTTTTGATAAAACCTTTTGGCCCCTTAGGGGACTCTACAAAAGTCAACACTGTGTGAAAACTGGAGTAAGCGGAAGTGGAAAAATGCCCTGGGAGAAAAACTGGTTGGTTGGTGTGCAACTTACCACTGGTGAACTTCCCCCGCCCATTTGTTGTTGGGCCCTTTATGCCCCCACTCTGCAAAAACAATTACCGGGCCAAAGGGAAAGCTCCTTATTCTGCTACAGACTTTTTAGATCAATCCAAACTTCACCCGTATCTCCGTTTGGCCCCCCCTGATCAAGCGCCTAAAGGGCATTCAAGATCTCTCAACTGTTAAAACTATGGCTATAAAAAATTTTCTGTGCAGTCAGGGGTGGATGCTTCCCGCAGGGGGCTCTGTTGGAATAGGACCAGTAACCACAGCCGCTGGGTCACAACAGCTAAAAGACTTCTCGGCTTTGGGGGTCAAAAAATGGACTTTGAGGGGAAAAACCTGAAGAATCTGCCTGCATTTGGGAAATTTATCATTGGGGTGTATTTTCCTGTTGGTTCAACGTGAAAGTCAAACACTCCCGGGTTGAAGGGCCTAGGCACACCCCCTTTCAACTGGCGCTTTAATCCAGAGGAAGGAGGTGCTGGACTTGTATGCCAAATGTGAAAAGTCTGTTTTGGTATGCCACTGAAGCCACCTCCAAACATGCTGTGCCTGAGGTCGAAGGAAGGGTTTGGGGGGGGGAGAGAATCCCGGCCATCAGGGGAGATGGGGCCCCCAAAGCTCACTAGGAACTCCTCTGTTAGGAACCCGAAGGGGCACCTGACTTAATTGTGAGCTTCCGCAAGGGGCCTGATCAGCTGGTCAGAAGATGTGTCAGAGCCACCTCTCAAATTTTCTAAGCACGTCCGGGTGAAAAAAATTCGTCAAACAACCCAGGAAGTGTCAACTGGCCTTGCCACACACAAAGCATTGAAAAGGGTTATTAAAAAGGTGATTGACGCTTCTGCTAAGTATTTTCAGAAAAAAGGATGGAGGATCAGGGCTCAGGAAACCCGCAGGAGGGTGATGTCCAAAAATGGTCAGAACAGGACTTGTGCAAAACCGGAAAGGTCAAGAGTCAAAAGAATAATTTTGAATTGTTTCAGTGATATACATGCGATTGACATGTTAATAAAAAATAAAAATTTTTTTTGGCTTTATCAAAATACATGTTTCCTTTTGTCTTTTTAATATTATATAAAGGGCTATTAAGGGTAAATTTTAAAATTAGAATTCAAATTGATGTAGGTTAGAGATGTTTTATCCAAAAATAATTTTAAATTTTAATTCCTTGTATAAAAATAATAATTTAGACACCCCTCTGAAGGATTTCATTCAGATTTTGATCCCTAATAGACCCCCCTATTGTGTGGGTTTCTTGTGGTGGGTGGGGTTTTTCGGGTGTTTTGTGTGGGGTTTTTGTGTCGGGGGGTCTTTGGTGGGGTGTTTGTGTTTGGGGGTCTTAATTTTGGTGGGGGGGTTTTGTCGGGGGTCTTGTGGGGGTGGTTGTGTCGGTGTGTCTTGTGGTGGGGGTTTTCGGTGTGTATTTTGGTGGGGGGTTGTGTCGGGGTTTTTTGGGGGGGGGGGTTTTGTCGATGTGTATTTGGGGGGGGGGTTGTGTCGGGGTGCTTGGGGGGGTGGTTTTTGTCGGGGTTAGGAGGTGCTGAAAACAAATCCAGGGGTGCGGGAAATAAATTTTTAACTAAAAAACCCAAATGTCATGTTCCTAGCAAGGGATACAAAAATATCTTAACCCGTGGTAGGGGGGGGCCGAAAATGCCTTGACCTGTCTACAGGGGGGGCTGAGGTCGGGAAAAGGTTAAAAAACGCTGTTTTTTAATTTGAAATAAACAAAACCAGAGAAGAAAACAAATATGCGTTAAAAAAAAAAAAAATGAGAAACAAAAGATAATGAACAAGTGGGTTTACATGGGGTAAAATTAAAACCAAAATTAAAAGATTAAAGTGTTTTTTTCTTTTTTTTTACGAGAAAAGAAAACGAAAAATGGGCATAAAGCGAGCTAGGAGTAATGTGGGGCGGGATCGGGGTCATACGCAAAGGCCCCCAGGCTCCCGGGGAACCACCCGTGGGAAAACAATTTCCGGGGCCGCGGTTTTT
>JACEEZ010005847.1:0-18875 GCA_016584305.1 Chionoecetes opilio
TTTTTTTTTTAAAATGGGTCAGGCATTCGAATCGCAAATCGTACACTGACGCATACCGGTTGTATCGTTAATTCACTTAATGGCCCGGCCACTAACAAGAATAGGTTAAACAGTGTAGGTACATTTGACAGATTCTGTTAGCAGTGTGGTTGATAACTAGTACAACCACACATGATTGTGCTTGGGCAGAACCCAAAGATCTTTGGCAGACCGCAGACTCTGTGGTCCAGTAGTTGCCTCTGCCCGTTCCAGCCGTGGATGGTGTTCGTGTGTGAGTTCTCCGTCGCACCGGCCCGCACCGCCGCCCGCACAGTTTTACTGTGCTATCTATTCCCCCTTATGTGTTTTAATGATAGGTTGTTTTTCATAGTGGCAGTGGAACATTAGAAGTGATAATCTAGGTCAAATTCGCTCCGATTTTGAATTGATATGTGACCTAGCGAAATGGGCCAGGTTTCAAAAACCGTTTATTTTTAAATCTTGTCGTCGTGTTTTTCTTGGGAATTTGGGGCTTTAAATAATGTTAATAGGTCTATAATGTCCCTCTTATTTGAATGGATTTTAACTAATTAGTACGGTATTGTTATTTTGTTGGCAATTTGTTGTTGGCTATTATGTTTTGAAAAAATTTTGATTCGTAGATCGGCGGGCGCAAATGTAAAACAAAACCGTTGGTCGCCGTTGTGAAGCCAGGCTTATGTGGTGGAACCCCTACCATCATCCTTTTGGTCATTGTAGACGCAACTTTTTGCGCATCCTAGCCACATCTTTTGCCTCTTCATGTGAAACCCGGCTTATAACTAATTTAAAGTCATTTGTTTTCATGTTTATTCTAGATAGGTAGCCAATGTTTTAATCACTTAATCAGCAGACTGGCAGCTGGTGTTTTGTCCAACTCAACCCCAGAGTGAACAAAACGTATAGCATCATTTCCCGACATTTTTTTTTCGTAAAAAAACCTGTGTTTGTGTGCGTGTTTTTTTGAACTAAAAAAAAATGAATAAATATGTGTTTTTTTTTTTCTGCCTTATAAAAGCATGTTTTCTGTTTATCGCGCCTAAAGTTTTACTTTGTAATTTAGCGAGAGTCCGCCACGGGAAAAATAAGTTCGCATAAAAGTCGCAAAGTCGCCACTGGGGGCCAAAAATAGAGTCCCCCCCGCAAGTCGCACAGGTCCGGCGGCAAAAGTCGCAAAGCAAGTCGCACACAAAAAATTAGAGTCGCCCAGAGTGCCCCATGTTCGCCTCAGAGTACGACGGCAAAATCCGCTTGAAATCAAAACGAGCCCAATAAAGCGGCCAGCTGCTAGAATTACTGATGACTATTGCATTACGAAAAACGACGGCAAAGAAGGCCTCGAAGCGAATAAACATTTATCATGAAAGATGAACATGAGGAAGGAAGGGGTGAAGAATGGCCAAATAATGAAATTTTCAGAATCACAAGTGCAGTAAACCGAGGGGAAAATAGGGGGGTGAAGGAAAGCAAGGGAACCAGTTTGCCCGCCATGGAGTTGGTGAAAATGAAGGTAAAAACAGTGGTTAAAGTAGATGTGATAGCAGACGTGCACGAGGCACATGCAGCTAAAGCGTGGTTATAAGAATATGTGTGAGCATGCTGCGCGTTAACCCCCTCCTCGCCCAAACAACTGAAGTTAATTTAATGATTACTTGCGTGAGACCTGCTTTGATTAGATAATAAGGTTAATAATTACTTAGGAATGTAGAAAAACCTTAACAAATATTACGCTCCGTATAGGTTCCAGAAGTGGCTGTCATCTTTGCCATAATAATTGCTGCGGAAGAATTTTAGCGCTTGCCAGCCAGGACTAAGGGAACCGTTTTTGTTGGTGCGGCGATAAAAATTATGAAAGAATCGAGTCATTAAGAAACAACGTGAGGGTATAGAGCCAATTCAATAACGATGCCTGGATTGACTTAAATATATAAACAGCGTAAGTGATAAAGTCCTTGCGGAAGTACGTACATTACTGACATATTTTGGGAAACATAATAGTTATTTTTTTGCTTGCTTTATTTACACCGCCAAAAAAATAAAGAAATTGAAAACTGGCTGATACAACTAGAGATAATTATTAATTATTATTATTATTAGTTTTTTTTTTTTTTTTTTACAATCACAAAGGACTGGCCCAAGGGCACAACAAAAAGAGGTAACAACAAAAGCCCGCCTTAGTTTTGCCAGTCCAGCTACTATAAAAGAAGACAGTAAGAGTAATAATAAAAAAGAGGGGGTGGGCCAATTTAGTTAGGGAGGGTGTGTTTGTTACTCTTTCTCTTGAAAAAGATTTAAAATCGTAGGAAGGTGGGAAAAAATAGAAAACAGGATAAAAATAAGATAAGATTTTTTTCATCCTATCTAGACACTTTGCAAGTACCAACTACAAGGTTATTGACTATACCAAAGCGCCGCCACATCAGCACGAACTAGGTGGACTCGAACCGCTGACCGAATGCACAGGGACGCTTGCACATTGCGAGCACTCACGTCCCCCTCTACCAACCTTGCCACACCCCTGAACGGGCATATAGAAAAACAGGAAAGAGAGTTCCAGAGTTTTTACTAGTGAAAGGGATGAAAGAGTAAAGATATGATTAACTTCTTTTGCCATTAGGAAGGTGGAAACAGAATAGGGATGAGAATAAGTAGAAAAAGTCTTGTTGCAGCGAGGGCCGCGCGGAAGGGGTAGAGGCCGTTGTAGTTAGCAAGTTCCAGAAGAGCAGTGAGCATGAAAATAACGGTAGAAGAGAGCAAGAGAAGCAAACACTGTTGTGTGTGGATTTAAAGATTGAAGACAGTCAGTCAGAGGAGAGGAGGTTTGATGAAGACGAAAAAAACTTTTGACTCAACCCTGTTTAGGAGAGCTGTATGAGTGGATCCCCCTCAAACATGTTGGGGGACATACTCCCCCTACCCTTTGGGGCCCCGGAAAAAAGGCCCCCCCCGGGAAGAAAAAAAGCCCCCCTTTGGGGGAAAAGGGGAGAGAAAAAAAGGGCCCCCCAGAAAAACCCAAAAAGGAAAACCTTTTAAAATTTTTTTTTTGGGGGGAAAAGGTTTTTTTTGGGGGCCCCAGTAAAAAAATAAAGGTTTAAAGGAAGAAAAATTTGGGGGGGTTTTTTTTTGGGGGGAGGCAATTTTTTAACAAAAAAAAAATTTTTGGGTTTTTTTCCCGGGCAGAAATTTAAAAAAAAAATCAAAAAAATTTTTGGGGGCTCCCGTGGGGGAATCTCCCCCCCCGGAAATTTAAATTTTAAAATTTCCCCCCTTTTTATAAAAATTTATAAGGGGTTGGGGAAATATTATGGGAAAGCTTCCCTTTTTCCCCTTGGTTTTTTTTTCCCCAAAAAATTCCCCCCTCTTTAAAAATTCCCCCCCAAAGGGGCCGTAACCCTGATTTTGTTTTTTTTTTAGCTTTAAAAAAAAACCCCCCCCAAAAGAGAATTCCCCCCCTTTTTGTTGAACCCTAGGTTGGAAAAAAAAAAGAGGAAAAAAAAAAAACAAGGTGGGCCAAATTTTTTTTCTTTTTTTTTCCCTTTTTTGGGTAAAAATGCCCCTCAAGAAAATTCCCCCTAATAAAAAAATGAAATAAGGGTTTTTAAAAAACCCCTTTAAAAAAAAAATTTTTCCCCCCCTTAAAACCCCTTACTAGGGAAAAAAACCCGGCCCCGGCAGGGAAAGGGAAAAATTTTTAAAAATTTTTTTAAAAAACATAATTTTTTTTCCCTGTTTTGAAAACCATGCCCAAAAAAAAAAGGTAAAAAAAAAAAAAAAGGGTAAACCCCGTAAAAAACGCCTTAAAACCCCCCCGAAGGGGGGGGGCGAGCCCGTAGAAAAAACCCCCCCCGGGGAAAGGGGGGGCCGGGACGTGGGCGTCCAACCCCCCCGGGGTTTGAAACCCCGGGGGGTTTTGGGGGGAAAAATTTTTTGGGTTGGGCCCCCCCAAAAACCCCCCAAACACCAAAAATTTCCCCCCAAATTTAGGGCCCCCCCCTAAAAAAAAAAGGCCGGTTTCTCAGCTATTTGCCCAAAATAAAAGTTTTTTTCCCCCGACAACCCCCCCACGCCCGGGGAACGCCCGGGCCCCCCCCCCGGGCCCCTTTCCCCTTTTAAAACCCCCTCCACTTTTCGGAAACCCAAAAAAAAATGGTTTTTAAACCAAAAAAAAGGGAAAAATGGGGGAAATCAAGAAAGGCGGAAAAAACCCGCTTTTTTTCCAAACGGAAAGGGTTTTAAAAAATTTTCCCCAAAATATTAAAACCTTTCCCAAAAACCCTGAACCCCCTCCCCCGGTTTTGGGGGGTTTTTTCGGGTCCCGGGGTTTTGGGGGTTGGGCCCCCCCCCTTTTAAAAATTAAATTTGTCCCCAGAAACCCTTTTCCCCTCATTTTCCCCCCTTTTTTTTTAATGCAAGGGCCCCAAAATAAACCCAAAGGAAAAACCAGTAAAATCAAAAAAAAATTTTTTTTTGTTTTTTCCCCCCCTTTTTTGGCAACCCCAGTTCCCCCCAAAACCCCCTTTTTTTTTTAAAAAAAATCCGCCCTTTTCCCCAAAAACTTTTTTAAAAATTTCCCCCCAGCTCCCCCCCCCAAAAACCCAAAATGGGCCGGGGCCCGCCCCGAACCCAAAGCCCCCAAGGGGCCCCGGCAACGTTTCCCCCCCCCGATTGGAAACCTTTCCCCAAACCCCGCCCCCCCGAAATTTCAAAAAAACCGGAGAACCCCCGGAGAAAAAAAAAAGGGGAAAATTAAAATTTGGGGGAAAATTTTTTGGGGGGGTTTTTTGGGAAAAAAATTTTTTTTTTTTTTTTTTGCGATAAAGTTGGGGAATTTTAACTTGCCATCCTTCAAAATTTTGGGAAAAAAACCAAGAAAAGCTGTTGGGGGCCCTTTTTTCCCAAGAAACCCCCTTTTGCAAAAACCCAATTTTTCCCCACCCCATTTTTAACCCTGGGGAAAATTGTTACCTTTGGGGGCCCGCGCCCCTGGACAAATGGCCCCGGGGGGGGGAAAGGGGGCCCGGGCCCGGGGGGGGGTGAAGCCAAAATTGTCCCGGGCCCCGGGGGGGCCCCTTTTCCCCCCTCAACCCCGCCCCCCCTTGGCCCCCAGGCCCCTTGGGACCCGACATTTCCCTGGGGCCCCCCAAAAAAGATCAGAAAAAAGGGGTTTTTCCCAAAACCCTCTGGGAAAGGAAAAACCCGGGGGGGGGGGGTTTTCCCTTTCTGGTAACCCATTAAAGGCTGCAAGTTAAAATTTCCCCCCCATCGGCCCCAAAAAAAAAAAAAAAATCCAAAAAAAACCCCCCCAAAATTTCCCCCCCCAAATACTAACTTTCATTTTTTTCCCCCCGAAATCCCCCCCGTTTTAAATTTTTTTAAAAGGGGGCCCGGGTTGGGGAAAAGGGTTTACTCCCCCGTGGGGGCCCCCCCCCCGCCCCCCAAACCAAATTTTTTCCCCCCACGGGTGAAAAGGGGCCCCGGGTTTTTTTTTTTTTTTTTCCCCCGCGGCCCCCCCCCCCCCTTTTTACAAAAGGGCCCCCCCCTGTTTTCTTTGGGGAAAAAACCCGGGGTTTTGGAAAAAAAATAAATTTTTTTTTTTGTGGGTTTGGTATTTTTTGAAAACATTTTCCCCAAAAATTCCCCGGAAAAGAAAAAAAATTTGGGGGTTTTCCCGGGCGGGTTTTCTTTTTTTGGTTTTTGAAAAAAATTCCCCGTATCCCCGGGGAGGAAAACCCCCGTTCCGGGGGGGGGGGAAATAATGCAGAAAAAAAAAAAAAAAAATTTTGGAAAAAAAAAGAAAGAAAGAAAAAATATTTAAAGAAAAAACTACCCCAAATTAAAAAGCTAAAACCCTGAAGAGAGAAGAGAAGAAAAGGGGGAGAGGGGAAAAAGAGAAAGAAAAGGAAAAAGAGGGGGAAGGAGAAAAAAGAGGGGGGAGAAGGAAGGGGGAGAGGAGGGAAAGGAAGGGAAAAAGGAAAAGAAGAAGAGAGAAAAAGGAAAGAGACGCCAACCCCTTTTTTTTTTTGAGTTTTTTTTTCCCCCCTGTTAGGGGAAAAGGGGGATGGGGGAAAAATTTTGTTTTGGGCCCCCTCCCGTTCCCCCTCGGGCCTCCAAACTTTCCCAAAGAAAAAACCGGGTTTTGTTTTCCATCGAGCCCAACCCCTCAACCCCCTGGGGCCCCCCCCCCCAGAAAAGGGTTTCCCCCCCCACCTTTTTAAAACCCCCACCCACACCCACAACAACCCCCCCCCTTAAGTTAAAAGACCCCACCCAACCGCCCAAAAAAAAAAAAATACACCCTAACCCCCCCTTTCCCGGGGAAAAAGGGGGAAAAAAATTTAAAATCCAAAAAACCCCAAAAAATTTGGTAAAAAATTGGGGCAAAAATTTTTTAAATTTAAACCAAAAAAAAGGGAGTTAAAAACCTCAAAAAAAAAGGGGGGGGCCCCCCTTTTAAAAACCAATACTGGGTTTAAAAAAAGGGGCCTTTCTTTGGGGGCCCAAAACCCCCCTGGGGCCCGGGAGCGGGGTTTAGGAAAAAACCCCCCAAACCGGGGGGAGGGATGGGTTTTGGGGGGGGGGCCCTAGGGTTTACCCCGGGCCCCCCCTGTGGGGCCAAAATTTAAACCCCCCCCCCCGCTTTTCCCGGGCCCCGAAAGCCCAAGTTTGCCCCCCTTTTTTAAATTTTTTTTGCCCCCTTTTTTTAAAAACCCCCCGGGGGTTTTTTTTCCAAAAGTACCCGCCCCGAATTTTTTTGGTTTAAAAAAATAAAAAAAAATTCCCCCTTTTTAAAAACCCCCAAATTTTTGGGGTTTTTGTTTTAAAAATTTAAAGGGAAATGTTGGCCCCCTTAAAATTTTGTAAAGAAATTTAGGTTTAAAATTTTAAATTTCCCCTAATTTTTTAAACCGGAAAGGGGGCCCCCAAAACCCGGGGAAATTTCAAAAAAATGCCCCCTACCTCCCTAAAGTTCCCCCCCCCCTAAAACCCCTGGGGAAAAATTTGGGTGGGGGGCCCCCCCCTGATTTTTTTCCCCTTTCCCCCCCCCCCCCCCCAAAACCCCCCCTTTAAAAAGGGAAACTTTCAAAAAAAAAATGTGTGGGAAAAGAAAATTTTTTCCCACTTTTTGAAATAACCCGTCCCCTTTCACCCTGTGGGGGCCAAAAAAATTTTTGCAAAAAAAACCCCCTTTTTACACAAAACCCCCGTAATTAAAAATGTTTTTTTTTTTTTTTATAATTTTGGGGAATTTTTTTTTGGAAGGTTTTTTTTATATGTATTAAGGGTTTAAAAGGGTTTTTCCGGGGGGCCCCCCGAAATTTAAATTTTTTGTTTTAAAAAAAGGGGTTTTAAGGGGGGAAAAAAACCTTATTTTTTTTTGGGGGGGTTTTTGTAAAAAAAAGGGAAAACCCCGGGGGAGGAAAAAGCCCCCCCCTTTTTTTTTCCCCTTTTTTTTTTTTTTTTTTTTACCCGGGTTTTTTGGGCCCCTTCCATTTATTCGGGGGCCTTTTTTTTTTGCCCATTTTTGGAAAAAGTTTTACCCCCCTTTGGAGGGGGTTTTTTGGTAAGAAAAATTTTTTTTCGGGCCCGAAATTTGGGGGGGGTGGGGGGCCCCCCCGGAGGCCGGGTGGAAATTTTTTTTTTTTTAGGGGGACCAAAACCCCCAACCCCTTTTTAAATTTTCCCCCCTTTTCCCCGAAAATTAAAAAGGGGGAAAATTTTCCCCCAAAAAATTTTTTTTGAAGGGGGATTGGGTTTTAAGGGTCCCCTTTCAAATTGGTTTTTTAAAGGGCCCCCAAAAATTTTTTTCCCCCCGGGGCCCCCTAAAAAGGTTTCCAAAAAACCCCCCGGGGGGTCCCCAACAAACTCCCAATTCCCCCGGGGGAAGGAAAAAAGGTAAAAAAATGAAAAAGGGGCCTTGGCCAAATTTTTTTTTGGGTTTGCTTTTCACCCAAACTTTTTTTGAAAAAACCCCAATTGGGGCCCTTTTTTGAAATAAAAATTTTTTTTTTGGGGGGAAAAATTTAAAATGAAAAAAAACTTTTTTTTTAAAAAAACCCCTTTTTTGGGGAAAAAAAAATTTGGGCCTTTCCCCCCTTTTAAAACCAAAAAAGCCTTCCTTTTTGAAAAAAAGAGTTTTTTTTTTCCCCCCCGGCCTTTTAATTGGGGGGGAACCCTTGGAGGTTTCCCCCCCAACCCCCCAAGGGAACGGGGGGGTTTTACCCCCCCTTTTTTCCGGCCCACCCCGCCCTTTTTTCCCCTTTAAAAATTTTGGGGAAACCACCTTCCCCCTTTTTTTAAAAAACCCCCTGGGCCGGAAGGGGGTTTTTTTACCGGGGTTTAAACCCCCCCCCAAAAATTCCCCCCCCCTCCCCCGTTGGGGTAATTTTTTTTAATTTTTTTTTTTGGGCCCTTTTTCCCTTCCCCCCCCCCCCCCCCCCCTCCCCTTTTTCCTTTTCCCCCCCCCTTTATTTTCCCCTTTTTCCTGCCCTTTTATTTTGGCCCCCCCCGGTTTCAAAAATTACAAAGCCTTTCCCCCTTTTTTAAAGGGTTCCCCAAATTTTTTAAAAATCCTTCCCCTCCTTCCCCCCCCGGGGTTTTTTTTATTGTTTTTTTTCCATTTCCCAATTTTTAAAAAATTTTTTTTTTATTTTTATTTAAACGCCCCTTTTAAATTTAAAAGGCCCTTTGGTTTTCCCCCAAATTCATTTTTAAACCCGAAAACGAAATTTTTATTTAAAAAGGGAAAAAACTAAAAAATTGGGGGCCCTTTTATTTTAAAAACCCTTCCCAAAGGGTAAAAGGGTTTACTTCGCAAAGTTTTTTAAAAAGGGCCCAAGAGGGGGAAAATGGGGTTTAAAATTTTTAATTTCAATTTTTTTTCCCCCTTTTTAAGTCCCCCCGTTAAAAAGGCCAAAAAAAAATTTCCCCCCTTTTAAGGGGGGGGGGGTTTTTTTACTGTTTTTTTTTTTTTTTTGAAATATTAAAAGAACAAAAAAAATTTTTTAAAGAAAAAAATTCCCGTAATTCCCCTATAATTTAAACTTTAAAAAAAAACCCCGTCCTAAAAATGAAAAAGTTCCCCCCCCCCTAGACCACTAATTTTTCCCCCCCCCTTTTTTTTCCCCGGGGGGGGGGGGCCCGGCCCGCTATGCAACCTTGGGGGCCCAATTTTCCCCAAAAAATTTTTTCCGGGGTTTAAAAAAGGGCCCCAAGGGTATAGGTGGGGGCCCTTTGGGGGCCCCCAAGGGGGGATTCGGGGGAAAAATTGGGGTTTTTTCCCCCCCCCAAAACCCCTAAAAAGGGGGGAATGAACCCAAAAAATTTTAAATTTTTGGAAAAACTTTTAAAAAATTTTTCCCCCCAATTCCCAAACCCCCCCCCCCTTTACGGAAACCCGGTTTAAAAAGGGGCCGAATTCCCCAAAAAAAGAAGATTTGGGTTTTGGAGCCCAAAAAAGATGCCCCTTTGAATATTTCCCCTTTTTTAAAGTAAAAAAAAAAAGGAAATTCCCCCCAAAAAAGTTTTTTTGGAAAAAGGGAGGGAAGGGCCCCCCGCCCTTTTAGAAAAATGGGGGAAAATTTTTTGGAAAAAACCCTTAGAAAAAGGGGGGGGGGGGGGGCCCCCCCCCTTTTTTTTTAGGGAAAAGGTTTTTTAAAAAAGTGGGGGGGGAAAATTTTTTTCCCCCAAGGGAAAAAGGGGGGGGAAAAAATTTGGGTTTGAACCCCAAAAAACGGGAAAAAATTTTTACCAGGCCCCAAGGGGGTTTCAAGCAACAGGGAAAAACCCCAAAATTTTTTTTTTCGAAACAATAGGAGGGGGGGTTTCCCCCCCCTCAGGGAAACCCTTAAAAACCTTTCCCCTTTGGAAAAAAATAGGGCCCCCCAAAAGGAACCCAAAAAAAAACCCCTCCTTACGAAAAAATCCTTTTAAAAAATAGGGCCCAAAAAATTTTTAAGGGGGGGGAATTCCCCCTCCCAAACCCGATTTTGGAATTTTTTTTAAACCAAAAGGTTTTTGGGGCAAAAAAAGGTTTTTTAGCCTTTTTGAAAATTTGGGGAAAGGAAAACAGCCTTTTTTTGGGGGGGGGAATTCCCCGGGAAAAAAAAAATAGGAGGGGGAAAAAAAATGAAAAAAATAAAAAACCAAAAATTTCCCAAAAAATTTTTTTTTTAGCTAGGGTTGCCAGAAAAATCCAAGGGTTTTTTAAATTGTTGAAAATTTTAAAAAAAAATTTTTTACATTTTTCTAAAGGAAAAGAAAGGGGGTTTTTTTTTTGGGAAAGGTTTTTTGTTTTAAAAAAAAAAAATTTGGCCCATGGAAAATTTGGGCCCCCAAAAATAGAGGGGCCCCCCGGTTTTTTTTTCCCCAAAGGGGGGAAAAAGGGTTTTACCCGTAAAAAAGTCCCCGGGGGGGAGGGCCCCCTCTTTTTAATATTTTGGGACACCAAAGTTGGGGGCCAAGGGGAAGGTTTTTAAAACAAAAAATTGGGAAAAGGGGCCCCCTTTTTTGGGTTTTTTGGGGAAAAAAAGGGTTTTGGGGAATGTTTTCGCCCCCCCAAAGAACAGAAAACCTAATTTTAACCCCCCAGTTTAAAGCCCCCCCCTTTCCCGGCACAAAGAAGAAATTTGGGCCCCCCCCCCCCCCCCCCCCCCCCTTTTGAACCCTGGGAGGGGGGAAAAAAATTTTATTCCCCCTGGAAAAATCAGAGTAAATTTAAAAAAATGGCCCCTTTGGTTTCCCCCCCCCCCCCCTTAAACTGAAGGGTTTTTAAAAATTTCCCCGAAAGCCAAAACCCCCCGCTTAGGGTTGGGGGCCCCCCAGGCCGGGCCAAAAAAAAGGGATAAAGGCCCCAAGGTTTAAAAAGAAAAAAAAATTGTTTATTGGAGGGAAAACCCCCAAAGGGGAAAAATTGTTTTCCCCAGGTAAGCAGAAAAAAGGGTTTTTTGGGAAAATTTTTGGAAAAAAGGGAATAAATTTTTTGGGGGTGGCCCCCCCCTGGGGAAAAGGGGCCAAAGGGAAAATTTCAGGGAAGGGGGGGCCTTTTTCCCCCCCAACCTTTTTTTTTTTTTAGGGGCCCTTTGGGGGAAATTTAAAAAAAAATTTTTAAAAGGGCCCCCCCCGGGTTTTTCCCCCCGGTTTGGGGCCCCGTGGGGGGAAAAAAGGAAAGAAAAGCCCAAAGGCCCCTTTGGTTTGGGGGGGCCTTTTTTAAATTTAAATAAGTTAAAAAGTTAAAATGGAAAAAGAAAAAAAACCCCTGTTTTAAATTTTCCCAAAAAAAAATGGGTTAATTTGGGGTGGGAAGAAAGATAAAAAAGGTGAAAAAATTTTTTTTAGTCCCCCCCAAATTTGGGGGGGGGGGGAATTTAAACAAGCCGTTGGGGGTTTTTTTTTAAAAGTTCCCCCCCGTTTTTTTCCCCCGGTTTTGAAAAAATTGGGAAAGGGTTTTTTTTTAAAAAAAAGGGTTTTTTTTTTTTTGGGAAAAAACTTGGGGTTTTTTAATTTTCGTGGGAAAACCCAAAACTTTTTTTTTTTTTTGTTCCCAAAAGCCTTTTTTTAAAGAAATGGTGAAAAAAACCGAAAAAAACCCCCCCCTTTTTTCCCCCTAAAAAGAACCCATGGAAAAACAAAATTTTTTTCCTACCAAATTGGGGGGTGTTAAAAATGATATATTTTTTTTTGGGGGGTTTTAATTAAACCCGGGATTTTTAAAATTTTTTTTAAATTTTAAAAACCTATTTTTAAAAAAAGAAAAAAGTAAAATTTTTTTTTTTTTTTTATTTAGGGGTTTAAAACAAAATTTTTTATTCATGACCCGGGGGAAATTTTCCCCCGAAAAAGTGCCCCCGGGAAAAACCCGGGAAAAGGGGGGTTTCCCCCCCCCCGTCCCCGGGCCCCGGGGTTTTGGGTTTTTCCCCCAATTCCCCCCCCCCTTGGGGAAAGACGGCCAAAGGGGTTTTTTTTTTCCTAAAAACTATTCCCCTAAAAAGGTGGTTTCCCCCCGGGGTTTTTTCCCCGTCCCCCACCCACACCTTCCCCCCCTTTTCCCCCTTTTTTTCCCTTTTTAAAGAAAAATTTTTTAAAAAAACCCCCAACCCCCCAAAAAACCCATTCCCCCCCTCCCCAACGCCCGGGAAAAAGGGTGTTTTTACCGGGGGCCCTTTTTTTTCCAAAAGTCACCCCCTTTTTTTTAAATTTGGGCCGGGGGCCCCCCCCCACCCAAAAAACTAATTTGGGGTTTTTCCCGGAAAAAAAAGGGTACCACCCGGGGGGAAAACGCCTTAAAAATTTTTTTTAAACTTTCCCCCTTTAAATTTTCCCGATTTGGGGGGGGCCCAAAAATAAAAACCCCTTTTTTTGTTTTTTGCCCAAAAAAAACCCTTCAAAACCCCCCCAATTTTTTTTTCCCCCCCCTTTCCTACTAAATCCCACAAAAACCTAATTTTAGAAATTTAAATTAATTTTCCCCCTTTCCCTTCCCTTTTTAAAAACCCACTCCCCAAAATTTTTCCCCCCCTTTCCCAAAAAAATGGAAAAATTCCCCAAGGGGCCCCAAACCCCCCCTTTTAAAAATAAAAAATCTGAACTGGAAATCTAAACATCTCATCCCCTTGCTAAAACAGTTTTCTAAGAAAGTTAGTGTCCCCCCTTTTGGCGACTTGCGTCCTCCTTTTTTTTTTTTCCCCCTCCCAATTGGGGCTTGTCTCCTTACAGGGGCCTTAATCCGCCCATGTATGGAGTTATTGCCCCCCTAACATGATTGGGGACAATCCACTCATACAGCTTCTCCTAAACAGGGTTGAGTCAAAAGCCTTTTTTGTTCCTCATCAACTCCCCCTCCCTCTGACTGACTGTCTTTCCAATCTTTAAAATAAACCAAACCGCAAGTGGTTTGCTTCTCCTGCCCCTCCTTTCTTCTACCGTTTATTTTCCATCCTCACTGCTCTTCTGAAACCTTGCTAACTGAAATCCCTTGCCTCCCCCCCCCCTACCCCCGCGGCTTTCGGCTGCCACAAGATTTTTTTCTACCCCAATTTCTCATCCCTATTCTGTCCATCTTCCTAATCCCAAGAGTTTAATCAGTATCTTTACTCTTTCACCCCTTTTTCACGGGGAAAAACCTCTGGGAACCCCTCTTTCCTGTTTCTATTTTTTCCACTTTCCTAGGAGTAAAAATTTTTTTCAAAAGAAGAGTACAAGACACACCTCCCGAACTAAATTGGCTCCCCCCCTCTTTTTTTTTATTTTATTTCCCTTTTATTCTCTTTTCTGTCTTCTTTATAGGGGGGAACTGGCAACTAAGCGGGGCTTTTGTGTTTTCCCATTTTTTTTTTGTGCCCTTGGCCCAGTCCCCCCTTTAATTTTTTAAAATAAGCCCATAATGTTGTAAAAAGACGCACGTAAAAAAAAGTCTATTTTTTGTTGGTAAAAAAAAAAAGCACAATGTTAGACTAATCCCCCCCCACAATTCACACGGCCACAAAGGTCCCCGGTAACAAGAAATTATTAATTTGTAACCCCAAAAAAGCACTCACTTTCTCGCCACTTTTCTTTCCCGGTGGGTGAAAGAAGCCTCATGTCCGATCACGTATTGCCCCCCAAAACTCTGGAAAGGTCGGGAAAAGGGGAAGGGTGTTGTTGGAGGTTGGCAGGCCTGTTACTTCTTGAATGATCTTTCTTCTGGAGCTCATTGAAACCCTGGGCCCATTAAAACGTTGAATCCCACACATTTTGGACGATTTAAGCTGGAGAGAAGTCCCCCCTTTCAACGAGGAATTATCAAAGGTGTTTTAGACTTTTTTTTTTTTTCCCCCGGGGATAGTTTGTTTTATTCTTGATATTTATGAACGAGTTTTGGTATGGGGCTTTGGGCGTTTGTATATTTTTATTTATTTATTCTAGAAAACCAGCTGAAATCGATCCGCTGGCAAATAATGGAAAACCGACAAACTCCTAAAGGCGGGCCCCCCCACACTAGCACTTTTTCCGTCTAGGGTTTTTTTTTTTTTTTGCAACTTTCTAATAACTAACAATTTTCTGACTGGCCCAAGGCCGTCCCACACCCAACACACACAATCGTTCCCCCCTGCACTACCAGTCAGCTTTTTGTCCTTCGGGCTTGGGAAAACCAAACATGGCTTCCGACGCTAGGGCAAGCTATTGCTGAGATACACTTAATTATGTGTAATTATTTATTATCAATAGTAAACCTAATATCGACCTAGAAAATAAAAAAGAACCTAGAAAAAGAACCTAAAATATCAAAGGCCTTCCTTTGGTGTAACAAGTCTGATCTTGTGGTCCCCAGAGACAAGGGTGGGCCCACCCCGTATGCATTCAACGAGAAAATTCCCTTCTGAAACTACGTTGTTGTCCACAGCAATTTCGTCCCCATAATCTTAAGTTGAAGTTTTTGAAGAGTGAGGAAAACAAATTTTGAGTGTGGTCTTGAAAAAGAAACAACGAGCTTGAAAAAGACGACCTACAAAGCGATAAAAAAGCAGAAAAAGGTTCACACAAGAAGAAGAAGAAAAACAACAATCGAGTCATGCGAGAGAACTGTTTTGGCTTGTTATATAGAACCGGCTTTTAAATGTATCTACATGTACAATAGTCCCACTTGAATATTTTTTTAATACTTTCAAATGTATTGAAATTATAATTTGCAAAAAAATTTACTAATTTATATCAAATATCTTTAAAAGTAATCACTATGGGATTTTGATTTGGACTATGAAAGTCCTTCTTCAACTTTCCACCATGAAGAACGATCATGATCGTCTGACTCCCAGACTGACTGATTCCAGACGGAAAAACCTAGACAGAACGAGAAAAAAAAACCAACGGAAATCGTCTAAACTAGACTGAAAAAAGTGCTAGTGTGACGCCGCCCTTAAAGTAAGATATATCAGAGTAGAAAAGAAATAGGGACGCTTGCCGTTTTTTTGTGGAGTGGGGGGAATAAGGGATATAGGGAGGCTTGGGAGTGTTCTGGCCGGGGAGGGATTAGGCGCCCACTGTATGTATTAGTGCAGGAGGGAAATTATATAGGCAGGGGTCGGGGGAGACAGGAGCTCCTTAAGGCAGGTACACAAGGAGGCCCCTAGGCAGGGCTAGGGACCTTGGGAGGTAACCCCTGTGTGGGGTTGTGGGCAATATCTTGCCGGGTAAGGTCTGGGGGGACCGGGATGGTGGTCTGAAGCTTTTTTGCTGTTGAAACAGTTTTTGTTTGGCTGATCATTGCATGGGGAAAAAAGGTGGGTGGGTTTTTATTGACAACTGGGCCCAGATTCTTCGGCCAAGGACCAACCTGTATGCCCACGGAAGGGGTACACCTCTTCCTCATAGGGGGGTGGGTTTTTTGTTGGGCGTGGAGAGTTGAGAGTGAGATGGGGGTCAGGGTTTTTATTTTAGAGGCCAGGAGGGGTGGTGAAGGTGAAAAGCAGTTATCATGATAGCGCCAAGGAATGAATACAGTTTTTTGGGTCAAGGCAGGAAGAAAGACAGTAAGGATTAGGAACAAGATAAGGTTTAAAAAAGACAGTCCAGTGTAAATACAGCTAGGGGAAAAATTGACAAGATAGAAAGTGCAAACTTAAAGGTTAATTACACAAACTGTAGGGAGTATTTTTAAAAACAAAGATTAAATTTTACTGAGAGGAACCATCTAGTGTAGACAAATTTTGGAATAATTACATTAACGAAAAAGTTTTAGATTTTTGAAAACCAAAAAAAAGTATTTAATTAGAAAATTGGAGATAAAAGGGGGGGACAAGTTATTTCGCAAAAAGGACAGGGTTTTTGGTAGGAGAGGGAAGAGGAAATTTTTTTAAATGTAAAAGGCAGGAATACACTGCCCGTGGTTTTTTTTGTTTAAACATTTAAAAAAAAGTTGATAGTTGAAGGGGCCCCCCCCCCATATGGGGGAAAAATTGAGATGGGTACGGGTAAAAAAGTCTTGGGGGAATAGGGTTACAGGCCCCCTAAACCAAATTTTTTTGTAAAAAAGGGAATCAGTTTTCCTTTGGCAAGAAAAGCCCGGGGGTTTTTTTTTAAAATTTTAATCGATTTATGCGGGGGTAGACTTTAAAACTTTGGAACATAGACTGGGAAAATTTTTTTTTTTGTAGGGGGGGACCAAGGAAAGCAGAAGGAATTTTTTTAAAAGCTAGTTTTTTTAGGAAAAACTTTCCTAAAGAAAACCCCTATGGGAACCTTACTAGAGAGATTAAAAAATTCTAGAATTTTTACTAAAAAAAAAAACAGGGGAAAGATTTTTTTTTTTTCAGAGGTGGGGAAGTTTTTTGGGGGCCCCGATTTTTAAGCGGGGTTTATTTGTGAAATTAAAGGTTTTTTTTCATAAAAATGGGAAAAGTAGGGGTCGAAAGTTTTTTAATAAAACCTAGAAATCCCCTTTAACTTCAAAAAGGCTAATTAAAGCCCAAATAAAAAAACACCGGGGGAAGGGTTAAAAATGTTTGGGTGGGGAGATGGATGGGGGAAAAATAGGGTTTTTGGAGGTCGGGGACGGAGTTTAGGTGGGGGTTTCCCCGTGAGGCAGTGGGGTTTAAAGGGAAAAATGCATTCTTTTGTTTACCCCAATTTAATTGGCAGGTTTTAGAAAAAAAAAATATTTTTCCTTTAGGGCGATAAACCAAAGGGGGGGAAAAAAACCCCCCCCCAAAAGGGGGTGGGAAAATGGGCGAAATTTTTTAAAAAAAAAAAAAACCCTAGGCTAAAAAAAAAACCATGTTACATAAGGGGTTCCAAAGGTAGGGTGGTGACAAAAGGAAAAGTATAATGTGATGGTTTTGGGACAGGGGAAAAACGTTTTTAAAAAGAACAGCCATAAAAACAATTATGAGATTAAAGGTTTTCCCCGGGCAAAAAATGGCAAAAGGCCAAAAGACCGACCCCCAATAAAATTTTTTCCCCGGGCCCCTTTAAAAAAAAACTAGGGAAAATTGGACCCGTTTTTTACCACCCCCTAAAAAAAAGTGGAGTTAAAAAAGAAACTTTTGGATGCCCAAAAAAAAAGCCCTACATATCCCCCAATTACTTCAAAATTTTTTTTTTTTAAAAAATGCCAAAAAATGAAAAAGGGGAATTTTTGGCCACTTTTTTTTGGGGTCTTTAAAAAATAACCCCCGGCCCGCGGGGCCGCCCTGGGAAATTGGGTTTGGGGGACGTAAAATTTTTTGGCTATCGCCAAGCCTTACCCCCCGCCTAGCTGATCGGCTTTATTTTTTCCGTTTTTTTTTTTGCCCGGGTATGGGACCCCAAAAAACTTGAGAAAAACCCCTTCCCCCAAAACCCAAAACTAGCACTTTTTACCCACTGGATTTTCGGGCAATTGGAGGGCCGATCCCCTCCCCCTTTTTTCCCCCAAAACTGCCCCCCCCCCTTTTGGCGAAGTCAGAGGGGGGGCTGTAGCAAAAAAATTAGGGGGAGGAAGGCACGGGTTTTGGGAATATCAGTGCGATAAGGTAACCAAACGAGATTTTCTTAAAATAAGGTTAAAGGCACAAAGGAAAGATTTTGGGAAGGTTTTCCTTTTTGTTGGATTTTGATTCCCTTGGGGAAAAAATTTTAAAGGCAACAAGATCCAAAAAAAAACAATTAATGGGTTTTCCCCCAAAAAAAATTTAAATGGGGGCAGGTAAACAAGTAGGGGGGCCACAAGGGTCTTTTTTTGGATCCCTTACATTTTTGTTTGCATCAACGACTTGGATAGTGTGGATTTAGCAAGGATATCAGCAAGTTTTTTTTTCTGATGATACAAGGGGTTTTAATAGGATTTATTAGATCACGTCCCCCGATGTAAAAAACCCCTATTTTCAAAGGGGGCCTTAGAAAAAATTAAAAAAATTGTGGGTAAATCCAGGGGAGAAAATTTGGAAAATTTAATATTGGTAAATGGTTTTGGGGGGGGAATTTTAATTTTTTTGGTTTAAAAAAAAAACCCCGGTAATAGATAAAACCATACGAAATTGTAGGGTGAAAAAAATAGAAGGAGAAAAAAAGATTTTGGGAATGGGGGGGGAGCTTTAGGGGGGGCCCCCTCCCCCCCAGGAAAAAAATGTTTTTGAGGCTAGAAAAAGGAACCCAAAATTTGGGTTTTTTTGGGGTTTTAAAAAAACCATTGGGGGTGGTTTTTTAAAAGTTAGAAAAATTGTTTAGGGGTTTTTTCCCCAAACTTTTTATTTTGGGCCCCTATTCCCCGGGGGCCACAACCCCCAGGGGGGGCTATGCGGTTTCAGTTTTTTTGGTCCCTGTAATTACAGGGAAAAGGATTATCCTTTTTACAATCAGTGGCAGAGAAAAAATGCCAAAAATTGATACTCGGGGGTGCTAACTTTTTAGTTTATGAGAAGAAAATTGAAAAACTATTTAAAAATTCACACTCCCACTCGAAGGCGTAGAAAAAGGGGGCGATTTTTGATATAAAATTTTTTTAAGTGGTTTTTTAAAGGGGGTACAATAAAGGAGAATGTAAAGGAAAAAAGTTTTCCTTACGGGGGAGTAAACAGGGTTTTGAAAAAAAAGTTGAAAAGGGGTTTTTAAACCTGGGAGAAAAAGTAAAAATTTAAAAAAAATAAAAAAAGGGAAAAAAATGATTTACAAAAGGGGGGGTAAATGATTGGAATTTGGACTCGTGGGCCCGCAACCCTTTTCCCCCTTTTGCCAAAGGTTAAAAAAATTTTTTTTTCCCCCAAAAAAAATGGAAAAAAAAACTATAACACCAGTTTAAAAAAACCCAATTTAATGCTTGAAAAATTTATTACAAAAAAAAACCGGTCCCCCAAATTCCACCAAAAAAAAAGGTTCCCCGGCAAAAAAAATTAATTTTTTTGGCCCCC
>JACEEZ010005848.1:0-7500 GCA_016584305.1 Chionoecetes opilio
CCACAGATAATATGTTTTTTCCCCCACGGAATAATGATGTTTTTCCCCCCAGATAATTATGTTTTTCCCCCCCAGATAATGATGCCACGGGTCCCCCTTTAAAAACGAAATACTATGCCACGGGAAGGGGTGGGTGAGGACAACCCCTTTCATTTTTCTATCCCCCTCCATTATGCCATGGAAGAAAAGGAAAGGAAACTGTTATTAAGCAGGAAGGTATTTTTTTATTTTTTATTATTATCATTATTATTATTTTTAAATTTTATTATTATTTTATTATTATTATCATCTCCATCATATACATGCTACTTCTACTACTATTAATACTATTATACTATTATATATTGGATTCCTCAATTTTTTTTTTTGTTCTCGTGTTGTTGTGTGTGTTGGTGTGTGTTTTGGGTTTTGGTGTGTGTTCCCAAGAGAGAAGATCTTACCCATCTTTTTGTAAAAGAAATTATTTTGCAGGCTTTCGATTGTTGTCCATGCGTATTCGTTGAATGGGAAAAAAACGTTTATGACTTTGGTAAAGGGGGGAGAGAGAGGAGAGAGAGAGAGAAAAGAGAGAAGAGAAGAGAAAAAAAGAGAGGAGGGGGGAAAAGAGAGAGAGAGGAGAAGAGAGAGAGGAAGAGAGGAGAAAGGAAAAGAGAGAGAGAGAGAGAAAAAGATGGGGGGAGAGAAAGAGAGAGAGGGGGAGAGAGGGGAGAGAGAAGGAGAGAGGGGAAGGGAGAGAGAGAGAGAGAGGGGAGAGAGAGGAGAGAGAGAGAGAGAGAGAAGAGGGAGAGAGAGAGAGAGGGAGAGAAAGAGAGAGAGGGGAGAGGTTTTATGTATCTTATGTAAATTATGATGTGCTAATTTTTAATGGATTTTTTTTTTTGGGTTTTGTGTGATTCGATCACCAACACTGTTTCATGTAGGGGAAAAAGGAGCTGAGGTGGGGGGGGCGAATGGAGGGGCCAGGGATTTTCCCCCCGGGGGGAACGCCACCAGCCCCCCTTTTTTCCCCAGTTTTCTTTTTTTTTTGGGGAAGAAAACCCCCATTAACTTGTAAAGGGATCTTTTTACTTCCCAAAATTTTTTACATAATCTTTCCCCCTACCCCCGTCAATCTCTCCATCACTGTCTCATTTGAATCCATCTACTATCGGTTCATACTTCGGTCCTCATTATCTACTTTACAAATGCTTTTCCTATATTTGTAATTTATTTCCCTCTCATTTTCCTAGCTTACCCCTTTTTATCCATATCTTTGATTATGTCTACCCCCCTTTATCCCTAACATTTTTCTTTATATCCCTTATCTATTTTTATCCCTTTTTTTTTTATGTATTTATTATCCCTAATTTTCTCCCTATTTATCTATATTCTATTCCCTATTTATATATATTTATCCTCCGATTACCTACTAATTTTCTTTTCCCCTTTATCCCTATTTATCCTAATTATTTATCCCCTTCATGTATCTATAATTATATAATCCCTATTATTTATCTAATATTTTCATCCCTATTTCTAGTCTATCTATTTTTGATCCATATTTATGATGGACAGATATTTATACAATATTATTCCCCCGTTATACTTTATCTATCTTATATCTCATGTAATTATTATCGTTATGATTTATTCACTGTCATATTTTAATATCTGTGGAATTTTTATTGGCGGTTGAATGGTATGTAAGTTAGTCTTTGTATAATTTAGCGTGTTATCTCTATAGGTTTTGTATTTAGGGCGGGGACATCTGGGTTTTATTTTTATTACGTGGTTTGTTGTCATTTTACAATTTTCTCTGTGGTTTGTGTAATTTATTTTATTTTAAATTGTTTGTCTTTATTTTATATTTTAAGTTCTTTCTCCGAATCTTTAATACTAATAGCTTTTTCAGGCTGATTAATTATTACCTACACTTAACTACTATATTACTAATAACATCTCGATTTAAACTTACTACTCAGTTACCCCCACACTAAATGAAAAAACTATAACTACACCCACAAGCGGAGCCAAAGCATCCCACTTCACTTGTACAAAAAACTTAAATTCAGGTTGGTACCCAAATTAACACCCTCCTCTTGTCTTCTCCCTCTGCTCTCGTCCCCTCCCACCACCAGGTTTATCCTGGCGTCTTGGTTGTTTCTGTGGACAACGTTTGTGATATAGTCAATCCAGCCATTTGTCTGTTGTTTAACATGGTGCGGCTGGGGGGTACTTCTTGCAAATTGAATGTTGTCTAGAAGTATAGGACTCAAAGTATTTATCTTCTCTCTCTCTCTCTCTCTCTACTCTCTCTCTCTCTGTCTCTCTCTATCCTCATCTCTCTCTCTCTCTCTTCTCTTCGACATAAGAATCTTCGGCGCGCGTCGCCTCACTCCACACCATTCGGCATTTCGTAGCTATAAAGTCCACATGTACAGCGTGTTGTTTTCCAGGGCAGTGGGTTGAGGTTAATGAGGCTATCAGGGGCAATTACTATTATTATAGTGTTATTGTGATTGTGATTATTCAGTACCTGAATCTATTGAAAAGCAACAAGGGAAAATCAGAATAATATTAATCAAACATGAATCGAGTCCTTTCAATAAACAACAGGATATGAAAATAAAGGAATAGTAAAATGTGAAATTTAAAAAAATAAGAAGGGAACAACCAATAAACCCTAACGAGTTAACACCTTGAGACCAAGAAAGTGATTTCCATGTAATTGGCTACCATTAGACGATTTGTAGGACATAAGCAATATTCTTAGACTGCACTGTTAGTATCATTGTCGACACCTAATGGATATATCGTTAGGCTTTTCGTAATTTATGGTTAAGAAACATACGATTTTTTTTACAGCCAAGGAAAGATCTGGGTGTGAAGGTTTTATTTAATAAGGGTGGTGTTGACTATTTTGGAATATCCGTAAGTGCCCACTTAAATTTTGCATACAAGTCTATACCAATGCGTATTTGCCACCGTGATTTATTTGTAGGATTGACTTTTTTACGTATAAGAAAATAAGGAAGCATACAAGAGGCCGCGAGACCAACAACGAGGTAGTTACTGTACTTACCACTCCACACCACCATCATCCCCAATCCATGAATTTATCCAGCTTCCTTTTAAGCTCCCTACTGACTCCGCACTAACTACCTGTCTCCTGAGGTCATCCAATCATTTACACCCTATTTTGGGAAACAGTTTTCCTATGCTATTTTTTAAATATACTAGTATAATTGATAAATATATTGCTGTATTCCATTTTCACACGTTCAGGTTAATGATCTCTCTAATCTCCTATCTCTATCTCTATCTCTAATCCATCTATATGAACTTAATCTTGACTTCTCTATGGTTACTGAGTATGATAATGATAAAGAGAACAAAGTCGTCTGCAGATCTGACATGTTCTATCTAACAGTGACGTGTTATTCCAAATAGATACACAGTTGACCTTCCCGAAACAATTTGACGATGTGCTACAAGATAGGTTTGATGATAAATTGGAATCTGTCTGCGTGTCTTGTCTGTCTGTTCGTAAACTTTTGACAACTGACTTTGTCCTGGTATGAGGTCATCTATCTGGGTGACGTAGCTTTCTGGCCACTGTCATCTGTCACTGGCACTGTCATTTTCTGGTCATGTCATCTTTCTGGCTCCTGTCATCTTCGGCTCCTGTCACTTCTGGCCACTGTCATCTTTTGTACCACGTCCATCTTTCTGGCCACTGTTCATCTTTCTGGACACTGTTAATCTATCTGGCGACTGTCATCATTCTTGCACTGTCATCTTTCTGGCCACTGTCAGCGTCGGCCAAGTCATCTTTTTGGCACTGTCTCTTTCTGGACAACTGTCAATCTTTCTGGCCCACTGTCATCTTTTCTGGCCAATGTCATCTTTTGCACTTGTTTCATATCTTTCGGCACGTCATCTTCTGGCCACTGTCATCTTTCTGGCACTGTCATCTTTCTGGCCCACTGTCATCTTGTCGGCCACTGTCATCTTCTGGCCACTGTATTCTTTATGGCCACTTTCATCTAGCATGGACACTGTCAATCTTTTGGCCACTGTCATCTTTCTGGCCACTGTCAATTTTGGCCACTGTCATCTTTCTGGCACTGTCATCTTTCTGGCCACTGTCATCTTCTGGTCCAACTGTTATATGCGGCGCTGACACACGTATAGTTGACTTGAAATCTGTGGGAGTTCTATGATGTGTCCGATAAGTTTTGGAGATACGGTGATGTCAAAGAAGGTTTGGATATATTGTGAAATAATTAGTTTTGAATTTTAGAAGGTTTGGATAATTATTTGAGAGAGAAGAGAGAGAGTGTGTGAGAGAAAGAGTGTTGAGAAAAAGTGAGAAAATGAGCTAGAGAAAAAGAGTGAGAGAAAAAGAGTGAGAAAAAAGTGAAGAGAAAAATGAGGAAGAAAAGAGTAGTTAGTGAGAAAAAGTGTGTGAGAGGAAAAAGTGAGAAAAAGAGAGAGGAGAGAGAGAGCGAGAG
This sequence comes from Chionoecetes opilio, assembly GCA_016584305.1. Classification (NCBI taxonomy): domain Eukaryota; kingdom Metazoa; phylum Arthropoda; class Malacostraca; order Decapoda; family Majidae; genus Chionoecetes; species Chionoecetes opilio. The sequence continues at coordinate 4,494 of JACEEZ010005848.1, forward strand.
GGAGAGAGAGAGGAGAGAGAGAGACGAGAGGAGAGAGGAGAGAGAGAGAGAGAGAAGCGAGAGAGAGTAGAGACGAGAGAGATGAAGGAGAGAGAGAGAGAGTAGGAGAGAGAGAGGGAAAGAGAGAGAGAGAGACGAGAGATCGAGAGGAGATAGAGGAGAGAGAGCAAGAGAGACGAGAGAGAGAGAGAGGAGAGCGAGAGAGAGAGGAGAGAGAGGAGAGAGGAGAGAGAGATGGAGAGAGAGACGAGAGAGAGCGAGAGAGACGAGACGGATTGATGGAGATGAGAGAGAGAAGAGAGGAGAGGAGAGAGAGAGAGAGAGAGAGAGATGAGAGGAGAGAGCAGAGGAGAGAAGCGAGAGAGAGAGAGAGGAGAGAGAAGATGAGAGAGAGAGAGAGAGAGAGGACGGAGAGAGAGGAGAGAGAGAAGACAAACAATCATACATGTAAGGAGAGTGAGGGGAGTGGGAGGGAGGGAGAGGTAAGCAAGGGAGAGGTTACCTGGCTTGATTGGTGCAAGTGGAAATACAGTGTCAGGCCAAGACTGGACTTGCGTAATGTCTGGGTCATTGGCGTAGGTGGTGGTGGTGGTGTAGTGCTTGGTGTGGTGTGCTGTTGGTGCTGGTGGTGTGGTGCTTGGTGGTGTGGTGCTTTGTGGTGTTGGTGGTGCTTGGGGCGTGGGTGGGTGGTGGTGGTTGTTGGGGGTGGGATGGTGGTGCGTGGTGGTGGGGGTGCTTGGTGGTGGTTGCTTGGTGGGTGGTGCTGTTAGGTGGTGGTGGTGGTGGTGGTGCTGGTGGTGGTGGTGGTGTGGTGGTGTTGGTGGTGGTGGTGTGGTTGCCGTGCTGCGTAGGGGTGGTGGTGGTGGTGCTTGTGTAGTGATTGGTGGTGTGAGTTGGAGTGTGGTGTTGGTGGTGGTGTTGGTGGTGGTGGGTGGGGTAGGTGGTGCTTGGGGGTGGTGGTGGTGATGGTGGTGCTTAGTGGTGAGTCGGTGGTGGTGCTTGGTGTGGTGTGTGGTGGTGCTGGTCGGTGGGTGGTGCGTGGTGGTGGCGCTTGGTGATGGTGGTGGTGGTGGTGGTGGTAGTGTGGTGGTGTGGTGGTGTTGGTGGCTGGTGGTCGGTAGTAGTAGTAGTAGTTAGTAGTGGTGGTGGGGTGGTGGTGCTGGTGGTAGGTGGTGGTGTGGTGTGGTGGTGTGGTGCGTTTGGGGTGGTGGTAGTGGTGGTTATACGCCAAGGGTTTACAGTTGGTGGTTTTATCGGCCAAGGGTGTACACTGGGTGGTTTATCGGCCAAGGGTTTACAGTGGTGGTTATCGCCAAGGTTATATGCTGGTTTATCGCCAAGGGTTACAGTGGTGGTTATCGCCAAGGGTTACAGTGAGTGGTTATCGCCAAGGGTTACACTGGTGGTTTATCGCCAAGGGTTTACAGTGGTGGTTTATCGCCAAGGGTTTACAGTGGGGTTTATCGCAAGGGTTACCCTGGGGTTTCGCCAAGGGTTTTACAGTGGTGGGTTATCGCCAAGGGTACAGTGGTGGTTTATCGCCAAGGGTGACACTGGTGGTTTATCGCAAGGGTTTACAGTGTGTTATACCAAGGTTTACAGTGGTGGTGTATCGCAAGGGTTTACCAGTGGTGGTTTATCGCCAACGGGTTTAACAAGTGGTGGGTTTCATCGCCAAGGGGTTCAGTGGTGGTTTATAGCAACAGGGTGTACACTGGTTGGTTTATCGCCAAGGGTTTACAGTGGTGGTTTATCGCAAGGGTTTATAATGCTGGTTTATCGCCAAGTGGTTACATGGGGGTTATCGCCAAGGGCTTACATGTGGTGTTTATCGCCAAGGGTTTAACATGGTGTTATCGCCAAGGGTTTACAGTGGTGGTTTATCGCCAAGGGTTTACAGTGGTGTTTATCGTCAAGGGGTTTACGTGGTGGTTATCGCCAAGGTTTAAAGTGTGTGGTTAGCGCCACAGGTTACAGTGCTGGTTTATCGCCAAGGGTTTACAATGGCTGGGTTTATCTCAAGGGTTAAACTGGGTGGTTTATCGCCAAGGGTTACAGTGGGTTATGGACAAGGGTTTACACTGGGTGGTTTATCGCAAGGGTTTATGCTGGTTTCTCGCCAAGGGTTACAGTGGGGTTTTCGGCACGGGTACACTGCTGGTTATGCAAGGTTTTTACAAAACACGCGGGTCTATCGCAGGTTTCATGTGCGTTGGTTATCGTCAAGGGTTTACAGTGGTGGTTTATCGCCAAGGGTTTACACTGGTAGTTATCGCAAGGGGTTTACAGGTGGTTATCGCCCAAGGGTTTACAGTGGGGTTACCGCCAAGGGTTACAGTGGCTGGTTACGCCATCGGGTTACGTAGTGGTATCGCAAGGGTTACACTGGTGGTATCGCCAAGGGTTACCCACTGGTGCTTATCGCCAAGGGTTTAACCAATGGTGTTATCTCAAGGGTTACAGGGGTGGTTTAACGCAAGGGTTACAGTGGTCGTTTCTCGCCAAGGGTACAGTGGTGGTTTTCGCAAAGGGGTTTTACACTGGGGTTATCGCAGGGTTTAACAGGGTGGCTTATCGCCAAGGGTTACACTGAGTGTTTTATCGCAAGGGTTTCACAATGGTGGTTTATCGCCAAGGGTTACACTGAGTGGTTTATGTCCAAGGTTACAGTGGTGGTTATCGCCAAGGTTTACAGTGGTGGTTTATAGCCAAGGTAAGTGGTGGTTTCACCAAGGGTTTACGTGGTGGTTTATCGCCAAGGGTTTACACGTGGTTTATCGTCAAGGGTTTACACTGTGGTTATCTCAAGGGTTACTGGTGGTTTTTATCGCAGTTTACATGGTGGTTTTACGCCAAGGGTACAGTGGTGGTTATCGCCAGGGTTACAGTGGTGGTTATCGCCAAGGAGTGTTACAGGGGGTTTATTCGACAAGGGTTACTGTGGTTTAATCGCCAAGGGTTTACCACTGGTGGTTTTTATCGCCAAGGGTTTACAGTGGTGGTTTAT
>JACEEZ010005848.1:12500-51067 GCA_016584305.1 Chionoecetes opilio
GTGGTGGTTTATCGCCAAGGGTTTACAGTGGTGGTTTATCGCCAAGGTTTAACTGGTGGTTTATCGCCAAGGGTTTACACTGGTGGTTTATCGCCAAGGGTTTTACAGTGGTGGTTTATCGCCAAGGGTTTACAGTGGTGGTTTATCGCCAAGGGTTTACACTGCTGGTTTATCGCCAAGGGTTTACAGTGGTGGTTTATCGCCAAAGGTTTACAGTGGTGGTTTATTCGCCAAGGGTTTACAGTGGTGGTTTATCGCCAAGGGTTTTACAGTGGTGGTTTATCGCCAAGGGTTTACAGTGGTGGTTTATCGCCAAGGGTTTACAGTGGTGGTTTATCGCCAAGGATTTACAGTGGTGGTTTATCGCCAAAGGTTTACAGTGGTGGTTTATCGCCAAGGGTTTACAGTGGTGGTTTATCGCCAAGGGTTTACAGTGGTGGTTTATCGCCAAGGGTTTACAGTGGTGGTTTATCGCCAAGGTTTACACTGGTGGTTTATCGCCAAGGGTTTACACTGGTGGTTATCGCCAAGGGTTTACACTGGTGGTTTATCGCCAAGGGTTTACAGTGGTGGTTTATCGCCAAGGGTTTACACTGCTGGTTTATCGCCAAGGGCTTACACTGGTGGTTTATCGCCAAGGGTTTACACTGCTGGTTTATCGCCTAGGGTTTACACTGGTGGTTTATCGCCAAGGGTTTACAGTGGTGGTTTATCGCCAAGGGTTTACAGTGGTGGTTTATCGCCAAGGGTTTACAGTGGTGGTTTATCGCCAAGGGTTTACACTGGTGGTTTATCGCCAAGGGTTTTACAGTGGTGGTTTATCGCCAAGGGTTTACACTGGTGGTTTATCGCCAAGGGTTTACAGTGGTGGTTTATCGCCAAGGGTTTACACTGGTGGTTTATCGCCAAGGGTTTACACTGGTGGTTTATCGCCAAGGGTTTACAGTGGTGGTTTATCGCCAAGGGTTTACAGTGGTGGTTTATCGCCAAGGGTTTACAGTGGTGGTTTATCGCCAAGGGTTTACAGTGGTGGTTTATCGCCAAGGGTTTACAGTGTGGTTTATCGCCAAAGGTTTACAGTGGTGGTTTATCGCCAAGGGTTTACAGTGGTGGTTATCGCCAAGGGTTTACAGTGGTGGTTTATCGCCAAGGGTTTACAGTGGTGGTTTATCGCCAAGGGTTTACAGTGTGGTTTATCGCCAAGGGTTTACAGTGGTGGTTTATCGCCAAGGGTTTACAGTGGTGGTTTATCGCCAAGGGTTTACAGTGGTGGTTTATCGCCAAGGGTTTACACTGCTGGTTTATCGCCAAGGGTTTACAGTGGTGGTTTATCGCCAAGGGTTTACAGTGGTGGTTTATCGCCAAGGGTTTACACTGCTGGTTTATCGCCAAGGGTTTACAGTGGTGGTTTATCGCCAAGGGTTTACACTGCTGGTTTATCGCCAAGGGTTTACAGTGGTGGTTTATCGCAAGGGTTTACACTGGTGGTTTATCGCCAAGGGTTTACACTGGTGGTTTATCGCCAAGGGTTACACTGCTGGTTTATCGCCAAGGGTTTACACTGCTGGTTTATCGCCAAGGGTTTACACTGGTGGTTTATCGCCAAGGGTTTACAGTGGTGGTTTATCGCCAAGGGTTTACACTGCTGGTTTATCGCCAAGGGTTTACACTGGTGGTTTATCGCCAAGGGTTTACAGTGGTGGTTTATCGCCAAGGGTTTACAGTGGTGGTTTATCGCCAAGGGTTTACAGTGGTGGTTTATCGCCAAGGGTTTACAGTGGTGGTTTATCGCCAAGGGTTTACACTGGTGGTTTATCGCCAAGGGTTTACACTGGTGGTTTATCGCCAAGGGTTTACAGTGGTGGTTTATCGCCAAGGGTTTACAGTGGTCGTTTATCGCCAAGGTTTACAGTGGTGGTTTATCGCCAAGGGTTTACACTGGTGGTTTATCGCCAAGGGTTTACAGTGGTGGTTTATCGCCAAGGGTTTACACTGGTGGTTTATCGCCAAGGGTTTACACTGGTGGTTTATCGCCAAGGGTTTACACTGGTGGTTTATCGTCAAGGGTTTACAGTGGTGGTTTATCGCCAAGGGTTTACAGTGGTGGTTTATCGCCAAGGGTTTACAGTGGTGGTTTATCACCAAGGGTTTACAGTGGTGGTTTATCGCCAAGGGTTTACACTGCTGGTTTATCGTCAAGGGTTTACACTGCTGGTTTATCCTCAAGGGTTTACACTGGTGGTTTATCGCCAAGGGTTTACAGTGGTGGTTTATCGCCAAGGGTTTACAGTGGTGGTTTATCGCCAAGGGTTTACAGTGGTGGTTTATCGCCAAGGGTTTACAGTGGTGGTTTATCGCCAAGGGTTTATACTGGTGGTTTATCGCCAAGGGTTTACACTGGTGGTTTATCGCCAAGGGTTTACAGTGGTGGTTTATCGCCAAGGGTTTACAGTGGTGGTTTATCGCCAAGGGTTTACACTGCTGGTTTATCGCCAAGGGTTTACAGTGGTGGTTTATCGCCAAAGGTTTACAGTGGTGGTTTATCGCCAAGGGTTTACAGTGGTGGTTTATCGCCAAGGGTTTACAGTGGTGGTTTATCGCCAAGGGTTTACAGTGGTGGTTTATCGCCAAGGGTTTACAGTGGTGGTTTATCGCCAAGGATTTACAGTGGTGGTTTATCGCCAAAGGTTTACAGTGGTGGTTTATCGCCAAGGGTTTACAGTGGTGGTTTATCGCCAAGGGTTTACAGTGGTGGTTTATCGCCAAGGGTTTACAGTGGTGGTTTATCGCCAAGGGTTTACACTGGGTTTATCGCCAAGGGTTTACACTGGTGGTTTATCGCCAAGGGTTACACTGGTGGTTTATCGCCAAGGGTTTACAGTGGTGGTTTATCGCCAAGGGTTTACACTGCTGGTTTATCGCCAAGGCTTACACTGGTGGTTTATCGCCAAGGGTTTACACTGCTGGTTTATCGCCTAGGGTTTACACTGGTGGTTTATCGCCAAGGGTTTACAGTGGTGGTTTATCGCCAGGGTTTACAGTGGTGGTTTATCGCCAAGGGTTTACAGTGGTGGTTTATCGCAAGGGTTTACACTGGTGGTTTATCGCCAAGGGTTTACAGTGGTGGTTTATCGCCAAGGGTTTACACTGGTGGTTTATCGCCAAGGGTTTACAGTGGTGGTTTATCGCCAAGGGTTTACACTGGTGGTTTATCGCCAAGGGTTTACACTGGTGGTTTATCGCCAAGGGTTTACAGTGGTGGTTTATCGCCAAGGGTTTACAGTGGTGGTTTATCGCCAAGGGTTTACAGTGGTGGTTTATCGCCAAGGGTTTACAGTGGTGGTTTATCGCCAAGGGTTTACAGTGGTGGTTTATCGCCAAAGGTTTACAGTGGTGGTTTATCGCCAAGGGTTTACAGTGGTGGTTTATCGCCAAGGGTTTACAGTGGTGGTTTATCGCCAAGGGTTTACAGTGGTGGTTTATCGCCAAGGGTTTACAGTGGTGGTTTATCGCCAAGGGTTTACAGTGGTGGTTTATCGCCAAGGGTTTACAGTGGTGTTTATCGCCAAGGGTTTACAGTGGTGGTTTATCGCCAAGGGTTTACACTGCTGGTTTATCGCCAAGGGTTTACAGTGGTGGTTTATCGCCAAGGGTTTACAGTGGTGGTTTATCGCCAAGGGTTTACACTGCTGGTTTATCGCCAAGGTTTACAGTGGTGGTTTATCGCCAAGGGTTTACACTGATGGTTATCGCCAAGGGTTTACAGTGGTGGTTTATCGCCAAGGGTTTACACTGGTGGTTTATCGCCAAGGGTTTACACTGGTGGTTTATCGCCAAGGGTTTACACTGCTGGTTTATCGCCAAGGGTTTACACTGCTGGTTTATCGCCAAGGGTTTACACTGGTGGTTTATCGCCAAGGGTTTACAGTGGTGGTTTATCGCCAAGGGTTTACACTGCTGGTTTATCGCCAAGGGTTTACACTGGTGGTTTATCGCCAAGGGTTTACAGTGGTGGTTTATCGCCAAGGGTTTACAGTGGTGGTTTATCGCCAAGGGTTTACAGTGGTGGTTTATCGCCAAGGTTTACAGTGGTGGTTTATCGCCAAGGGTTACAGTGGTGGTTTATCGCCAAGGGTTTACAGTGGTGGTTTATCGCCAAGGGTTTACAGTGGTGGTTTATCGCCAAGGGTTTACAGTGGTGGTTTATCGCCAAGGGTTTACAGTGGTGGTTTATCGCCAAGGGTTTACATTGGTGGTTCATCCTCTTGACGGCTAACAGACCACACCACAACCATCGGCTTACCACAACTCACGCCACACGACATCAATGCAAGTGTATAACTATTGTGTGTGCTCTTGTATCAATTAGCAAGGAGTTTAAAGAGCTAGAAATACTTAGATAAATACTAGAGCCAGGATATAGAACAGTTTAGTGCGGTATATACAACAACATCAGGGTATTAGAACATAAGAACATAAGAACATAAGGAAGCTACAAGAGGCTGTAAGACCTACACGTGGTAGTTCCTGTTACTTAACACTACCTACATCCACCTTTCATCCCCATCCATGAATTTATCTAGCCTCCTTTTAAAGCTCTCTAATGACTCCGCACTAACTACCTGTCTACTGGGTCCATTCCAATCATTTACCACCCTATTTGTGAACCAGTTTTTCCCTATTTCTTTTTTAAATCTACGCTTTTCCAGCTTGAATCTGTTACTTTTTGTTCTTACATTAGGAAGTGTTGGAAGAAGTCAATGTTAAAACTGTTAAATGAAATGTTAAAACTGTTAAGCTTAGATAAAGATAAATACTAAAGAGCCAGGATGTGGAACAGTTTAACCCCTTCACGCCCAGATCTTTCCTTTGCTAATGATATCGTCTGTTGTTGGCCATAAAACTACGAAAAAGTAAATAAATATACCAAACCAGTAAGACGCCTTAATCGGCGAAGGACGAGCGAGCCCGTAGAAACCCGCCGCACGTGCGCACGTGCGGCGTCTTCCGGAGTTTGACCTGTGTGACATTGCTAGGTGTGTGGTCTCAAACCACACACCAAATTTCAACTTAGTCGGTACAGCCGTTTCTCAGCTATAGCAAGATAACGTTGTCTGGCACCCCTCACGCGGCACGCGCCACGCGCCATGCTGACCCCTCACGTGAGACAAAACATATCAAGCACATAAGGGATTGAATGGGGCTATCAGATGGTGAAGACCGCTTGTCAATCGGAAGCGGGATTCCAATGATATAAGCTCCTGAAAAGCGTGACGGTCGGGCCGGGCCAGGCCGGGTCGGCCGCTTAAGTGAGAAAAATCCCGATCCACCGAGGACTCACGAGCGCTTTGCGCTCGTTCGTAATTAGCTAATGGACAAGAATATTAACAGGTCATTTCTACATATATAATTGCTTAATTCATTAAACGTCGAATGGTGTTCTATTCATTGAAAATTACGTTCGGGGCCCCAGGGTTAATGCGGTATATACATCAGGTATTAGGGAAGTTTGAAAACCCCACACATGTTAGAAGTTTATTAAAGAAAAGGGGAGATTTTTTCATAGAAATGGGGGGGGGTGTACAAGAATAAAAATAACACAAGATCAACACAGAACTAGCAGACACAGAAGTGCCGGGGGTAAGAAAAATAAAAAACAGAANCAGAGTCTTATCAAAAGCATCAAATTGGCCTGTAATATTCTTGAATCTGGGTCCTGACGAGTGTATGTTCCATCAAGTTGTTTTTTTCAAGTTTTATTCGTCGAATTGTACGCACGGAGACCTGCGTTGTTGCGTACGAGCAACTTTCAGCATCGGCTACAGTTTTGCTCTTCTGTTCATGAACAAAAAACTAAAAAACATTCATTATGATGTTCCGGGCCTGACTGGGGAGCCTGCTGCTGCGTTGGTGTTGAGCAGTGTTGAGCAGAGTTGGGATGTGCAGAGGCTGCAGCATCGTGTGCGTTCACGTTCATGCTGCTCATCCTGCATCAATTGTCAGGTGCCCTGCAAGTAATAAAACAATTAGTACGACTGAATAAATCACATTAATTTGCACTCTAACATTAGGCATATATTCTATACACAGAAGCTTGCTCTTTAATGTTTTTTGCCATGATATATTTAATTGCTCTGTAAAAGAAGAAAAGTATACATAACAGTAACGTGTATTCACTTCATATAACATTCACCTCATATATGATATAGTGAGCATATGCGAACTTGTATGTTGCAGTTCTTACAGTTATTCCTGTACAATTGAATAGTTTTGACACTTACCTCAAGGAAAATAGGAGATTACAGCAAAGACACTGCCTAGCAGGTAAGAAAGAGTATTGGTAATTCAAAAGTATTAGGAGATTCGCCGCGCGTCGTCTGCACGGCTGGCAGACACCGGCTGTTCTGTGGAGCGTGCACCCTCCCTTTCCGCTGCGCTAAAAGTCTCAAACAAAACAATGTAAAGGCAGTATTAATGTACCCCTGCATGATGTGACAGTAGAAAATATTTGTTTCTAGATTTCGCTTCACTTTCCTGAATAAATAAATATAGGAAATACTGAAAATAAACGTAAATTCCAAATGCAATATTTGCAATATCTGCCGGCGTTGACTTCGACGGGTATCACATGTCATTTATCAGTTAATCGCGATAAAGTATAGCTTTTATATTGTCAAATAGCAATATTATGATGCTTTTTATTTATTTAGATCAAGTATAGGCGTCCAGCCTCTGGCTCCTTTGCTTTTGACTCAGTTCTTGCGGCTGGAACGTGGCAGCAAGCTCAAAATGCTTTTAAAATACCTAGTCTACAGAAGTTACAGATTTTACAACAAGCAACAGAAGTTATTGTATAACCGAAGTTTATTTAGCACAATTTTTTTTTTTTTTTTTTTTTTTTTGACATCACAAGGAACTGGCCAAGGGCACAACAAAAATGGGTAACACAAAGCCCGCTTAGTTGCCAGTCCCTATAAAGAAGACAGTAAGAGAATAAAATAAAAACAGAGGGGTGAGCCAATCTACTTGAGGTGTCTTGTTACTCTTATTTTGAAAAGATTTAAGTCATAGGAAATTGGAAAAATAGAAACAGGAAGAGAGTTCCAGAGTTTACCAGTGAAAGGGATGAAAGAGTAAAGATACTGATTAACTCTTGCATTAGGAAGATGGACAGAATAGGGATGAGATTGAATAGAAAGTCTTGTGCAGGGACCGCGGGAGGGGGGGGAGGCATGCATTTAGCAAATTCAGAAGAGCAGTGAGCATGAAAATAACGGTAAAAGAGAGCAAGAGAAGCAACATTGCGGCGGTGATTTAAAGTTTGAAGACAGTCAGTCAGAGGAGAGGAGTGATGAGACGAAAAGCTTTTGACTCAACCCTATTTAGGAGAGCTGTATGAGTGGATCCTTCCCAAACATGTGAGACATACTCCATACATGGGCGGATAAGGCCTCTGTAGAGAGCAAGCAATTGGGAGGGAGAAAAAAAAGGACACAGACGCCACAGGACACCTAACTTCTTAGAAGCTGTTTTAGCAAGAGATGAGATGTGAGATTTCCAGTTCAGATTTTTAGTAAAGGATAGTCCTAGATTTTAAACAGTGGTTCTCAACCTGGGGGCCATGGCAAGAATTTAAGGGGGCCATGGTGGGTTGTTGCAAATTATACATTTCTAAATAATGTTAGGAATCTGAATAAAAAAAAAACTTGCATCACTGTCCTGGCAAAGAAAATGTTCTTGTTTTAATAATTAATTGATTAATCATTAAGTTGACAAAAAAAAATTGTTACATAATATTGTTACGAATGTGTGTGTACGTGTGTATGTATGTATGTGTGCGAAATTGTAATTGTTTGTGCAGTGTAGGTGTGATAGAAAACACGGAGGAGAACGAACGCGTATGAGACGGGTGAGAGACACGGGCGGTGAGTGAGGGTGAGTCCACGGGAGAAAAGAGGGAGAGAGGCGATAGAATGATCTCAGTTTTGGCCTGGGATATCATCACGTAAACATGTGGGTATAATTGATTCTGAATCATATACTTGGTTACTATTTTGTTCGACAATTATAAATGCGGTCGCGTTTTTCGGTGTGAAATATTTCTTATTTTTTGGTATCATTGTTTTTCATGCTCATTCCCTACTTAGTATTTCTGCTTTTTTTTTTTTTGTGCTAATATTGATGTGACTCGCTATTCTTCTTTTTATTTCAATTGGGGCGGGCCCTTGTCAAAGGAGGTGTTCTTGCTGTAGAAAGTACATTTCAGCTTGCTAGCTTGAGTGTGAATGTTTATCATCTTACTCTCTCTGTGTGTATGTTGTGTATGACTGTGGGGTGTGCTTAATTTGTGATTTCCATGGATGTGTTATGTATGTGGATATTTGTGTGTTTGTCATTTTATAAACTTGCCCTATTTATCGTCCTTCATTATCATTCTTTTGTCTTATCACTTAATGTTTGTTCTGATGTTCTGTCTTCTTTATTTTCCGTAGTTTTTGCGATGGCTACTAGTGTTAGTAAGAAGCGGAAGTACAGTGAAGAATACATCTCCTACGGTTTACATCAATCCTCGCTGATGGCATCGAGAAACCTCAGTGTGTACTGCGCTTCAAAGTGCGGGGGAAACGATTCTATGAGGCCTAGTAATTTGAAGCATCATTTGCTGACCATCCATCCACAGTATGCTGAGAAAGACCCCGATTTCTTCAGGCCCCACGAAAGTAGTTTGGGAAAACAGAAACTGGATGCGACTGGTGCTTTCCAAAAACAGACCTCAAGTGTAGTTGAGGCATCATACGAGGTTGCTCTCGAAATAGCGAAGCAAAAGAGCCCCCCACAATTGGTGAAACCCTTTAATTTCAAGCCAGTACTTTAAAGATGGTCAAGCGTGTTCTTGGAGATGCAACGAACGTAAAATTCAAAAAAATTTTCCTTTCAAAACGCCCCAGTGAAGCGGAGAATTAATGAAATGTCAGATGACATAAAGGAAAAAGTGATACAGGAGATCAAATCGTCTCCAACTGGTATGTTGCAATACAGCTGGATGAGTCAACGGATGTGAGTTTTGTGCACAGCTACTCGTGTTGTTAGTATGTTTCTTGTGTGATATCAAGGAAGAATATCTGTTATGTACACAGCTGAGACCACCACAACAGCTAAAGATGTGATGGAAAAGCTATCTTCTTTCTTCAAAACTAACAGGATCCCCTGGGAAAATTGTTGTGGAGTCGTACAGACGGGGCTCCAGCGATGCTGGGATCAAAATCAGGGTCCAGAAGCCTGGGCAAGGAAGTAGCTCCCAATGCCAAGGGGGTTCATTGTATGATCCATCGTTTGCACTGGCGCGAAAACCCTCCCTGATGAACTTTGCAAGATCCTGGAGGCAGTGGTCAAATGCGTCAATTTTGTAAAAGCTGGAGCTCTGAACTCTCGCCTTTTCAGAACCTTTGTAGAGACATGGATTCGGAGCATGAAGCTCTCCTCTTTTACTCCAAAGTGCGCTGGCTTTCCAAGGGCAATGTTGTGAATCGAGTGTTTGAACTGGGGGGGAGCTTAAATTGTTCCTGGAAAGCAAGGGAAAGATGATCTGTTGAGTCACTTCAATGAAGTTTTGTGGGAGCCACGTCTTGCATATTTAGCAATATATTTGAGCAGCTAAATAGGTTGAATCTGAAGCTACAGAGCAAGGAAAGAAATGTGTTTCACCTGAGGATTGTCTTCGTGGATTTTTTGCCAAGCTTCAGAATTGGTAAAGGAAAGTCGGTGCCGAGAATGTTGCCCGTTTGAAAACCTTTCAGCTGTCCTTGACGAGAATGAGAAGATAGTCTGTTGGGCCCATTACTTAAAACTGAAATCACTCAGCATCTGAGACCTTGGAAAGTGAACTTAATAGGTACTTCCCAGAATTCGAGGAGGAAGAAGGGAAGTTGGTAATGAATCCCCTTCTCTGGCACTCTTGATATTACTACCATTCCCCGTGATGTTCAGGACGAGTTCCTTGATCTCAAACTGATTCTGCTGCCAAAAAATCTCTATGAAGAAAAATCTCTGAATGTATTCTGGTGTTCAATGTATCAGCAATCCAAAAGTCAGTGAGATTGCACTTTGACAACTCTTGCCTTTTTCAACTACCTATTTATGTGAGTCTGGTTTTTTCCACCCTTCTACAAATCAAGAATAAGAGCCGGAAAACCGATTGGATGTGGACCCCGACATGAGATGTGGCATTGTCAGTGACACAACCCCGGGTTTGTCAACTGACTGAAAAGAAACAATATCAGCCTTCCCACTGATGTGTGATAAAATATGCAGAGAGTAATTGAACTTTTCCCAACCATATTCAAATTTGCTAGTGTCCGCTAGTCTTTTGTAGGCAAGTGATGTAAGTTAAGCATATCACAGAAATCTATCAAATATAAGATAATTATGACTGTAAACTTTGTAATAAAGCAAGGGTGTTCTCTTCATCAAAATTTTTTTTTTTACCTTTTTTTGCGGGGGGGGATTTGGGAGAAAAATGAAGGGGAGCCACCGAATGTTTAGAATTCATGAAGGGGGGAATGGAGTGAAAAAGGTTGAGAACCCCTGTCCCAGAATGTTCATTGAGAAAGAGACAGTTGAGTGTCATTTAAAAAGAGGGGATAGTTATCTGGTAGGTTTTGGCGAGTAGATAGGTGAAGAAAATTGGGTTTTTTAGGCCTGAACAAAACAAGGTTTGCTTTTCCCCCAAACAGAAATTATAGAAAGATCAGAAGTTAGGCGCACGGTGCATCTCTCCGTGAATCACTTAGTTCTGTTTAGTTGGACGTCTAATAAACGACGTTGAAAAAGGGAGGGTAGAATCACAGCGTAGGAGTGGATAGGGCTTTGAGTTAGATTTTGGAGATCATTAATGAATAACAATGGTCGACACCAAAAATGGTTTGAGTTCATTGTGTGGGGTTGGAAAGAATTTTCGCTGCTGATTTAAAAAATGGCATTGCTTTTTTCTCTAGCACGTATAGTTTTTTTAAAAAATCGGAATTTTAAATTTAATAGCTAATATAATTATATACGTATATATAATTAATATTAAACGAAACAAACCCCCTACGTTAATATATATTACTCGTAATTAAATGCTGGTGGTGCCTGCGGCTTTATTAGGACCTAATGTACATATCTGGCAAAAAATATACTTAAATTATGTTCCAAATATATCCGAAAATGTGGCACATCTTGGAAATATCCGAAAATATGCCAAATCACAGTAAATTTTGACTTTATATATATATATATAAAATTATATATATATATATATATATTTTATATATATATATATATAATATATAATAAAAGATATAAACCAGCGCGGGTAGAAACATCTTGATTGTTTATTCGAACGTTTCGGCTATACATAAGCCATCATCAGCCTAAAATCGGATACAAAAATGTTTTTGTTAAAAATGAAAATATACAAGTTATAAAATTATTTGCACATTTAAAATGCCTAACCTAAAATATAATAAAAAAAGAGTAAAAATTATAAACAGTAATAAAAATAAAAATACTACACATACCAATCAACATCGCAGTGGAGTGTGGGATTCCCACATGGTCAAAAAGCACAGGAGCGGGGTTTGAGGTGCCCTGTGCGCAGAGAGACGGTTTGTGGTGGTGGGTGAGGAGGCTCTCACATATCCACCGGGTGGAGTCGTGGGAGCTTGTGTGTAATATATTAAAGTCTTGATTTGATATTGGGTGGCCTGAGGCTTCGGAATGATCCCGAATGGCTGAAAATGGTGGTTTGGACACGGGTTTGCCAGTCCTGTGAGACAGTCCCCGATGCTCCGCGATCCTAGTGTGAGTGGCGTTTGGTCTGCCCAATATAAGCAGCGTTACAGCTACTGCACTAAATTGGTACACCACTGAGGAACGCAGGCATCAGGGATTCTCTCCTTGAGTTTAAAACAATGTGCTAGCGTATAAGGGGGCTTGAATACTACTCTAAGCGAGACTTGTGGATCCCACGACTCCACGAAGCTCCCACGACTCCACCCGGTGGATATGTGAGAGCCTCCTCACCCACCACCACAACCGTCTCTCTGCGCACAGGGCACCTCAACCCCGCTCCTGTGCTTTTAGACCATGTGGGAATCCCACACTCCACTGCGATGTTGATTGTATGTGTAGTATTTTTATTTTTTTTACTGTTTTATAATTTTTACTCTTATTTTTTTATATTTTAGGTTAGGCATTTTAAATGTGCAATAATTTTATAACTTGTATATTTTCATTTTTAACAAAAACATTTTTGTATCCGATTTTAGGCTGATGATGGCTTATGTATAGCCGAAACGTTCGAATAAACAAAACAAGATGTTTCTACCCCCGCTGGTTTATATCTTCATTATTAGATCAAGATTCCCTCATGGAGAAAGTATTGCCTCTCTCCTCTCCTCTCTCTCTCTCTTCTCTAATATATATATCTGTATTTTGGAACACAACTTCGAGATTTTTTTGAGAGAAAGATGCGCTAGTTTGAAGAACAGTCAGATCTAGACTGTTCTTCAGAAGAACAGTCAAGATCTCAAATTGGTATTAAATATACATATGATCAAAACTATACCTAACACACAAAAGTACTCACGCCTGCCCATAGTACATCAGAAGTGTTTTCTGTATTTGCTGTTTTCGTTTGTAGGAGCAGCTACTTTCACGTTGTACGCGTCCAGCACAATAGTCCCCCTATCATGTTGGACTGAATCGTCCTTTGTATCGGGTTTCCATGGTGGCAAATGTCCTGGTGGAAACTTTCCCCCGCTCATCACTGACCGCTGCCAAGATCGTTGGGAAAAATCAAGATGTGACATGGAAAAATGTGGATTTTGATTGACCATCCGAGCCCCAAGCGCATGGTACTCTTCAACATGCATTTACAAGTTCCTCATAAATTCTATTCTCGACATTCGCTAGGTGTTCTTTATAACAGCCAAAAAGCTCTTCCAAGCAGCTTTTTCCAGGCAGTTAGGCTCTTTACAAGTCATCATCATTTGAGTAGTTGACGAATTTGAGGGCCATTTGAAACACCTGCCTTTATTTGGCTTCAGATACATGCTTCAAACTTTTGCTAACAAATACTGAAAGCCAGCACCATTTTGATCCAGGATGCCCTTCACAAAATTTTTCATTAACCCCAAGTTTCAGATGCAATGGAGGTAAGTACACCTTTTCACTGTCAACAAGAGGTTTGTACATACAGTTGAACCTGCCAGGTAGTCTTTGTCGGTCGTGCTGGCCATTCCTTTGTTTGTATGTTTTTTTTTTTTTTGCTGGTCCGCTCTAGAGTCCCACAACAAGAGAAAACACTATGTGCTTAGTTGTAACCTAACTGGATTCCTAGAAGCAAGGAGATTCCCTTAAGGTCCCCACAACAGATTCCACAGATGTTCTTTCCATATTTAACCACGGTCATATACAAAGTCTTCCAGTTTTCATCATAAGTTTTCACTCTTTCTGGTGCCATGCGCAATTGGAACACATCGGAAGCCTTCATTTCCTTTCTTCAGAAGAACGGCCTTTAGCGTGTTTTTTTCCTGAATCGAATATGAACAGCCGCCACTCACTCTTAAATCATAAGTGTGAGACTCACAAGTTGTTCCATGATGGTTTCCAACATCAAAGCAGTAACAGAGCTTGTGTTCCATCTGACGAAGCTTGAAAGTTTTTTGAATGTCTACGACGAAACGTGGTGATGAGAACTCCTTCTTGTAGCAAATTCCATTCCTTGAGACCGCGATCCCAGGACTTCACTTTTCTCCTTGGGTAGATCTAGGTCCCTTAGCAAGGTCATGAGCATTTCCTGACTGTAAATTTTGGGCTCTCTGTTTGTCTGCCATTTCTTGAAAGTCTGTATCCATGGGATTATCCTCCTCAGTTGCGAATCTTATTTCACTTATATACACTTGCAATTGGAACTTTGGACTGGGAGATCAGGCCATTTGTTGTGTGCACAGGCTGATGGCAGGAGTACGTCAGGATTACCTGATTTTAAGACTCGCGTTTTTTAGGGGCTGAATCTCCTTTGATGTTTGTGAAGGCAAAGTAGCATCAGTACTGGTATCTTTTGTTCACGCCAAACCATTGGGATTGCCGAAATGCCATGCCTGATGGCCGTTTGCCACGCATCCCTTCATTCAAGTGGTTCACACAGGGGTTGCATGCTACGTGAGGGGCCCACTTCTTATCTTGATCACCTATCGGCCTTGAGTAATGCAGATAAAGCTGCTTAAACATTCTTTGTAGATGTTTCTTCAGACTGTCAGGGGTAAAATTCCACATATGTACAAAAACTGTCCGATGCATTCCACACAGTTACGCGCTCCATCACAGCCCGGTCCAAGTACTATATATGTAAACCACTAAAATTAGGACTCTACTAAATCAAACCACATCATTAATCTTCAAAGAAAAAGAAAAATGTTTTAAAATATATGTCAATAGCTGTACTCTCAGTAGGTAAAATGTACTACACAGCTGCTACCCCTCGCCAATATGAGCGCCACATACCCTACCCTGCCACATGCACAAACAACTGGACTCAAAAACACTGCACTGCCTCTAATAGGCTGAAGGAGAAAAATTAAGAGGTTAAAATGAAACATTGGTGAAAACCTATTTCTGCTGATTTAAACCCCATATTTTTATCATGATTGCGTCTGTTCACTCAAAAACTGGACGTGACAGAAGTTAATATTGAACAATCAGATTCGAGTTCAGCAGTCGATTTACCTATAATCACTTCATTTCGTCCGAACAATCTTCGATTTTTTTTTTCGACCAGTGTAATCATTGGCGTATTTAACACGCCCTTGTTTAGCACTATGTTGCAAGAGAGTCTATATACATGATCTCAACCTATATACAAATCCACAGTATTTAATAAGAGATGTATTCTCTCAAGTGGCTCGGATTGTACTGATTCTCCGTGGGGCAGCGTGAGAGACCGCTACAAATCCAGCCACCGTGACAATTCCCAGGGGCTAGAACAATCTAATGGGCTGCGACCAATTGTTCCGCTACAACTAAGTGCTAATAATTTTAAGGTCAAATGCTAATATTACTGGGGAATGCTCATTTTAATATTACCCCAGTATTTATTCATTTACTTAATTACCTTAAGTATTACCCATTACATATAATGATATATATACATCCCTATGACCCCCTGATGAGTGGACAATACCTCCCTCACAGGGGGGGAAACAACCACTACTCACTGGTTGCCCAATATGAGAGGGTGGTTGGTGGATAATTTCCACGACTGGGGGCCTGCGAAAACTGAAGTTCCGCTTCTGGGACAATGACCCCAGGCCACATATAGCTGCTGAGAACATTGAATAGTGGTTCGGCACTTTTGGTCCCTTGGACTACTTTTGAATTAACCCCCTTCACTGCTGATAATCGAAAATTTCATAGGCCTACCCCCCTTGCGGCAGTTTAATTAAATAAAAATAATTACAGATCATATTTAAAGTACTAAATAATAGGATTCTCATTCCATACCATAAAATCTATGTTTGGTCTTGGTGAGGCTACCACTAAGTGAAGAGTTACGTCAAAGTGCGCACAGGGACGTGACGTGCTGGCCAGGCGCACATGAAACTACTTACTACTCAACATAATACAGCTTATATTTGGTACATAAATGCTTCATTCATGCATACCGATTCATTTCATTCCTCATTCATACTTCTGTCGTATATCCATTGAAGAATATGTTCAATATCTTGCTATTTAGCCTCGCCATTGAAGTAGATGGCGCGGCAGCGTCGACACTCGACCTGTCCGCTTGACTTATTAGTCATACTAACTCACTCAAGCAGAAAAAGAGGTTCATTTATATCCCCAACACTTTGAACTGTTGCAATATAAGCCTATCACAGCGAATATTTACCCATACTATCATTGATTGCGGAGTTTAAATACAGAAACCTATATTACCAGCCGCAGTGAAACCCTTAGATTAGCTGAGAGCCGTATTTGTACCAGCCCGCAGTGAAGGGTTAATAGTCCCTGATAGAGGTACAAGTGAATATCAGACAGATACTTGATCGGTGGGGAGAGTATCTCCTGATGTTATAATTCCCCCAGTATATCATCACCATTGACGCATTTGATTTTAGATCTCTCTGTCCACGAAGTTTTCAGGGTGACCTAGATTGGGAGACTAGGTCTCCCACTCAGATCTCTTCAATTTAATGAATATTGTGAGGTAATATTTGACTGCCTGTCTACCATATGGTAATCCAAAATTGACAACCTGATATCGGCTATATTGTAGCCATTCCGACCATGTATGAGTTCCTATGATATTCTTCCACCAACAATTATTTAGGAAGGATGATGGCGTTTGGGAATTAGTATGGGATGGCAGGATGGTATTTGGAAGATCAGCTTTCAATTTCGTCCTCGACACCTAATTAATGCCCTCATGATCTAGGTACAACCTAATATTTGGTTCAATTTGTTTTCCTATGGGAGCTGGCTGAGGCCAATACTGATATTCCTCAAGAAATACCTGGCTTTCTGTATTGTGTCTGATCCCAAACTTCAAAGGATCAGAAGCCATCCTTTTAAATGGAATTGGAAGACACAATTAGTCAGTCTTAGTTAGTTTGCTCAATAAGGAAACCTTTCTATGTACTTATCACAGGATCTGGGATCAATTCATGTTCCCTTATTATTATCTACAGATCTTCTGGCTGATTGGAACCCTGATAGGATTATTATTACCTCTTTCAGCAGGTTGGGCCTTTAAACCATAATCCTGTATTTTATTTGAGGGTAGAATTTCCTCGTGACACATTATTATTAGGGATTTCCATAGTGGCGATATTCCATTATGAACTGGAATATCATTTTCCTCTACTACCTCACTTATGGGTGTGGGCAAGAAGTGCGTCACTTTCTTGTATTAAAGGGTTTGTGCAATGACTAGGAATACTCTCCTGTTTCGACTGTATGGGTTGTGGGATGGGTTCCCTTTACCCCCAGCACTGGGGGAGGGGGGTGAACCTTTGGAGACGTTATGTATTTTGATGACCTTCCTTAGGTAACGCCCAAAATAATTCAGCGCCTTTTATTAATTGAAGGATCATCACTCATCGAAGGTATTAACTAACTAATTTGACACCATTATCCCTCAGCATTTCAGCTGTGTCTTTTAGTCATTAACAGTTAACAGCTGATACCACTATTATTAGTACTACAGCAGCTACCCCCTACATTTATATCTTCTAATTGTACTAGGGTTGAACGATGTCAAAGGTTGAGCTTCTTATTGGCAAGAAAACCTGAATATGGGCTTAAATTCACTTTAATTAATTACTAGCCAAAAGCCGCCTTTCGGGCGGACTTTTTGGCTACTCCTGCCGGAGGGACTGTTGGTTGCCATCGGCCCACCAAACCGAGACTCTCCAGATAGCCACCTTCTAACTTTCTTAAATCATGGATGTAGAAATGTATGTTGAATGCCACCCATTCACATCACCCCCAACCCATTCACTCACCCATTACCCCCTTGTTCACCCCCCACCCATTCACTCATCTCACCCATTACCCATCACTCCCCCACCCATTCTACTCACCCATTACCCATCACCACACCCATTCCAACTCAGCCATTACCCATCACCCCCACCTATTTCCCTCCCCCATCACCATCACCCCCCACCCTTCACTCACCCATCACCCCACACCCATTACCCCCCCATTCACTCCCCATTACCCATCACCCTCTAACACTAAGTTTCCTCAATTCTCGCAACCCACTTTTTTTTTCTCACATTCCGCTATAGGCTATTAACAAGAAAAAAAAAAAAGTGATCGGATCATTCCCAAAAGTGAGCTTAAAATGGTGCCCCTTGTCGACCCGATTCCAAAACTGTGCCATATGATGGATTTGGGGCACTGGGGGCGGCACCTATTGCGGACACACAGACACACAACACAACAACACTTTCGCTTATATTATTATAGATGGGTAGTTGTAATAATTCAAATATCCCTGCTTATGAAGGATCTTTTGTGCACCCCTGTCAAACATTGTCTTTACTATGACTGATTAACCATTATGCTCACTTTCAATTCTGTCAGTAGGAAACAGCTTGCTGAACTACTGTTATTAGTGACTGCCATTTTAACTATACTGTAGGGTCTGAGTTATTGATCACTGTTAGGACAAACGATGTTATGAACAGATTGTTTAGCATTTCCTACAAGTTTTTTTCTTAAATGTATACGGTATTCATTTGAAAGCATATTTACACGGAGACAGGTTAAGCAAATTACAAAGTCTCATTACCTTTCCACTCTCGTGTAACATCTGAATATGTATTTACATGTGTAGGGCTGGATGTCCCCCCTCCAAAGACAGCATTTTATTCTCGTACTCAATATTATACCCTGGAATTAGGGATTGTATCTATTATTTGAAGTAGGTCTAGTGGTTTACTGGTAGGGCTGAGAGTTTTGATTTAATTACAGCTGTTTTTGATTGTGTAACAGGCGCAGGATAAATTACACACTAACGAGGGAATCTTTAAAACTCTGAGTGTGGGCTGGATATAGCTGATTAACCCTCAGTCGTACTATCATGACTCCCTGTGGGGGGGTTCCTGCTCAATACCTTGCAATTTGGGTTAGAAGAAGCTTTTAGCTGTTTATGGAATATGAGCACACTCCAGTAATCCCTCATATTTAATTACTTTATCGAGATATCTTTGACACTGTTGTTCATAAATTGACACACATTGTGAATCATTTCTTTTTATCCCCAGTTTTTGTCTTCATTGGAACTTCATATAGGAAGTAAAGCCTCTCGATATTTTTCCCATTGCTCATTTAACAATTGTAACAGACCTGTCTTTAAAGTAATATAAAAATTATCCCCCAATAGGAATTGCCTTAATTGCGTCCTCACATTTATTATATATTTCTTGTGGAGCATTGTATTTAGCTGATAATGATGCTTCGCTAATTGCGCCATGATTTAGTTAATAACTGTCAAATAAATATTAAATCCAAGATTCTCACTAAAAAATAATTGTTATTGATGATTTTCTATGTCCTAAGTGCTGGTAGTGCCTACTCGGCCTAACAAGACGCGTAGGCAAGGCGTATAAATTTCATCACCCACCACACTACCTACGTAACCTCTGACGCTATCTACTTAGCTGGCATATGGTAAGTTGAACGTCCGCGAGTCGTTCCCCGACGCCGCAAAACACATCACCTCGTCTCATACCAGCAATTGTGGTAGGCTCATATTACTACGCCTCACAATAATACTTGAGTCACATGAACATCATATTCCTCACTGCGGGACACCAGTTGTAGAAATTTAATGCTACAAGCCATCTATTAATTTGGAGTCTTACTAATCCAAAACCCATCGTCTATCTCATCCCGACACAATACCCCAACTAGTCAACTAACGAGGATACTTATCGGGTGATAGTGGGTTGAAATCGCTGTAGGCTTTTATCAATACTGCCTGTCCCTGTGATCCGAAGTGGTCCGCGCGTGATCGAGAGGCCGGCCGTGACGGACAGGGGGCTGAGGGCTGGAGTGGTGTTTATTGTTATGGGCGTCAGTATGTGCCGGTGGGGCAGTTAATTTTTCATAACTAGTTATCTTGACGCGCGGATAACAGTGTGTCATATTTAACACGTCCTTTGATTTAGCACTATGGTGCAAAGAGTCTATATACAATGACTCAGATATAACAAATCCACATATATTTTAATAAAGATGTTATTTCTCTCAAGGGCTCGGAGTGTACTGATTCTCCGGTGGGCAGCGTGAGAGACCGCTACAAAAAATCCGCACGTGTACAATTCCCAGTGCTGAGACCAATCTAAATGGCTGGCGCCCAATGGTGCCGCTACAACTAAGGTGCTAATTTATTTTAAGGTTTCAAATGCTTAATATTATGGATGCTCATTAGCATTTACTTAAATTACCTCAATTATTACCATTACCCTTATAATTAATATATATATCCATCTCGCACCCCCTGATGAGCGGACAATAACTCCCTCACAAGGGGGGGGGGGGAACAAACTCGACCCACTGTGCCAAATATGAGAGGGTGGTTGGTGGATAATTTCCACCATACCATCACTCACTTTGCGGCTGCCTCGCTGCTTGGGGTGCAATGGTGGCGGTTTCAGACTTGGTTGGTAGTGGTGTGGGCGCTCATACTCCATCACTATCTTCTGCTTGAGCTGGGGAGGGCACACCCAAATTCACTTGGGTATGTATTCTCTACATTGATACCATTCTTAGGGACTTTATGGACAACTGCGTGGCTCTTGCTGATTTTTATTTTCTCCACGTATGGCATATTACGTTGAAGTGACCCTTTTCTCTTCCTGAGGAGAGCCTTGGGTTGGGGTTGCTGCTGTCCCTCCACATACATGAGATAATGTAGAGTGACGGCTTCCTCATAGGAAGTGGGGATTGGAGGCGGAAGTAACGTGCTGCCAGCAGATACCACTGTACACAAGATGCCTCTGCCACCAGATACCACTGTAACACTGCCTGCCTATCCTCTCACTCTTCTGAATTTGTCTTACCAGACTCCCACTGCCACTGCTTGGCACCAAGATCCTTTCCGTTATTTTGATGCCGGCGATCCAGTCACATCGCTGTAAGTTTGAGTTTGATGACAAAAGGGTAGGGGTTGACCATAGTGCCTGAGACGATGTGAGGGACCACTATTATATTGAATCCTCCTCCTGACCTTTCCGATATACCATGCAGTCACATCCACTCCATGCAATCCTGTCCGGCTCTGGTACACTCTGGTTATTTCCTTATACCCTGCCTGGGCCTCCATGGGCAATAGCCTAGGTGGTAATATGTTGATCTGTTCCTAGCATGTTTCCCTACTAGGGCAGCATAGTAATTTTCTGGATCATCATACCCAACTGACACTTTTATCAGGGCGGCTATAGTGCATTAGTTAGGGTTTTTTGGGGCTTGTGTAGTGCTGGAAACGTTCACCCGATCGTTCTCATGGCCGCCACTCCTGTAGTTCTGGGGACGCTGTAGCAAGAGAGTGGTTAGTTCACTCCGAGTGGCATTCTCCAGGTGACCCGAGTTCGATCCCGTGAGAACCAAAAAATCTTTTCTGCACCGTCGATGGCCTAAAACTAAGAACCAAGTGGCAATGCCCTGCCCATTAAATCTAACCTTTGATTGCAGTGCATCGAGACACGGGGTGGCATGAGCCTCTAATCACAGTCATCACTATACAAATCCTGCTGCCGCCACCGACGGTCGCGGGCCAACCATCACAGCCCTCAAGTGAACCTCCAGGGCCTACCATCCCACCCTGAAGATCACTGCCTACAGGCATATAATGCGAAAAAGTAAATAAATTCTATATATATACCATCCAGCCTTAGAAGTCTTATCACTGTCACGGCTAATAGCACCAATGAAAAAAGAAAAAAAATAACTATACTCCTGACCAGTTTCTGTATAAGATAGGCTACAACTGACATGGTCGAATAAGCGAACTTTCTCCAAATTAACTACAAAGTGTTTATATGCAAAAAGTTTGGATCGTCCTCGGATATAACAACTTTCGACATAAGTCCCCCACGTACCGCCCAATTGGTGTTGTTTATACGTGAGAGGTTTACTGTAATATCAAGATCAGAAACTGAAACTTGTCGCTGTTAATAGGAACGTTCGTCGACGTGAAACGTCTTCGACGACGCGAGAATTTTGGTAAACGAGATTTTCTCCAGTTACCTCCACATAAATCTCACCCAATGCTCTCGTCTATAATACTTGTTCTTTACATCGGTCTATGCGGTAGTTCCCTATCAACAGCCTATCACAAAAGCGGGTATCACACGGCTTTTTGTTGTCTATTTTGTCGTACTTGCAATTTCGCGACCTGGGTTTGGACAACCTCGAAGGGTCCATTTCATCAAACTTGTCGCTTCAATGGCGTTGTGAAAATTATACAAAATGTTTGCTCATTTCATGGAACCTACTGTATAGTATTGCCATATGCCTATAATATAAAATATATCCTAGCATATGCTAAAATATGTCTATACTTTTTTCTCCTTAAATTAAAATAGTGTTAAGATTATTAGCTTGAAATGACCCATCATATAATATAACTTACAAGAAAGCAATACACGGAACAGTCTATATAATTTTTATATATGTGATATATATTTCAAATGATGAAGTTTGATATGATATTTGTTTTTGGTTTTACATTTGGCCCAACGTTCCCGTCATCTTGCCTCGCTTGTGACCATGCACGTTTATAATGGACGATGCTGAGTGTTCCCTCATAGAGGAAGTTGAGGGACTAGGTCCAGTGCTCTTGGAACACAACCCATCCACATTTATAAAAAGAAAGACCTCAAGCATCACACCTATGGCCAGATTGCTATACACTCCAAGAGCAATTTACATCTATTGATGGCATACTGCAGTAAGGAGTCTTACAATAGATGATGTCGGGGAAAATGTGAGTATTTAAGGAGAGCCACTCTTTTCGCATTCCTGTGTTATATATTCAAGGCACCTGTTTTTTTTGTTCAAGCTTCGCGCCCATCCTCATACAACATTCTCAGCTGTCTAGTGGTTATGCAGTACTGTTAGGGTGTAGGGGGAAAAAGAGAACACAGCCCGTTAGTTTAGTTTAGGACTAGTTTGAAATACCCTCTACATTTATTTGAATTTTGTGACCAAACCGATTTGGCATGAGTTTATTTAAAATGCGATACATTTTCTTACAATTTATACCATCCTAAATTTCCAAAACAAAATTTTCCTTACATTAGTTGAGGTGTTTCGAACGATTCCACACATCTTTCCAAGAAAATCATAGAGAATGAATAAACCCCCTCCCTTCCTTAAGAATCTTTTGGACCTGTAGGCTTTGCACACTCGGAAACCCCATAACCTAACCTGATGTTATATCATGCTTACGATTGCCACACAGTACACACAACCCTCGTTTTTCCCGGACCCCTCCATTTCCCGATATCTGATTTGCCGGTTCAAAATCAGAGGTCCGGGGATATTTCCAGAGTCCCTGACTAATGCCTTGGTTCCCTTCCGAGAATGGACAAAGGTTTGTCCGTCGGTCTGAGCGTCTCCTGTCACACCTGGGTCAGTGTTCGCGTGCCTCCCGCCAGGTGTCGCACAGGTCCAGAATGCTCAGAGACGGTCGTATTGGTTTACATTTGGGTACACACACTCACTCACCTCCAAGAATACACACCCTCCTGGCACACACTGTCATCCGCCTCACCTGTGCCTTCCTGAGGAAGAACAGGTCAACTTACAGTGCCTTGATAGCTCATAGGACATCCCATTGCTCAAGTGTTTCCCACAAGGGATCCCTCTCACGCACTAAAAAACAACAACAAAGTGACGTAAAAGTCCGGGCGGGATAGCTTGATATTGGCGGTTGCCGGACAGTAAAATATTAAGTAGGATAAACTCCGGGGTGAGTATAGCCTCGTACTGTTTGCGATTCCCGGGACCGTTTGCGGTTCCCTGACCAGTGCTCCCCCCTATTAGTCCCGGAAAACGAGGGTTGTGTGTATACTTAACCTATCCTTCCCTAAGTGGGCAGATGGGCCGAGCTAGTTATCCAAAAGGGTCCCCATTTGATCAAAGCAGAAGTTTGGTTGATTCAAGATGACCGAGTTGGGCAATGGCCCAGAGTTGGAACGTATATCCGTTTGGCCCCCTCTAACCCACTAAACTAACTAGCCTAATGTGGTCCCTGACCTCAGACTGGAGGCACCGTATAACAAGTGCGCACAGAACTCTAATGTTTGGGAAAGAAAGAAAACCAATATCTCAAAAATAATCCTTGAATAACTGAGAACACAAAGCTTAATATTTTACTCAACCTAACCTTATGACGGTTTTAGACCTTTTTACTGTATTCAAAATCAAACGCTCTTTAAATTTCTGTCATTACAGAACACACAAACCTCGATTTCCCGGTACTAATATGGTAGCACTGTTCAGAACCGGCAAAAGTCCGGATCCGCAACGTTCCAGGAATCATCCTCTAAAAGAAATAAAATAAAAGTAAAAAAAAAAGTCCGATGCCCATTACCCACCCCCGACGTTTTTTCCTACTCTGTATTTACTGTCCGTCAACAGCCAATATCAACTACCCGCCGCGGACTTTTACGTCCACTGAGCATGCTGACACCTGGTGGGAGGCAGCAGAAAGTGTTCAATAGTCCCCTCAAGAGACGTTCCTTCACCAGATCAGTGGGGGTCAGGGGACCTAACGGAGGCCCGTGCAGGTGACCGTGAGTGTCATGTTCCAAATGTAAAACAATAAACGACGCTGAGCATGCTGCCGACCTGGCGGGAGACAGCCAGAGTGTTCAATAGTCTCAGAGACTTCCTGCACCATGGACAGTGGGGGTCCGGGGACTCTAACGGAGGCAGTGCAGGTAACGTGAGTGTCGTGTGTCCAAATGAAACATGCGACCGCTGAGGAGCATGCTGACCACCCTGGCGGGGAGACAGCAGAGTGTTTCAATAGTCTCAAGAGACTTCCTGCACAGGGACAGTGGTCAGGGGACTAACGGAGGCCAGGGTGCATGTGAAACGGTTTGTGTACGTGTGCCCAAATGTAAACAATACGACCGCTGAGGCAATTGCTGCCGACCCCTGTCGGGAGGCGCGACCACTCAACCAGGTGTTGCAGGAGACGCTCGGTGCTCGACCGCCAGACAACTTGTCAATTTACGACCAGCACCATCATTTCAACGTAAAAAAAATGCTGAACTCTGGACATATCCCGGAGCTCGGATTTTGTCCCGGCAAATCAGATATCCTGGAAATGGAGGTCCGGGAATATCCGAGGTTTTGTGTGTACTGTTTTTGGCCAGTTTGAGTCCTTGAGGAGTAACCTTCCGAGGGAAACTTTGTAAGGTGAAACAATCGGAGAGTGGGAGTTGGAACTGCAAGACGTGCATCCAAGAAATTGCCTTGTTTGATCTCCATGTCCATTCCTGCAAGATCCTGTGACCCGAGGGCCTCAAGCTCTTCAAATTTAGAAGACTATTCCATCTGTCCCTTCCAAACCAGCTACCGCGTGCAAGTGCGGCCAAGCACTTGTACACCCCAACGCATGCTCATGACAAGAGAGAGGTAGTGGTACATTACATCTATATATTTTACTGTTTATGGGTTTATCATTTTGCACTCAATATTTGAATCTTGGGATCTGACCATTTCACGAGGTGGGCATTTATATTTCTTAGTGTATAAAATAGGCTATGGAATACTAATTGAAGAAATATTGCACCTTAATAGTCCTACTTTTTACACTGAAGAAACATATGAAGCCCAACGTAAAATCAAATTTCTGGTAAAATTGGACTCATGATAATTCATCCATGTAATGGGACATAAAGATAGGTTTTTTCCCTACATTTCCATTATTAACAGTGTGCCAAATTGGGTCTTGCTGTCACGAGGGCCTTTAGTTTGTTACAGCATATGGCCGTTGCGTCCGTATTGTGAATAAGCCCTTCCTTTTCCTAGAATTCCTAGCCCTTAACCTAACTACATTGATACACTATTGATTAGGTTGGTTAGGTTAGTGCTAGACTACTAAGCACACACGCCATAGGGGAATTCTGATTTAATGCTGAGTGTTAAAGCGTACCATACATATCCACAGATCAAATTGAGGAGCCCAGATGACAACGTGATTTGTAGAGATCATACAGCAGACAGCAACGGCTAAACCAACTATAGAAGGTAAGCGAGAGAAAATTCCCAGCAGTCCATCGTCAATTTTCACCCAAGAAAGCTTTACTAGCAGCATTATTTCAATGGGGAGGCTATCAAAAAAGGAAATGGGGTGGCAACAATCAAACCCAGATGAGGACCTTACCAAGTAGTAGTGATGTCTTCAACATTATGAAAAGTGACAGTGCATTTGCTAAGCTCCACCCACAACAAATGCTTCGCTGAAAAATGCGGCCAAAAATTTGCACATTTTATGGCGGATGTTGCCTAGAAGATTACACTGTAAAAATTAATTGCTCATTTTGCAACAGTATAGCACCTTTAAGGCAAATAATATTGTTATGAATTATAAATGAAAGCATTAATGTACTTTTTAGGTATAAAATTTAGCACCCAACATGAATTAACACAAAAAAAAAAATAATCTTTTTAGCCTGTAGCCCTCATCAATCATTGGAGGCATACCAGGGGGGCTTGTCCGCCTCGCCCACCCTACTATTTTTCAACTACTAACGTACTCTGAATCACTATCCGCTAGCAAAAATCTGGCAATCAAATTAAAATAGTGGAAGAATACCATTACAAGTCACACAGCGCACTTAAAAACACTAGAATGATAAGTCAACAAGATAGGAGTAAGCCTAGTACCATTGAATATGGCAGTATACAAATCAATATAATGCCATAAAAGAACCCAGGCGCTTGTGGTGTTTTTTGTCATGTGGTATTGGTGAATGCTGAGAGTAAGATATTAACCTATTGAGTAGTACGGGAAGGGACATCAATGCCTTCGAGATAGTGTGGGTGCATTTAAGGCTCAGTTCTCAGTCCTCTTTTGTTTGTGTAGTGATGGAAGAGTCCACAAGGAATGGAAAAACAGGAGATCCATGGGAGCTAGCCTATATGACACTTATGCGAGTGAGTTGGTCTTGACAGCTGAGAACAAAGAAGGAAGCTGAGTTGAGATTTTATAGATTTGGAACCAGAGCAATGGAGAGAAGAGGTCCCCGAGGTGAATATGTCCAGGGACGAAATGATTTGTAACAGGCAAGAAATAGAGCAAAATATACAAGTGGGAAAGGTTTCCCTTGTGGATGTGCAGTAGTGGAGTGTGATTAAACACTCCTATTCTTTGCAAGGAAGTGCCAAGTGGTGCCATACAAGTGTTCGGGCTAGGAAACCCTGAATGGAAGTGGTAGAATTTCTGCTGTCCAGTGTATATAGAAGAATCAACAGGGGGCCCCCAGTAGAGGAGAGGTAGAAACTGACTAAGAAGTGAAGTGTGATGTAATTGAAGAAGTGAAACAGTTTTTTGTTATCTTGGTGACATGTTAGTAGCGAGGATGAGTGGAGAGAGCAGTAATAAATGAGGTAGCAACTACATGGATGAAGTGGAGAGAGATAGCGGATTGCTGATAAACAAGAGTATTCAACTGAAAAACAGGAAGAGTATTAAACGCGGGGTTCAATGTATAATGAACTTTGTTCCTTACATTTGAAGGAAAATTTGGTATACTGACGTACATGCAGACATCCACAAAAACTACACGCATACAGGGAATTAAAACTCATATGGTACTTACATTGTGTGGAGTCACGGGACGGATGCATCCGGAGGTGTTTATAATCGGGAGGACGATGTGGAGGTGTTTGACAATCAGGCGGACAAGCAGACTGATCCGGCTCGCTGCTATCGCCCCGACTCGGGCTTTTAGGCTATATTCAGATTTTGTGCGATCCGTTTGCATCGCGTGCAACATACAGAATCACCGCGGCACAACTCAACTGTTGCGTTTTGACCTGCACTCCGCTCTGCCCTTATTCCATTCTGGATATTTCTTCCCAGACCATTACAGGTGAGTTTTCAACATAACCAAGGAGTAACATACATACCCTGTGAATGCACACTGGTCCATATTTAAAGGTCAAATTAGTGCAGGAGCCTTATATGGTTGTGATACTGTTGAGTAGGCCGGGCTGTGGTGGTGGTCAGCTATTGTGTGGTGCAAATTCACTCACATTTTGAACGTGGTGGACGTTCAAATGTACTCACAAGTCATAACTCGGGGGCCATTTTTTTCTACATCAATGCTCGACAGTGGCGAACACTAACAAGCTATTAATTTTAATGCAGAAATGATAAATTAGGCTATAAAGTAAATTTGGATATGTTTAAAACAGTCCAAAATACTGATGCCCGCCTGGACTCCTTGTGTTGTACGTCTGCACAGCTCTCCATTGGCCGGCAGTTGAAAGCAATTCTTGATCTATCTCACGCGGGAGGGTTACGACGGTCGGCAATATCCAAGAGCCCCGGACTCGACTAGCATTCTTGAATTAGCCCTTTGGGGGGGGTTTACACTGCCAGGCCGACCCGACTGCATGTGGCTGGCGCACCACCGAACCAAACCCCCATATTTACTGAACTTAATTCGGTAAATTCCCTTCACATACCGTACCGCAAAAAAAGTAAATGAAAGCCGAATTTCGTTTATAACAGGGTGAAGTTCCCAAACTCAGCATCTCCAAGACTCGGCAACACCCAAAACTCTCTATGCGTTCCGATTTTCCAAAACACGTCATCACACCCAAAACCCGGCGCGTAGTTGCCGGGTCGTCGCTGGGTGCCACACACTAGGCCCGCTTGGTTTCTCCTGCCGATTTGTTTGTTGTTTATTGTTCAGTGTGTGTTGTGACTGTAGAGTCGGGTACAACTGTTATTTTGTGTACTTCTCAGGTTCTGTTATGGTATTATGGCTCCCAAAAAACGTCCAGAACACCTACTGGTGGAAGTTAAAAGAAAAGGAAGAACAAGTGTTACTATTTCCTGAAGAAAATTGAACCTTTTGAGAATTCATGTGATTTCATGCTTTTTTTTCCCCTTAATTATCTCGTCTAAAGTCGGAAAATTCCTTACTGGTTACTCGGCTTGGCGCTGGTCCCACGATGTTGCCAAAGTTTGGGGAACTTCAACCTGTATTAGAGGTCCCGTAAAAGCGAGAGTTTACTGTATATAATATGGCGACAATAAATGCATTATTCTCCCACCTTCGACCTTGCTGTCTGTCCGCTGGCTCTCTCAAAAAAGAAGAAAAATAACTAGATTTTTTAAGTGGAATTAAAAAAAGACCACTAGTTGATCAGTCAAATTAATGATCATTAATTTGATATGATCACGAAAGAGTGGAAGTTTTCCAACACGTACACTAGTCTCAGGAAAGGCTAAAAGAACACTAAATTCTATATAAACCTTTTTGATTGAAAATCACGATACCAATCCATAAACCCTTCATGCTCGCGGGAGTTAGGGAACAGAGACCCCTGCGAGTATCGTAAAATCCGCTAGCATGACATTAGTCCTTCAGTACCCCATAGTTTTTTTTTTTTTTTTTTTTGTTTTTGACATCACAAGGAACTGGCAGGGCAACCAACAAAAATGGGTAACACAAGCCCGCTTAGTTCCAGTTCCTATAAAAGACAGTAAAGAGAAAAAATAAAAACAAAGGGGTAGGGGGCCAATTAGTTCGGGAGGTGTCTTGTTACTCTTCTTTTGAAAAGATTTAAGTCATTAGGAAAGGTGGAAAAATAGAAACAGGAAGAGAGTTCCATAGTTTACCAGTGAAAGTGATGAAAGAGTAAAGATTACTGATTAACTCTTGCATTCGGAAGATTGACAGAATAGGATTAGAATTAGTAGAATAGTCCTAATGCCAGCGAGGCCGCGGGAGGGGGGAGCAGCAGTTCGCAAGTCCAGAAGAGCAGTGAGCATGAAAGGTACGGTAGAGGAGAGCAAGAGAACAACATTGCGTCGGTGATTTAAAGATTGAAGACAGTCAGTCATGAGGTGAAAGTTGATGAGACGAAAAGCTTTGACTCACCCTGTTTAGGAAAGCTGTATAGTGGAATCCACCCCAAACATTGAACATACTCCGATACATGGGCGGATAAGGCCCCTGTATATATATTAAGTATAGATATAATATATATATATATATGATATATATAAGAGAGATAGAGAGAGAGAGAGAGA
Source organism: Chionoecetes opilio (assembly GCA_016584305.1). Classification (NCBI taxonomy): domain Eukaryota; kingdom Metazoa; phylum Arthropoda; class Malacostraca; order Decapoda; family Majidae; genus Chionoecetes; species Chionoecetes opilio. The sequence continues at coordinate 42,343 of JACEEZ010005848.1, forward strand.
GAAGGGTTGAAACCCGCGCGTAATCACATCCGCGAGCATGAAGGGTTTACTGTATATATATATAGTATATATATATATATATAGATATCAGCCACACAACCCTCGTGTTCCCCAGGACTAATTTTTAGTCCGGAAAGTTTAGTTTAGTTTTTCAAATTTTTAGTTTTTAGAAACTCACACTTCGTATGTATATCATTATCTTGATGAGGTGATGATTTGTAGTAAAGATCCGGCGCTCATTTTGGCCACTTTAAAAGCTTACTTCTCAGCTTAAAGAAGCAGTTCTAAAGCTAAAATCACGAAGTGTGGGTTTCTAAAAGCTAAAATTTCCTATCTTGGACATATCGTCGATGAGGACGAACTCCCACTCATGATGATACAATTAAAGCCATTCAAACTTCCCGCAACCACAGATGTAGACAATGTCCGTTCTGTCCATTGGATGTGTGGCTATTATCGTGCGATTCATTAAAAATTTTGCCGCCATGGCGAATCGCCCTCTGAACAGATTGTTAAAGAAAGATAAACCGTTCATTGAATGCTGCAAGATAAAAGTTTTCAGACTTTAAACTTTGCCCTAACCACGCACTGTCCTTGGCGTTGACAGGTTATAAGGCTCCTTGCAGTATGTATCGGATGCCTCTGCCCTGGGCCTTGCAGCGGTTTTAATGCAACCTGACCAAGCGGTAAAAATATGCTGTGTTGCGTAACGCAGTAAGAACCTTAAATTCTGCCAGAGTCAAATTACCTGTCGCTCACGTCCATCATGAGACGCTCGCTGTTTTGTCTGGGCTCTCAAACATTTTAGGGATATTGTCTTTGGGTTGATATAACTATATTTAACAGATCCACGCAGCCCGTCACCGACCTATTTAAGGGAAGAAACCTTACCGTGGTAGACTCTCGCGCGGGGTACCGTAACACTACAATAGTTTAATCCACGTTTATATACGTTGCCAGGTGGAGCCCATGTAGTGGCTGACGCCCCTCCTAGGAATGTACCATAGGTCCGTGGGAGAAAAGCCCCCGTTATACAAAATTGAGCCATTCATGATGGCCAATGCCGCAGCATCAACATGCGTGGGGAACAAGGTCATATAATGCTCTGGAATCAGGTGATGCATCACATTGACCGAAATTATACCAGTCCTTTCTCACAATTCTTTTTTGTTCATAAACGTAGTGCTTTGTAGATAATTTGGACCTCATCAAGCAGATCCGCGTGCAAATTTGTGATCGCCCGAGGCTTATGTCCTGGGCATTCAGTTAATTCACGATGGCGGTTATTGCCGGTCATCTAGGGAAGGAGCGAACCACTTACTGCGGCCCGTACAGTTATTTTTTGGCCGACTCGTGCGTGTAACCGACGCGGTGTGGCTGGGTTTGTGACATGCACCCACACAAAGGCACGGTGCCAAAAGACTACTCTATAGCTGGACTTGCTACTCATTTTGGGATATTGCCGTGGAGGCCAGTTTGCGATTCCTGCCAAAATTATTAGAACATCACTCCCCTTTTTCTTCCTATGTTTTATCAGTATAGTATATGATATACCGTTATCTTCGTTAAATGTTTGTTCTGTAATATTAATCAATACAAATACAGAAAATACACTAAGAAATGCATTATGAGAGAGTGAAGAAATATCATGAACCTTATTAATATTCACTTAACCCTTCGCACGGTGAGCGATCCGCGGTCAAAACGCCCCGTCTACGATCTGGCTTTTTGACTGCGAATTGCGTCAAAAACAGATTAAAAATTCGCCAACAATAAAAGTATTTATCAGAAGTTGCGTCAACTTTTCTGCGTCAGAAGATCCAACCTAGACCTATAAAATAAACTAATTGTCAACTCTCGTGTTAGTGGTGTGAAATTAAAGTGTTTGTTTGTCATTTCCACTCAGCGGCAGCCTGTGCGCGTGGTTTGGCTCCCTTTAAAAACGTGTCCCAGCTGGCATAATGGCCATATTAAAAATTATAATGGTAGCGTTGGAATCCTCCATAAAATCTGCTTTTATTGGCTATAAACCTATAAAAAGTTGACTCATGAAGTTTTTCGACTACAAAGTGTGAACGTATATTTCTTATTTCTCTTACTCATTTTTTCGAGTCGGTAAATTCTGCTAATTTTTTCTTTTCATAGGGCATAATATCTCTTGCAAAACTAGTGATATATATAAGGCCATGAAAAAGAATACACGTTGGTGAAATATGATAACATAAAAAATAATCGCCGCACAGTCTGGCCATTTTCGCGGGGCCCTTTAGGGAGCATAAGACGGATTTCATGGACGTAATAAAACTTATTAAATTTTCCGTGCGTGAAAGGGTTAACTCCTCGCCATTAATAGTTTGCGAGAAAACAATTTTAGATGAAAGATACAATAAAATGGATTTTCATTAACTTTCCATTGAGAATATTTTTTTGTTTTCTGAATAATGAATCAAAACTGTAATATCCTGACACTACTGCAACTCACCGCACGCTGGGGACTGACTGCCTCTTCCCTCTTGTGACTCCACTTGGTCAACTTGTCCACGTGATCACCAGTGATGACATCATGAGACGCTGATGATATGGCGGTCTCCCATTTGTTCCCGGCTCGCGGCGGGCGCGGCATAAACATAGGAACATGCTAACACACTCGCTATATTAACCATTCGCTATATTTTTTTTTCTTTCTTTTTTTTTGCATGGTCTCCTTTGTACATACAACTACGTACTTGTATGTTCACCAATACACATATTTACACTCCCTACATGTTGCTGATGACATTCAACACCTAATCCCGATAATGCCTCCCCGCATCCGCATAGTCGACGCGCCCTTTATTGGTAAGGCAGTCTGTCTGCCAAAGTGCTTTCGATGTCTCCCCCCACGTTGCCTCCTTGCCCCGTGATCCAACATATCTCGCAAGCCTGATATATCAATCCTCAGACGCTTGTTTGGTGCCACCAATTTAATAGGCGTATAGGGGCTTTCCACTACGCCTACGGTTGTCCAAAAACATCTGATAGGGATCCTCCACATCCGGAGATCTCCTGCAGAATCCTGGCCACATACACCGCAGTCTAGCACCATCCCAGAAGTTCCAGGTGTCTCATCAGCAGAGTTTGAATTGACCAACCCTTCGAACCTTCCTTGACTGCCAGTAAATAGGGCCCCGTACATTAATTATGTCCGCACAGAAAGAGAATAAAGCCCCTTGAATCCCATGTCCCTGCGGTTGGGCGAAGGATTCTTCAGCGTAGCAACTCAATGTGGCACTAATCTAGGGCTATATCCTTCCCCGCCGGATAAACACCACATTTACCGTTTTCACACGCTCGACTCACCTTGTTTTTAGTCCTCACTAGGTCAACACCGTAGCCTTTGGAATTGAAACACTCCAGCTCGCACAGCATTGAGACGCTATATCCGGGCGAGTGTGAAGTAGCCATCCAATTTAATTTGCCGCCCGACCAACCCCACGATATTACTGTTTTCCCTCGTTCTGACAAATCACTCGTCTTCTCCAAACGCCCGACGCTTTCTAGGGCAACCGATTCAACGATGCTCCATACGGCAGACTGGTTCGATTGTGATACCGCCGTCCTCTGTGGTAACTACGTTGAGCCCCACATACTTAAGCACTCTGATCGAAAGACCCACTTTGAAGGTCCACGCACTGTTTTTGACGTGCTGCTCAAGAATTCATAGTACCCAGCCCACAAGAAGTCCTCCACATCTACGCATATGAGTACCCTCTGTTCCCATGTTGGCTCCAGCGAGTAACAGAGGGTCCAGGGACGAATCTTGGCACGAGACTATCATCGTTCCTTCACCTCATGTCCATTGTCTGGCCGCGCGCAACAGACCATAAACACAGCTTCCTCAGACCGCCACAATAAACCATTGTCGAACTCAGGAGGAGGGATCATGGTACACTTCACGCTCTATTTTGTTCCCTTGGAGGTACGCATCTTGTATGTCCATTGTGTGGCACACCCAACCATTAGCTGAGGCGAAGTAACCATTGCCAAATGGACAGCCTCACTTTGAACATGTGGAGAGTTTCTTCTGCATGCCCTATGGTGTCCCCTCCTCAAAGCCCCCTGGGCTACCAAACGTGCTTTCCCATAGTCTTCCCTCCTTCAGCTTTTCTGTGACCGCCCCACGTACGTATAGCTGTGTACCCACATTCTCCCCTCTTCGTACACCTCCCTTAGTCCTCCACTTCTCAATCTCTTTTTTCCTTAGCACACGACCACCGTCATCTGTATTAAACAACACAAGCATTTCTGTCGCCTCGTCCACTGTTTTCCCATGACGTAAAATCGCTGCCAGATCCATCCAATTAATGTTACATCTTGTCACTCTTGAATGTTGTACAGTTGGGAGTATCGACCAGTCGCCTTCCCCGCCGGCGACTAACAATTTTACCAGATATCACTCCCACTCGCTTTCCTCCAACGCCCTTGAATCCTTTGACCCATTTTAACTCTCACTACAGAATTGCCAACACACGCCGGGCACTCGCACCCCGTGTCCTTCTGCCCGAACGCACCGTTGTGGACATCCACAGCCACCTGCGCCCCCCTCACCCACAACTCAACCAATTTTCACGAGGATGGTTCGTTCATCATCCGAGTCCAGATGTCTGAATCCCCGAATCCAATTTCCACATCACCACACACACTAGGAGCTCGCAGAGCACTGGTATTGGACTGAGACACATCTTCCTCATTTGACACTCAGCAGATCACACTGGTCGGTGCCGTGGCAATTCGCATTGTGCACCTAGACACACATTCCACCGTCTTCACTAAAAATTGTTTTGTCACAGGGGGTCTTTTCCCAATGGACCCACCCCATAACTTACGTCCACGGTTTTGTTTACATCGGTGCTTGTGGGGATAAGGCGTGTCCCGCTGGTGACCTAGCGAAGGAAAAACGACGGCGCTGGAAGAATTAGGTTATTTTGGCGCGAACTTGATATTCAAGTGCTATATTAACTGTGCTCTGTTCTCGTCTGACTAAGCACATAGAGAAGACCTGAGTAATGGCTGATGTGCAGAGGCTTCTAAACCAGAAACCGAGTCATAACATAGCCTCGTCAAAATAAGCAACTGGTAGGTATACGTGAATGTGTCCCTACAACTTGCGTACTTTCTTAATGGACTCTGCTGTTGACTGTTTTTTCCCTGCCTAGAAAGCCTTCGCGTCACATCACCATCACACTCAGGTCTTCTCCTATGTTGTCACGAGCACGAAATATAGCACCTGGAAGATCATTTCGCCCAAAACAACTCTAATTTTTTTTCATCGTCGTAGTCTTCTCTTTGTAGGCTGTACATATTCATGGTTATGATAGTATTAAAATAACCTTATTAATTGATTCCTTTTGTTGTCTTTTCCTATCATAATAAGTAGTGCTACATCATGGTTTAAGTGTTACTTGACGAGCCAATTGAATACTCTTGAGTCTATAACAACATCACCAACCTTTCTTTGACTTTATCTTATTACTTCCCTCCTAACAAAAGTTGCATAACCCTAACGGGACAATTACCCATCCTTGACTCTTTGTACCTGCATGGTACTGGTCATCTACCGATATTTTTTGTCCCCTACACAATCGGCGAAAACTCGCCGCTGACAGTAAATGTTAGTTGGTAGCCGTCATTTCGCCCACACTAATGGAGTCTATAGGAGCTAGGATGTTAGGTTATAGTTGTTTAGTGTGACGAGAACCCACACCCCCCGCTAGGAAGTTAGGTTAGATTTTCTTTAGGTTGGGTAGGTTAGATTTGGGTAGTTTAGGGTTAGATTTGGTTTAGGTTAGGTTAAGGTTAGATATGGTTAGGTTAAAATTTTGTTGTGGTTTAGTTAGCAGAATCGGTGGGTCCCAAGCCCCTGCTAGGTTATGTTAGTTTTGGTTTAGGTAGGTTAGTTTGGTTGTCCAATTTTCGTCATTTCCGCCCACAAGACTTTCGTCCACATTTAAGTCATTCGCCCACATATAAGAGCAATTCGCCACACGATCCAGTCACGGAGTCATGTAACTATATCTTCATCTGTCAGAAATGGAATGAACCACTTGGGCTAAATGACGGTAAATTTTCCTAGTGTTTGGCCCCATACTCTCCCACTTCCCCCCAAACAATTTGGGGGAAGTGGGAGTTGCGGGTTTTTCGGTGGTAACAAATTATGCTTTCGAACACTTAATAAGAGGTTTTGTAAGGGTGGGTAAAATTCCTAGATCTAGGTATTTCCTTATATCTAGAGAAAATTGCCTAACCACAATAACCTAACCTAAACCAAAATTAAAACCTACCCTAGCAGGGGGCTTTGACCCACCGATAACCTAACCTAACCAATCTAACCTAAGCCTAACCTAACCTAACCAAATCTAACCTATTAGATTTGGTTAGGTTAGGTTAGATTTAGATTTGGTTAGGCTAGGATAGGTTTTTTTGTTTTGTTTAGATTTGGTTTAGGTTAGGTTTTCGGTGGGTCAAGGCCCCCTCTAGTTAGGTTAATTTTGTGTTAGGTTGGTTTATTTTGGTTAGTCAATTTTCTCTAGATATAGGACATTACCCCTAGATCTAGGGTAATTTTACCCCTCCTAACACAACTCTTTTAATTACGTTTTTCCGACGAATAATTTGTTCCCCACCCCGAAAAACCCCGCATTCCACAGGGTCCCAAACGTTGTTTGGGGGAAGTGGGAGAGTAATGGGCAAACACTAGAATTTCACTGTCATTTTCCACGCCCAAGGTTTACTGTGTTTCATTCCATTTCCTGCCAGGGAAGAGATAGTTACATGACTCCGTGACATGGATCGTGTGGCGAATTGACTTAAGTGGCATGACTTTACCCTTGGGGCGAATTGCTGTACATGTGACGAAATGTCTTGTGGGCGAAATGACGAATTGCCAGAGAACCAAATTAAACCTAACCCTAACCAAATTAACCTACCACCAGCAGGGGGCTTGACCGCACCGATAACCTAAACTAACCAAATCTACCCTAACCAAATTTAACATATCCTAACCTAACCAAATCTAATCTACTAACTAACCAAACCAAATCTAACATAACTACCCAATCTAACCTCCCCCTACCTCAAGAAATCTAACCTACCTCCTAGCAGGGGGGTTTGGGTTCTCGCAACACTAAACAAATAGAACCTTAACCTCCTAGCTCCTATAACTCCATAGTGTGGGGCGAATGACTCCATGGTGTGACGAATGACCCTGTGGGCCGAAATGACTATGGTATGGCTGAAATGACTATGGTATGGCGAATATGACTATGGTATGGGTCGAAATGACCGGATACGCAACCTAACCATTACGTCGCGAGCTTTCCGATTTGAGTGGGGACAAATATCGGTAACGACGTAACCATGCAGGTACCATCGGCAAGGATGGGTAATGTCACCGTGGTTATGCAACTTGTTTATGATGGTAATAAGATAAATCACAGCAAAGGTTGGTGATTGGTATGAACTCAGAATTTATTCATTGGCTCGTCCAAGTACACTTCCATGATGTACACTACTACATCAAAGACAACAAAGGAACTCATTATAAGGTATTTTATACTATATAACCGTGAATATGTACAGCCTACAAATAGAAGATTACGACGATGAAAAAAATTTTGAGTTATTTTGGGCCGAAAATTGATATTCCCATGTGCTAATTTCCGTGCTCGGCTGACAACACTGAGAGAAACCTAGTGATGGTTATGTGCGAGAGGCTTCCTAAAACCAGGAGAGCAGGCACAGCAGAGTCTCATTTAAGAAGTAAAGATGGTAGGGACACATTTACGTACCTACACCATTGCCTTACCTTTTACGAGGCCTCCTGTTATGACTGTTTTTCTTGGTTTAAGAAAGCCTCTGCACAGCAGCCATTACCTCAGGGTCTTCTCTATAGTGTTGTCACGAGAACAGAGCAAGTAAGATAGCACCTGGAATATCATTTTCGCGCAAAATAACTCGAAATTCTTCCATCGACGTAGTTTTTTCCCCTTGTAGGTCCACCCTCGGCGACCCCGCCTTATCCCCACAATGCACCGATGTAAACAAACCGTGACGTGTTATGTCTGGGCCCATTATGGTACCTAGTCCCGCGCCACTTATTACTGTCTAGACGCTTGTAGTAAACATCATCTCCGTCGTGTAGGTCTCCGGGTCCTGTCTCTCACATTATGACGAATGCTCTAGTCAGGCCTTTCACTAGATTTCCGCTATCGGTAAAATGCTCTCCGTGCCGAGTGAAGTGCTTCAGTGTTGTCCTTCCTATAACCTGCAGGGTGTGGCCCTCGCCGTCTAGCGCCGGTAGATTATCATAAAAGGCTCCAGGATTCCCAGGGTTCTGGCCAAATCTCAGCCTGGTTGGGCGAGTAGCCCGAAAAAAATGTTGACAGTGCATTCTGCATCCACACAGCCCAAGCCAGAGCCAAAGCTAAATCACAGCCAGGCCAATCCCCCAAAATCTTGCTTACCATTCCCTCCCAACACAGCATTGAGCCTCTCAACAAACACAATTACTCCAAGGGCCTTTAAGCTGCCGTCGTTATAAATCTTAACATTGACTCCTCACCTAGAGACCCATATTCTGAATTATTAATTCACAGCCATTGTCTGATGATTTTTTTCCTGGGGAACCAAATACACAACCCAACCGAGAAATAGTCCCCGAATAATAGTCCTGCATTCTTGTCTGGAA
>JACEEZ010005849.1:2500-10000 GCA_016584305.1 Chionoecetes opilio
ATGATAGGCATACGAGGTAGGAATACTCGTTTGGTGTTTGCGGCGCCCGGGCCGCGAATTTTTCTTCCCGATAGGTTTGCAAAAGTGGGCGGGGCCTCGTGACACTCTCTCTCTATCTCTCTCTCTCTCTCTCTCTCTCTCTCTCTCTCTCTCTCTCTCTCTCTCTCTCTCTCTCGTCTCTCCTCTCTCTCTCTCTCTCTCTCTCTCTCTCTCTCTCTTCTCTGTTATATATATATTAGATATATATTATATATATATAATATATTATATATATATATATATATATATATATATATATATATATATATATACTACTCAGAGGAACAGGAGGTATAACAATATAATGGACGCGCTGCGCTGTAACATTGAAACTTCTAATGAGACCTTACCAATTTTATTTGTTGTATAGCCTGACGGCTCCAAACTGTTTGAATTATACTATTAATTATAAGCTCAAAAAATATCTCAATACAACAAAATTAATTAGGCATGGGCAGTAAACATGTATATTGTTTACATGTATATGCAAACAAAAACGATTCTGCCTCCACAAATATTCGTCACTTACATTGAACAACACTTAATAACAACGACATAATACACAATTGTTATTAAGATAATTTTATGTATGTATGTATGTATATAAAAGAAATCTAAATTTCTGCCTGTAAAATTCATCAAAAATCTGGCTTGATTTGTTTTTTTGCATTTTACTACGAAACTATTGACCCAAGAAGAAAGATGACGCAAATAAATGATGTCCAGCCTCACGAGGTCTACTCTATGGTCTATGGCGCTATCCGTTTCTTCCAACCATGCCACGTCTTTGAGTTATATCATTTATTTGCAATTTTAGAAAAAAACTTGATTTTAGATGTATTTATCGATATTATTTAATTCCGCGTATACACAGGGACGGCTGTCAACAGCTGCATCTTTTATACTATATACCGTATTCTTCTAACTTCTATGGTTCTTCAGATATTAATTAAAATGTGATTTTAAAATAAACTTCCTGGGCCCCCTCCCTAACTAGCCTGCAGATATATGGCAACAAATATTTTCACCGGATTTTGATGAAACTTGGTTCATAGTGGCTTTTGCTGATGGTGATCACGAATCTGGTCTTCGTTTTTCCGATATTAGGTTCGAAAATCTATTTTTTAGCCTTTGTAAGGTTATTTACCACCGTAAATATAGTGCACGCACTTTTCACAACAAACTATTCTTCTTACAAAAAATTATTTATATCAAAATATTATTGCACATCGACTGATATACAATTATTTATGATAAGATGTTCATGTATGTAGAGAAAGAGAGAAATAAGAGAGAGAAAGAGAGAGAGAGAGAGAAAATTTAAATAACCTGCCCACTAAAGATACAAGTTACCCCTTAAATTTGTTTTCTTTATTCGCCCGTCACGAGGCCCCGCCCACCTTTGCAAACCTATTAGGGGAAAAAAAATTCGCCGCCCGGCACTCAGCGCTGGCTGGGGGGCTCAAGGGTCCTGCCCTCAGTGCCTGCTGAGGGGCTCAGGGGTCCTGCCTGTCGCGGGGCTGGGGCCGGGATGGGGATGTTGGGGCGGGGGTGAGACTTGAAGTATGGGGGAGGGGAAATACGCAGGGACAACAGGAGTTAGGGACGGGCACGGGTGGCGGACATCACGTGCTGGGGATTGTGACGGGGAGGGGGTCGGGGAACGAATATCCCAGGTTGGGGATTGCGCCGGGAACGTATATTGCAGGTTGGGGTTTGCGCCTGGGAACGTATATTGCAGGTTGGGGATTGCGCCTGGGAACGAATATTGCAGGTTGGGGATTGGGACTCGGAACGTATATTGCAGGTTGGGGATTGGGACGGGTAAGTGAGTGAGTGGGTGGAGGTTGGGGACGAGGACGGTACTTAAGGCTTTCAGGAGGAGATATACGAAGAGACATTAAGAATGGGGATGAGGGCGGGGAGGGGGCCCGGGACGGGGGGGGGACAAGAACGGGGAGGGGATAGCACGGGTGGGGGACAAGAACGGGGAGGGGATAGCAGGGTGGGGAGAAGAAAGAGGGGGGGGGACGGCCACGGGTGGGGGAGAAAAAACGGGGAGGGGGTAGCAAGGGTGGGGGGAAGGACGGGGAGGGGACGGCACAGGTGGGGGAGGAAGAAAAGGGGGGGGGAGGAAGGGGTAGCACAGGTAGGGGGGGAAGGACGGAGAGGGGACGGCACGGGTGGGGGAGAAGGACGGGGAGGGGAAAAGCACGGGTGGGGGAGAAGGACGGGGAGGGGGGCAGGGGAAATGGGTGGGAGGAAGGGAGGGGAGGGGACTGTATAAGGGTCAGGAGGAGCGTGAAGTGATCAGCAGGGTCACTCACAGCAGAGTCGAAGCCTGGGTCCGGTGGTCAAGACTCTCATCCTTTTTGTCGCGGTGGAACCTGCCTCTGTTTTCTGCAAATTTTATACATCAGTGAGTATGTGCACATAAACACTTTTACGTCAGGATGTACCCCGGCATTGTGCAGCCCCGAGCACACTTCCTGCATGGGGAACCCTGCTAGCAAGGCGTTCCAGGCTGGTAGCCGGAGACCTACGTGTCCCTCATGTCCGCTCCGGCCTTCTCTACAGGTGTGTCAATAAGGATCACACAACAAGTTCCTATGTAACAGGCTCTCTAATGGGCCGGGGGCTACGATGCCTGAGCAGGGCCTCAACAGAAGTTCTGGGGGGCTCGAAGACGCTTTTGGCATGATTGACAGAACGGGCAGAGAATGAACGTGACGGGAGAAACCAAGGGTGAAGCGTGAAAAGTGGAAGTTGAGTGAGGAAGGCTCAGAAGGGTATGGGGACAGAATTATGGACGCCTTGGCCCTCATACGGATGGCTTGGGCACAGGGAAGAGGATGCAGCTCCACGCGCTGCTCAACCGTTTGAAACTCAAACAAAACGAAAGGGATAAAATTCTCACGCTGAGACATGCAAGCAAACGACTCGGTGCGGTGCAAGATGTCCCCGTCTATCTGTCGAGGCTGAGGGCACGGGTGGGACATGGCCATTTAGTGGAGCAGATATGTGATATATTTCGACCAAATTGTGGGTTTGATGATAAAAGCATGGCATTTGGCACACAGTTAGGACATACCCTTAGGAATATTTTTGGATATAGGGACATTGCATATTTGTCCCATGGTAGCTTTGGCGGCCATTTTACAAATTGGTGGCCACAATTTACTATTTTCGCCCATAAGTTGAACTATATCAAGTATGGTTGGTGCAAAACACATTCTAGTGGATCTATGTATCAGTTGTTATTGACTATTATGCATAGGCCTCACATGGACTTGAACACAATTATGTATAGTGGCCTAACAGGGACGCAAATAACGTTTTTATTCCTTGTCATGCTTATCATATCTGACAGATCTGTCTTGCTACATATGTACTAGAACTGAGACATTGTGCATATCTTAATTATGTTATTTCTTCTTTCAGTTCACGGTGGTGGTTGCATTTGGTGGCTGTACCCTAAATGTATTCTGACTGACTGACAATGGCCAAACGTTTTATGGTGTTGGACCCCCAACAGCCAGGCTCATCTGGTAGGTACACATCTTCCATGTCTGATACATTGGGACCAGTGTGTGCTATGTCAGAAAGACACCTCTGAGAAGCTATGCTGTCGAGCTGAATCAAAGCGTAGCACCGGTGGTTCTAGGTACCAGACTCTTGCAGACAATCTCCGCGCCTTCAGTAAGATCGGATGTCTGCCAAAGACTATAGATCTCTCCAAACTGAATGATGGTGAGGGCATTCAAGCAGCATTCGAGCACCACAGAGCCAGGTGGCATGATTCGTGTAGACTTGAATACAACAAAACCCAACTGTTTCGAGCCGAGAAGAAGAAAACCTCCTGTGAGCACAGTGCAGATGTCCCAAGGAAGTACACCCGTCAGAGTGTAGACCAACCACAATCTTCAGTTTACAAGGGTTTTTTTTGTGACGGACAGACGGGTAAGGAGACTCTGCACAAGGCGTCCACCTTTAATCTTGATGCCCGTGTCAGGAAATGTGCCCTGATACTAGAGGACAAACCCCTGCTAGCTAAACTAAGTGAAGGAGATCTTATAGCACAAGAGGCCAAGTACCATGTGAAGTGTTTAGCCTCCCTGTACAATAAAGCCACGGGCACGAAGATGAATGAGGATGAGATGAACAATGACGTCGTAAATCACGGCATAGCCCTTGCTGAACTGGTGTCCTACATTGAGTAAGCCCGTAGGACTCTGCTGGGGGCACCAGTGTTAAAGCTGATAGACCGGGAAACCCTGTACAACACCAGGCTGGAGCAGCTGGGAACAGTTTTGACTGGGCGTGGTGTTCACCAACCGAACTCAAAAATCGAATTTTGAGGTATTTTCCTGATTAGAGGAGGCAAGCGAGGCCGAGACATTCTACTTGCTTTCAACCAGATGTTGGATCAGCCCTGGCATGGCATGGTGAGCAGGATGCCGACAGTGATGGCATTCATCTGGCTAGAGCTGCCAACATAATCCGAAGAGACATGCTGAAGATGACGACTGCCTTCAGTGGTTCTTTTGGACACCCATTTGCCAGGAAGAGTCGGTGCCCAAATTCACTCATCGCATGGTTTCAATGATCTTAAATGGCCCCAATATCCAAGAACAGTCAATCCACTCATCTATACCAGCTCCTACACCTACAATCTCCCAGCTCCTGATGTTCAACAGCTGCGCACACTGTCGCAGGAGCACTGGTTTCGTACAATCTACCAAGCACAGTCAAACCAGGGATTAGTTCTAATTCTTGCGGTGGCAGCAGCCGAACGCCTCCACATAGATGAGCTGTGGGTTGCCCCTCGGTACCGGGGAAAAGCTTTAGGTTTCTTACAGCTCCAGGATTGCCCAGGCATTGGGGCCTGACAAGTGTCGAGGATTACCCCCATTTCATGCCTTCGCTGGGTGTGATACCGTGTCAATCATTGGAGGCAGGAGCAAAAAAACTGCATGGGAGACGTGGAAGGCCTGTGATGAGGTCACTGCGACCTTCTGTGCCTTGGGCGCTACACCAAACCCCTCAATCGTAGATGACAGCCTGGACACCTTGGAGCATTTCGTCGTTCTCCTGTATGATCGCACTAGCAGCCACGAGCATGTCAACGATGCACGTAAGCAGCTCTTCACCCAGAAGCCTTGAGCAATAGATGCTCTCCCGCCAACTCGAGAAGCCCTCAGACAGCACATCAGGAAAACTGCCTACCAAGCTGGCTACTGTTGGGGCCAGATGATGGTTGCTGCAGCAGAGCTCCCATCCCCTAGCGAATGGAGGCGGGTGAAGAGTGACACTGGCTGGGACGTCTGCTGGACAACCATCCCGGAGGCAACGCAAGTATGCCGCCAACTTCTCAGATGAGGCTGCAAGAAGGGATGCAGAGGACAATGCAAGTGTTTGAAGGCTGTACTCCAGTGCACGGCACTATGTCACTGCGGCGGACAGTGTGCTCGGGAGTAGAACTTGCAGTATCATGGACGGCTTTGATAACACAACCATAACCCCTTTGTATAGGTCAACTGGGGATTGCAGGCCCCATCTACTACCATGATTACTACCAAGGAAAATATTTCGTTAGCTTATAAGATCCAACTACATCACGTACATGTTTTTGTGTACACGGGTGGTTGGCATTAATGTACGTTTGATCCTCGGGTTGCTCACCTATATTGGCTTGGTCCGCATGGAGGATTGTTATATTTTAATATGATGTAGACATGTACCCACTGACAATGTAAGCTGAAATATCAATGTAAGATAATAAATAAGCTAGGGTAAACGCACTTCTACAGTGGCAGTGGAGTTTAATGTTAAAATGCTCATATTCAAATTTCAAAAAAAGAATAAAACGCATAAAAAATACAAATTTGGCGTATTTGTGATGTAATAGGCCCCATGAATCGATTATGTAAGGTGGATGACCTTGAATTGGCATCCCAGATTATATTTCAAGTGATATTGCATCACTTGCATGCATGTCCAGTTCAGAAACGTGCACAACTCCTACAGATTATGTGTTATGTAATACCCGATCACGGCCATTTTGTACAATGGCCGTCATTTTGGCCCCAGGAAGAATGTGCAATGTCGCTATATCCAAAAATCTTCCTAGTGGTATGTATTAAATGTGAGCCAAATTATATGCTTTGATCATCAAACCCACAATCTTTTCACATATCTGCTGCACTAATTAGGGATTGGTGAGTGTGACAGGTGTGAGGCTCGGGCCACGGCAGAGGGAGGAGATCCCTACGCCGCTCAGTCGTTCTAACTTGAGACAAAACGAAAGTGACGAGAGTCTCACGATGAGACACCCCTGCGGGCCGCCACTCGCAACGGTCTACAGTGTACAGGTGTGTTCCGATCACTACCACCACCTTTGCCTGGACTAGGAGCTGCAGTTGCTTCGCCTCTCGGTGATGCAGCTCGAACGGGACGACCTGTCCCTGTGATCTGAGAACGACCTGTCTCTGCGATCTGAGACCCAGCTGCCTCAGGGACCACGCGGTCCTCAACACCACCAGGGCGAGAAGAGCCGCCGCCGCCCAGGCCACGATGCAGGTGCGGCAGTAGGCCCAGTGCGCGGCGGTGATGCCCTCCAGATGCAGCTCCAGGCAGGCAACATGACCCTTCGCCTGACGCACCTTTAGGAAGGACCCCAGCAAGGGCACGTGACTCCACCAGCCACTGTGCGGGGCCGGGCAGGCGTCATACAGATTCACCAGGAGGGGAGGCTGTATGGGCCCCAGCCATCCTGAGCCTCCCAGGCGCTCCCATGCCCTGAGGGCCTGAAGCATGCCCCCGCTGGGCACACGCAGGTCCAGGCTGGCGTGGAGCGACAGCCACGCCAGCACCATCGCGAAGCTTGTCAGGATCACTGCCATCTTACTGTGAAGGAACAACATCACCTGATGGGTCATCGTTGTTGATCTATAACAGAGGTGTGTGATCGAGAAACATGCAGAGCGCCGGAGAAAAAAAGAGGTTGGAGTTAAGATTAATTGTCAACATGACTAAATAAGTGGGAGGATGGAGTTGAGGGATAGAGGCGGGAGGATGGAGTTAAGGGAGCCCCGGACCTCAAATGAACGTATATATCTGACACATGGTCGAAACTCAGCTGAATATTTTAAAGATATTGACGTGGTGGTGGCAAAATACCTACGAGGTTTTACGGCTATATCTCCTCTATTAGCGATGTTATAATTGCAAATAGATAAAAATATTGCGACTCACGGAAACCTATATCACGTAAAAATATTTTTTTACTGCTATATAATTACAAAATTATTGCAAAAAGTTGTGGTTTGTGAAACTAATTATTCTCCTGGATACTTTTGGCAACTTCACAGTGAGTATGAACAGGAGGAGGGGGAAAGACACCAGGGCCCACTACCCATCCAGACTTAGCGAAACACTGGTGTCGCTACTCTGCCTCCTGAA
>JACEEZ010005849.1:15000-130000 GCA_016584305.1 Chionoecetes opilio
GCCAAAATAGCTTGATACCTCAAGTCCCAAAGGCTTTGCCTCCTCGTGCAGAGCCTCAAGAGCCATCACCAGGACCTCCAGCGTGCAGTAATCTCATCAAAGATACTGCATCATCGAAAAAAACAAAATCAGTGATCTTGGTGTTGCCGAGGGATGCTCCACAATCACTTTGATCTATAACTTTGCCCAATACCCAGTCCATACAAGTGTTGAAAAGTGATGGGGCAAGGACGCAACCTCGCCTCACTCCTGTATTAACAGGAAAGAAGCTGGATACACCTCCCCCACACTTTACAGCTCTTTCAGTCCCAGAGTAGAGGATTGCTGTGGTCATCAAAAATTCCATTTGATCAAAGAGGGAAAGTCACTGGTGGGCAAAAAGCGTTCTTTGGACGGTGCGCGTAGCCGCGCAGGAATCATGTTCAAAATTGAAAGTTTGTGGACATATTTGCGTTTGCGGAAGTGGTTCCGCAAACGCAAATCCGCAAACATTTACGCTTCCGCAAATCCGCAAACGAATTCGGACTCTCGCAATTTGCGGAAGTTGCGGTTTGCGGAAGTGTTTGCGGAAGTGCCCACCTCTGCAAACCACAAACTACGTACATGCAAAACAATACCTTTATTTCCCCTTGTAAATTCTGTGCTGGTTTAATAACTTCCTTTGAATATTAACATCTCGTTCTCGCAACTATCACCAATAAATAATATCACGCACATGAATGAACTATACTGGGGCGATTTACCTAGGATATTCAAACCTATTGTGCATTTTTTGAGAAAAGCACCAATTTTGGCACAGAGGTAGACCAATATATTATAAACAAATTTGGATGTGGAGCCATCGCCCAACTGCCCCCTGGTGGCCGTGGCGGCCATTTTCCAAAATGGCCGCCATGTGGCTGCCGAGGAAGACTTATCCCTAGGTGAATGAGATGTACTGAGTAAATGTACAGGAAAAAATTATTGTTTTGAATCTGCAATGTTGTACAAACATTATGTTGCGTGTTGTTGCTAATGTAGGGTAGCACTTAACAACAAAGAAAGGTGCCCATGTGTTTTTAGAATCTTATCTTATTATCGATTTATTGAATTATTCATAGATTAGCATAACAACCATGACAAACATCTCTCAATTGAACATGTCCTAATTCACTTGGATTCTGAGAGCTCCTTTCATACAACTTTGTCATTTTCCATTTCCAGAACAATGTCGAAGAGCTATAAACTCGTTGAGCCTCGTGGTGCAGAAGCAGCTCTGTCTACCTCCGCCCAGCCAGCAACAGAGACAGACTGGTCATTATGATTCATATGCCAAGAAACGACGCCAGAGTCGCTGACAAGTCCATCCCAGAATACACGCCAAGACAAGGGGAGCAGCTACAGCATTCTCGCTGGACATCTGAGAAGGTTCAATGAGCTTGGATTGCTCCCCAACTATTTTCTGTTGAGCCGATTAGATGAAGGCAGTGGCGTTGAAGCAGCATTGAGCGCCAACAATGCACGAAACCACAAGACCTGCAGGCTGAGGTATAACAAGACCAAGTTAGACAGAGCTGAGAAGAGGCACCTGAAAATAGGCGCCGACGAAGAAGAGGAAGTTGTTGCCCGCAAGCGAACTCGATATCGGTCACGACCATCAAGTACTGAGACGAAACACCAAGACGTGAAATGCTTCTTCTGCGGAGAAGCTCCTGGTAGTGCTGGTCTTCATGAAGCTGCGACATTCCAACTGGACTCGCGTGTCAGGTCGCGCCCGCTGAATCTGGACGACATGGATCTCCTGACGCAACTGAACGCTGGGGACATGGTTGCACAGGAGGCAAAGTACCACCGAAATTGTCTCCTGAACTTGTACAATCGCGCACGGAAGATTAAGAAAATGGCGGGCAAAGGTACAGACGAGGAACACGCAATAGCAGGACTTGCTTTCGCAGAGCTGGTGGTGTTTATTGAAGAAGCTCACATGGATGACGAGACGTCTCCGGTCTTCAAACTTGCTGACCTGGCGCAGTTATACACGTCAAGGATGGAACAGCTGGGAGTCAAGCATGAGGGCAGGGTGCACACGACCCGTCTTAAGCAGAGACTGCTTGCTCACTTTCCTAACATGTGTGCACAGCACCAGGGGCGCGATGTCCTGCCTGCATTCAATGAAGACCTCGGCGATGCCCTGGCAAAGGCTTGTGAACTGGACAGAGACCTTGATGCTGGTCCACCTTACGCGTGCTGCCCAAATTGTGAGACGCCACATCATCGGATATGCCAAGGTGTTCAACGGGTTTCCTGCAGGATGCTAACAGGACTCCGTGCCACCCATGCTGCTTGCCTTGGTCACTATGATCTTGGAAGGTCCCAGTATCAAACACCAGTGTGAAAGCACAACACCAGCGGCACTGAGCATCGCCCAGCTCCTCAAGTTCAACAGCGTTATGCACCGACGGGCCGTCACAGGCAGTACGCAAGTCGCCCTACAAGAAACTTCTCCAGTGGAGAACACTTCATGGGCTGCATACCACGCAAGCCAGCAGGACATGCCAGCCAGTCGGGCCATCTGTCCCACCGCACTGCTCCCACTCTTCCTGGAGAGCGCCCACACCATGGCTATAATCAAGCACTCCATGGATGTGGTCAGGATTGCAGTGGAACATCGCAACCCTGGCCAGACTCCAGTGGTCACATTCGACCAGCCGCTGTTTGCTTTGGCAAAGCAAATTCAGTGAAAGTGGCCACAGGAGTATGGTGAAGAGAAGTTTGTCGTCCTCTTCGGCGGTCTTGATATCGAGATGGCAGGCACTGAAGACCCTTGGTGACTGGCTGCAAGAGAGCGGATGGGTGCAAGCACTGGTTCAGGCAGAGATCACCAGTGCCTGGACAGCGGACTCCTTCCTGCGGGCATCCCATGTCAGTCGAACCAGAAGGGCTCATCAAGTGACAGCTGCAGCCCTCTTCACCCTGCAGCAGCACGCCTACAACCTCTACATTGACCAGCTGGGTGACGCACGCAACGAGCAGCTGGAGTTCGACGATTGGTGCCAGCAAAAAGCGGAGACCTACCCCCAGTTCGACTACTGGGCAACTGTCCTGCAACTGGAAGTGACGGTCCTGGTGTACGTGCGCTCTCTGCGCCAAGCGTCGTTTGCGATGTACGTAGATGCCCTGAGAGAACTAGCAGTGTGGTTCCATGCCCTGGATCACACCAACTACGCGCGCTGGATTCCTGTGCATCTGCGAGACATGGTGGAACTGCCGACGACACACCCTGAAATAGCTCCGGAATTCCGAGCTGGGAACTTCACCGTCCAGAAGACGAACAGGTCGTTCTCCGCAATACCCGTCGATCAGGCCCACGAGCAGAACAATGCTGCCATCAAAGGAGACGGAGGTGCAGTTGGCCTGACTGACAACCCAGCGCTCTACGACGGTGGACGGTGGCAGGACCAGAGGTTGCCACGCTCATCGAACAGTTCCACGATGAAACTGACCCGGGGAACAGACCACTAGACACAAGGCACCATGACCAGTCAGCAAGTGTGCAGACTGCTTTCCTGAAAGATGTACAGTCGATGGTCAACGTGATGGAAGACTTCGGGAATCCATTTGAAGAGGAGAGTCAAGCTCTGCTGGTACTCGGCACCAAGGAGATCGCGCCACCTGGAGCTGTAGACGCCCTCCGTCATGCAGACGAAGTGGGTCAGCTGCAGTTTGACAACTTCGGCAGAGAACGCCTGGTGGCGAAAACGAAACCCATAGTAGATGCCATCCACAGAAACAAGCTGAAAATCTTCGGTCAGCCTGTTTCAAAACCTCCGGGAAAGGGCAAGCAGCAGATGAAATCCCTGAAGAATGACGTGGACCTGTTCTCTCGTCTGTATATCGGGTGCCAGAACCGAGATGGGAATCTAGAGGAATTCTTCCAACATGAAAACCAAGCCTGCACTATCAGATGGCGGTGGCATCCGGCTGGGTGTCAAGAGTGATCTTCTCGCTTGTCTAGAAGACCTCAGTCAGCCCAAGTCTGAGGTTCCTCCAACCAGCTGCATTGTGCTAGATGGAGCGGTCATCATCCAGATGCTGAAGCCAGCTACAGCAAAAAGCTTTAACGAGTATGCACAGCAGGTCTTTGTGCCCTACATACTCTCAAAACTCCATCAAGCCATGCGACTGGACCTGGTGTGGGACCGCTACAATACAGACTCGTTGAAGGGTACAGCAAGAGCCAAGCGCGGAAAAAGGGTGAGAAGACGGGTGGTGGGTGGTGCAACGATCCCCGGGAACTGGGCCAGTTTCCTCAGAGTCGACGAGAACAAGACAGAGCTGTTCAGCTTTCTCTCTGGCGTCCTCCACGACTCATTCCAGCTTGCAGACAAGGAGCTGGTCATCACTGAAGGAGATGATGTCTAGAGCAAGCCACCGCTCCTAGATACTGCAATCCTGGCTCTTTGCAACCACGAAAAAGCCGACAGCCGCATGATGTTGCATGCCGCCCACGCTGCTCACAATGGCCACAAGAAGATCCTCATCCGCACAGTTGACACTGATGTTGTTGTCCTAGCAGTGGCTCTGGCACGCACCCTGGAGGAGGAAGCCGAAGTGTGGGTGTCCTTCGGCACGGGCAAGGCTTTCCGGTTCTTGGCAGCCCATGAGATGGCGCGGGCTCTGAGCCCTGAGAAAGCACAGGCACTACCGATGTTTCATGCTTTGACGGGCTGCGACACGGTCTCCTGCTTCGCCGGACATGGCAAGAGGACAGCATGGGCAGTGTGGACAGCTCTACCTCAGCTGACCCAGACACTCACTGACCTCTCCACTGCACCGGATCATATTGATGAAGATGCCATGCACACCATCGAGAGGTTCGTCATCCTGCTTTACGACAGAACAAGCACCGCAACCGATATCGACAAGGCACACCGCAGACTGTTTGCAAAGAAGAGCAATGTCCAGCTGATCCCACCGACAAGTGCAGCCCTGAAGCAGCACGTCCGACGAGCAATATACCAGGGCAGACATGTCTGGGGTCAGGCCCTGGTTCCTGCACCAACATTGCCATCACCAACTGACTGGGGTTGGATCAAGACCAGCGACATCTACGAAACCTCTCTGGACAACGCTCCCCGAGGCATCCAAGGTCTGCCGGGTGCTTGTCTCCTGCAAATGCCAGAAGGGCTGCATCAAGAAGTGCAAGTGCAAGAAGGCCAATCTGGAATGCACACCACTGTGTGCTTGCGACGGGGAGTGCTCTCACAACTGAACTCGCAAACTTAAGATGAAGATTCTGAACTGTTCCAAACAGTACACAGGTACTGTAAAACAGTGAACTTATCTGCATATTGCATTTAGCAGATTATGTGTTAATTAACATGATAATTAAATGTAGTAGTGTCCATTGACCACAGAAGTATAACATTTGACTTGCCCAGGATTGATCTGATGTGAGCAAGCCACCATAATTATCACTATCTGGTTCTGTTATTGTTGTTGTATTATCGATGTAATTAGCATAATTGTGTTATTAATTTTGTTAATTGGCATCTTAATTGGCGTGGGCAGTGTCCATGAATAGCTATTGATAGACAAAGGAAGAAGGTCAGATAACATTTCCACAACTTAAATTAATCTAGCCTATTCACTAGGGTACGCCGTAGGTCCAATGAAAAGTGAAATATAGATTATTTCGAATTTGGCAGGGTGTTTTCTTATGTAAAATTGAATTTTAAGGGTAGTTTGTCCCATTCAACTTTTTGGTTTGAGCACTTCTTGCTATGCAAAAATGGACTTTTATATTTATATGCAAAACATAGCTTAAAGTGTGATTTTGCATAGTAAGAATTGCTCAAATGCAAAAATGGATTCAGCTAAAATCGTCTTAGAATTAAATTTTACATAGGAAATTGGCATGCCAAAGTTGAGAAAAAGAATTTTTGTTATACGGCGTACCCTAACCAGGGTACCAAAATAGTTGGATTGGGTTACTATGGGAGGAAGGACAAGACCAGGGCGATGGTGCCCGACAGCTATGGGAAACTGCACCCAAGGTTGATCAGAGAGGAGCATGTGTCAGTGACAGAGGAGCCATCTGGAAGGTACCTTTGGCACATTGTACCAGAGGACCCGGTGCCACCTGAGAAGCCTGCGTTCAAGGTGACTCAGGCTCTCTATGATCTGCTGGTGACATACGACTCCACCGATTCACTGATCGTACTGCAAGGTGACTCAACTAGGGCCAACACGGGGTGGAAGGGTGGTACTCACGCCCATTTGGAGAAGATGCTGGGACGCAAGCTCTTCTGGAGTATATGCGCGTTGCACACAAACGAGTTGCCCTTGCGCCACCTTATCACCAGCATCGACGGGCCTATCTCATCTGACACTGGCTTCACGGGTCCAGTGTGCAGTCTGCTGTCCAGCGTGAATGAGATGCAGTACAACGGAGAGTTCAGAGGAGTGCCAAGCGGTGAAGATCTCACGGAGATACCGGAGTATATCCTGGTCAACATGTCCACTGACCAGCAGGTCTCCTACTAGCTGGTCCAGGCTGTGAAGCGGGGCGTTCTCCCGTCCAAGCTGCAGGAGATCAAGTGTGGCAAGGTGTCCCACTCCAGATGGCTCACCACAGCCCAGTCGCTCGTGTACATGTGGACCAGAAAGTATGGACTGACTGGCACAGAACTGGAAATCCAAGTCAAGTACTGCCTGCAGGTGTACTTCAAACTCTACTACGACATCAAGGTTCACCACAGACTAAAGGACGGCCCCAAGCACATCCTCAAGCAGCTCAGAGTGACGAGGTCGCAGCCCAAGAAGGTCCAAACATCTGTGACCTTCTACGTGCAGACAGGAGCATGGTTCGCACACTCAGAATGTGTCCTCCTCTCGCTGATGGCGAGTCAGAATGAGGACGACCGCAGGTTCGCCGTGACCCAGATTTTGAAGCTGAGGGCTGGCGAGGAGTATGGGGACACCAGTGTAAGACCTCGCATCACACCCAAGCTGAACTTGTCAGCCACCAGCTTGCAGACACTGATCAGCTGGCAGCCTGGCCAGGTGCACGAGCCGGCATTCACCTGTTCACTCTCCGGGGATCAGATCCAGGAGATCCTGGTCAAGCCGTACGAGGTTCCGGAGTTCTCTATCCACACACAGAGCACCGAAAGAGTCGTGAAGCAGGTGACCGAGGCTGCGGCAGCAGTGGTGGGGCAGCAGGCCAGAGACGGGTTCATCCGGGCTCGGGCCCACCACCGGAAGACCATGCCCTGCTTCAGGCCTAAGAAGGACATGATGGACACGTTCTAGGCCAACGTAGAGGCTGTGACACTGTGATGTAGTGCCTGATGAACCAACTGATCAGAAAGAGCTTACCATGCTAGTCATTTGGAACTCATATTGGTGCATGATGCAATAAACAGGACCAACCGGACACTGCGTACTCATTTAAGCATTATTCGATAAGGGTGCAATATAAAAGTGCGATTTTGCATAGTAAGAATTGCTCAAATGCAAAAACGGAAACAGATAAAATCGTCTTAGAATTCCATTTTACATAGGAAATTGGCATGCCAAAGTTGAGAAAAAGAATTTTTGTTATACAGCGTACCCTACTATTCACAAGGAATATCAGCATTTGATGCCTGATCATGGGTTTCCTTGTCGCCATTTCATCTGCAATTAGCCTAAATATGTTAATTAATATCAGCAGCATCTCTCAAAATGTGAATAAGAGCTATGTGGCACGTCTTGATTCAAAACATTCAATAAACATTCAATAAAACCTTCAGCAGCAAACTTTATCTAACTTCTGTGTGTCTTTTGGGTGTCTGTTGGTGGCCATTTTGGAAAATGGCCGCAACGGCCGCCAGCGGGCAGTTGGGCGATGGCTCCATATCCAAATTTGTTCATAATATATTGGTCTACCTCTGTGCCAAAATTGGTGCTTTTATAAAAAAATGCACAATAGATTAGCTTAGTAGTATTAGTAGCTGTACTACTAGTTTCAGACGCGAACTATTCCCATCAGATGGCAGCACCTCGGCACGGCGGTGTAGCGACCGTGGCGATGTCCGAGGAAACACTCACGCATCCTTTTCCCTCCTGTCCACACGCATTCATTGTTTGTATTTTGCATTTTCTCTTCCATTTTCTTCTTTAATCTTTCCGCACAACTTTCCCGAAAAACACCACAGGTTGAGGAACGTGTGCTAAAATCTGTTTCATGCAAGAATTGAGGTTATGGTGTCACTTTTATTAAACTTTACACATGAAACAATTGGATTAGCAAAGAAATGTGGCGCCAGTGTAAGCAGAAGCGACAAAGTGTTATGAATGAACATATTTTACTACACTCAAGCATGTGTGAAATCCTTATACATTACTAGTACATACATATATACAAAATTAGACACAAAAATACACATTAGTATGAATTTAATATATATATATATATATATATATATATATATTATATATTATATCTATATATATATAGAATATATATATTATATAATATATATATTATATATAATATATATATATATATATATAGTATATATAATATATTATATAATATATAATTATATTATATATATATATATATAATATATATATATATATATGTAGTTAAAGTAGGTCATAACTTGAAAGGTTTGCATAATTTAGCTGTTAAGGGAAAGCAAATTGCAGATACATGTGTATTTAAGAGAGGCGATTCCCTCCCTCCAACGAGGCGGCAGGAACAGCAAAAATTTGCCAGCGGAAACCCTGTCGCGGCAATCATTTAAATGCCCAACACCCTGAACCATAAAGGTGTGCGCGTTTTGGTGTTTTGAGGATGAACTTTTGAGAGAGAGAGAGAGAGAGAGAGAGAAGAGAGAAGAGGAGAGAGAGAGAGAGAAGAGAGAGGAGAGAGAGAGAGGAGAGAGAGAGAGAGAGAGAGAGAGAGAGAGAGAGAGAGAGAGAGAAGAGAGGGGAGAGAGAGAGAGAGAGAGGAGAGAGAGGAGAAGAGAGAGAGAGAGAGAAAAAAAAAAAGGTCCCCGTATGAGCATGATATTGCCCCGCGTGTAAGAAAGGGGTCCCATAAAAATTACTTATTAAAGTTAAATTATTTTTCTGTACCTGTAAACACGTAATAAAAAATTTACCTTACGTTTTTCCCGGGGCCAAGGATTCTGTGAGAAGCTAAAAAACTTAAACCCTCAAACGTGTGTTTCAAAAAACTATATAGAAACCCGGAGATGAAAAAAATATGCAAAAAAATCCAAATCGGCCCTTGAAATATTTTAATTTGGCACCCCCGCATTGTTTTTTATTACCCCCGTTTCTTCAAAGTGTATCCTCTACCTGCCCACATAAACGGTCAATCAATTCCGACAGTTACAAGTCACAGGTGTTCCCCAAACTCATTTTCCCCCCCACGAAAAAACAAAAAAAAAATGTGAAAAGAAAAAAGAAAAAAAAAGGGAAAGGGTCTGAAAGTCTAGCACATTCCCCCGGGCGTGGGCAGCTCCTCTCTCTCTCTCTTCTCTTCCCCTTTTCCCCCTCTCCCCTCTCTCTCTCTCCCCTTGGTTTCCTTAGGCAATTGCTTAGGCAATAAATGCCGGGGTTGGACAAAATTTTAAACAAGGCAATTTCATCGAAAGGGGTTTTTTGGGAGGTTTTTTCTCCCCACAAAAAAAAAAGTCCACTCAAACCACCCATGGAAATATCTTGCACGAAAATCCTAGATGCCCCCGCCCCGCGGAGGGTAAAATATTGAAATGGGCATAATTTTGCTGAAAACAACATAGAAACAAATTAAAAATGTCAAATCCTACAAATTTTTGAGGTCTCTTTCATTTAAAATTTTTATTTTGGAAAGATTGGAGGATTTTCATATTGAAATCCTCAAAAAAAAAATCAAAACTTTGGCCAAAATTTCCCTAAAATGAAAAAATTAATTGTCTAAAAAACCCGGCATAAATCTTTTAAAATGTATTTTTTTTATTGTTATTTGTGCATGTATATATGTTAAAAAATATGTATTGTGTTTTCCCCAAAGTGACTTTCAAACACAAAATTTATTTATTTCCCGTTCATCTTTATCGTTTTCCACCCTTTTTCTTCAATTCCACGGTGACCCGTTTTAAAAAAAGGGGAAAGCCCTTGCATTGACCAAAGCGGAGTGCAAAAGGGCCCATTTTTTTTGGGGGCATTACATTTCTTGTGTTGCAATTTTTTCCCCCCCAATTGCCTCGCATTATCTTAAGTGTTGATCAGGTGCCGCGGCGGACTTTTGCGGGATATAAACCAAAAGGAGAAATCCCTTCCAGCCCCATTCTCTGCAGGGAAAATCATTACCACACCTGCCTGAACCCGATGGTATGCGGATACTGGAAAAAAGGCTGCATCAGATTTGGCGGAAGTTTTTCTGGCGACCATACGCGTGGGAGTACCCACTTTCGCTGAACTTGTTCACTTTTGCCGAGTCAAGGCTCGAGTGTTTTTGCGCCAAGATGATTAACAAGGCATTTCTTTTAAAGTTTCTAAAAAACACTGATTTTTTTTGATGTTAATTAACACCAAAATCCGTAGGAAAGCTATAATATTTTGACACTTGTTTGTAATTAGGTGTAATTCACTAGTATAGTTATGCAAGTTAAATTATATTAGGAGAAAAAAACTGACGACCCCGTGGGGGGTGAAAATTTGCCCCCAAAACCTGTCTCCCCCCGGCGCATAACTCTCCACACTTTTATGTGGCCGTATGGGTGGGGGAACGGGTGATAAGCTCCTGAAAGGCACAGCTTTTTTTGCTGCACCCATAAAAGGATGCAAGTAAGACATATCGCAAAAAAAAAAAAAATTTTTCAAAACCCCCAAAATTCTTCAAGTACAAAATTTATTTTTTTAATTTTAGTGTATTTGTATTCCCACGCGGTTGGGACCTCCTCATGGACGTCACCAGCCGTGGTGCGTCGTCTAAAAAGTCGTGAAAACGTTTCGGAAAGCTGGGGGAATTTACAGTTTTGACGGGGGATTATTTAAAAAGGTGATGGTTTAAAAAAATTCAACATTTTGTTGATTACTCGAAAGGCATTTTTTGTGCATTAAAATCAGGAAGGAAATGGCTGGACATTAATTTAAAGGTCAGACATAGCGAAATTATTTAACAATGGACTCATTATAAAAAAAAATTTTTTTTTTTTCGATTTCCTTAAAAACAAGGGGTTTTTTGACGAATTCCCTGAAATACATCTACATAATTTTTATTACATTTCCTTTCAAGCTTGAAATTCAATGAATCCGAATAAACGACTCCCATTTCTAAATTTTGGGTTTCTCCCAATAAAGCACAGAACTCAGGGTTATACGACCCAAGGAAAACATTATGATATCAAATAATATCATCTTGTTTACATAGCCATATTATTCGGGGGACCTTCTTCCCCCTTTTTTTGCCATCATCAAAGGGTTTACATTAAAACTCTGTCAAATTTGGGGGCTGAAATACGTCGAAGATTTCCCAATAAAAAGTGATGAATTATGAGAGATTTACACCCACAGCCGTCTAAAAATTATGAAATTTTTAAAAGTGTTCCCATAAAAAAACATAGCTAATTTTTTTGGGGGCTACATGATTTTACCATTATTTTTTATGGGGTCTATAAAAACTGTAAACAATTATTTATCATAAACCCAAATTTGTGAACTTTTGTATTACTGACTCACACAGCATAGCTCTTTTCGCCCTGGAATGTAATCTTTAGCAATTTTTCGAAGTCTCTTTATGCAAAGACAAAAAAAAATAAAAGGTTGATTATATTTATTTGGGTCATCATTTTAATAAAGGGTTTTGACCCCTTTTTTGCATCTTAAAAAACAAAAAAAAATTTAATGTTGAGTTTACTTTTAAAGGGAAGTATCGGAAACATCAATACCGTCAGGGGAAATTTCGTAAAAGTTTTAAAAACAGTGCATCTTTCTAAAAACAGCATCTGCTTTCGTGCACCTCACACAAAATATACTGGCGTTTTCGTTGAAAAAGTTTCCTTAAGTGGAGAGCTAGCAAGGGAAAACTAAATAAAAAATAAAGATGAAAATAAAAAAAAAGACATTGTTTAAAATTTTAAAAGTAACCTTGTCGAAAAATTATCATTACATCTTATTACCATTATTAACCGCAACTTTCCACGTTCTTATCTTAAACTAAGTTGCCTATCCTTGAATCGCGGGATGCCACATAGTACAAAAAACCTAAATACGTACAGTACTCAGAGCTAAAAAAACAAATCTACAACGTTTCACATAAACACTAAAACCCCTTAACAAAATACCAGGGGATCATGATTCTTCGTCCTTCAGGGGGGGAGAGAGACATGACGGTGCAGTGCGTTTAGAGGAAAGGGCAGCAAAAGACAGTCCCCTCCCACCCACCTACTATATTATATCTTCCCCCGTCCTACTTGTGCATGAATACCCCCAAATTCCCCGCACAACCCTGCTTTTTTTTGCAAAAAAGGGGGGAAAACTGGACTGTGCCCCAACCTGGAGGAAAGCGAAAGCCCTCACCTCATATGATATTTTAAAACCCCCCCCCCCTTTCCCCCCCCCCCCCCCTTGCCCGGGCCCCCCTTTTTTTAAAAGTTTTTTACTTCGGGTTTTTTTTTTGGTTTTTTAAAAAAAAGGGGTTTTTTTTTTTTTAAAAAAAAAAGTTTCCCCAAAAGGGGGGTTTTTAAAAATTTTGAAAAAAAAAACAAAAAAAAAGAAAATTTAAGACCTTTAAAATTTTTAGTAAAATCCGTGAAAATTTTTAAATCAAACCCCGGGTTTATATATTTTGTTAAATTTTTGTTTTTGGGGAAAACTCGTTTCATTTAGGTGTTTTTCTGCGTTTCATCATTGGGGTCTTTCTCGTTATCATCATTGCGTTGTATCATTTGGGTTTATTCATTAGCGTTGTCATTATTGGGGGTTTTTTTTTCTTCTGCGTTTTTCATTTGGGGTTTTTTTCTGGGATTCATTGGTTGTCATTCGCGTTATCATATAGCGTTGTCATTACTCTTTCAAATTTCGTGTAAAGGGGTTATATTGGGGGTTTTTTTTTGTTTTTTCCCTTTTAAAAAAGGGGAAAAAGGGGGGAATTTTTTTCCAAAGGGGGCCCTATTTTTTAAAAAAAGGGTTCATTTTTTAATTTTTGGGGAAAGGGGGGGGCCCGGTTTGGCCAAGGCCCCCGGGGTTTTTTTTTTCCCCCCCCCTTGGCCCCCCCTAAAAACCAAAAATTTCTTTTTTTTTTTTTTTGGCCCCCTTTTTTAAAGGGCCCCCGCAATTTTTTTAAAAACCCTTTTTGGGAATTGTCCCCCAAAAAAAACCCCCTTTCCCCCAAAAACCCTTGGCCTCCCAAATTACAAACAAACACAAAAGGGGGAAAAATTTTTTCCTTTTGGAAAAAAAAACCCCCCATTTTTAATAAGGGGGAAATTACCTTTTTTAAAATTTTCCTTTTCAAACAAAAGGGCCAGAAAAAAAAAAGGGGGTTTTAAAAATTTAAAAAAGGGGGGGGGAAAGCCTTAACAAAAAACCCAAAAAAAAAAACCCCCCCCCCCAAAACCCCCCCCCCCCCCCAAAAAAAAAAACCCCCCCCCCCCCCCCCCAAATTTTGTTTTTTAAAAAAACCCCCCCTTTTGGGAAAATTTCCCTTTTTTCCCCCCAAAAAACCCTTTTTCCGGCCACTTTTTTGGAAAAAAAGGGTTTTTTCCCCAAAAAAAAAACCCCCCTTTTAAAAAAACCCCAAAAGGGGAAAGGAAAAAGCCTTAAAAGGTCCAGGTTTTTTTTGGGGGGGGGCCCCCCAAAAAGGGGGAAAAAAAAAAAGAAAAAAAAAAAAAAAAGGGGAAAAAAAAAAAAGGGGGAAAAAAAAAAAAAAAGGGGGGGGGCCCCCCCCCGGGGGGGGGGGCCCCCCCCCAAAAAAAGGGGGCCCCCCCCCCCCCCCCGGGGGGGGGGGGGGGCCCCCCCTTTTTTTTTGGTTTTTTTTCAAAAAAACCCCCCCCCCCCCCTTTTTTTAAAAAAAAAAAAAAAAAAAAGCGGGGGGGTTTTTTTTAAAAAAAAAACAAACCCCCCCTTTTTTAAAAAAAAAAAAGGGGGGGGGAAAAGGAAAAGGGGGGAAAAATTTTTTTTTTTTCCCTTTTTTTTTTTTTTTTTTTATTTTTTTTTTTTTTTTTTTTTTTTTCTTTTAAAAATTTTTTTTTTTCCCCCTTGGGCCAAACTTTTGGGTTTTTTTTGTAAAAAAAAAAAAAACGGGGTTTTTTCCCTTCCATTTGTGACATGCGAACCCCAAACCCCGAAACCAAACCCCCCAACCCCCCAACTAAAAAAAAACTGGTTCATGGGAAACTTTGGGGAAAAATGGAAAGGGGCCCAGGGGCCCGTGGACTCCTCTCTCTTCTCCCCTCTTTTGGTTTTTCTTTTCTCCCTTTTATCCTCTCTTTCCCCTCTCCCCCTTTTTTCTCTCTCCCTTTTCTCTCTCCTCCCCTTTTCTCTCTCTCCTCTCACCCCCCTTTTTCCCCCCTCTCTCTCCTCTCTCTTCTCTCCCCTACTCTCTCTCTCTCCCCTCATCTCCTTCTCCCCCTCTTCCCCCTTTTCCCCTCTCTCTCTTTTTCCTTTTTTCCTCTCTCTCTCCTCTCTTTTCTCTCTCCTCTCTTTCTCCTCTCTCTCTCTCTCTTCTCTCTCCCCTCCCTCTCTCTCTCTCTCTTTTCCCCCTCTTTCCCTCTCTCTCTCTTCTCTCTCTCTCTCTTCTCTCCCCCTCTCCCCCCCCCTTTTTTCTCCTCTCTCTCTCTCTTTCCTCTCTCTTTTCTCTTTTTCTCTCTCTCCCCTTTTTCCTTTTCTCACTAAAGGGTTTTAAAAAAATGTTAATTAAAATAGGGTTTTTTAACAAATTATAAGGGCAGTTAAAAACGGGTTAAATTTTTTCACGGGAAAAAAAAATGTATTTAAAAAAGGCCCTTACATTATTTTTTTTTTTTGTCTTACAATTTTTTTTTTTTCTTTATTGGAAATGCTAAGTGAAATTTTTATTATATTATTTTTTTTATTATAAATTTTATTAAATTTTTGTTATTATTATTATTATTATTAAATTTTTATTATTATTGTTTTTTGGGAAAATGAAAGGGGTTTTTAAAGGGTATTTTTCTTAAGTTTATTTTCTTATCTAATGTTTTTTATTGAAAAGGTTTTAAAACTCATTTACTATATTTTTTTTTAGGGCAGAACAGATAGAAGGGCAGACAGACATACAAAATACAGACAGACAACCGACAAAATAGACAGATAGAAGACCCGATAGATAGAATATAGACATATAGGCCCGGGAAAAACAGACAGGAAAAACCCGATAAAGTAGAATTTCAGACGACAGACACAACCCAAAAGACAGACAACCCGATAGATAGAGAAAAAGCCAGGCCAGCCAGCCCCAGCCAGCCAGACCCGGACAGACAGACAACAGGGCAGACAGACAGACAGAACAGAAGGGCAGACAGGACAAGGCAAACAAATAGAAAAGACCCGAAAAAAACAAAGCCAGACAGGGCAGACAGACAGACAACCCTATAACATACAGACCCAAAAGACAAGGGAGACAGGCCGACAGACAGAAGATAGACATACCCCGACATAAAAACAAAACAGACAACAGGGCAGACAGGGCAGACAGATAGATAATAATTTGACAAAAAGGGCAGACAGTACAGACAGGGCAGATATAAAAAGAATTTGATAGGGAAAAACTATAAAAGACTACATACGACAGACAGACAGGGCAGACATATAAGGGAAAAACAGACAGACAGAAAGACATATAGATAGATCGTATATAGACATATAGAAAAAGACAACAGACAGACAACCCGACACAGAAAAGATGATAGACAGACAGGGCAACAGACAGACAGACAAAAACAGGACAGAAAAGACAGATAGAAAAGATGAATAACCCGACATACAGACCAAAAAGACAGACAACAGACAAAACAGACGACAGACAGACGACCGACAGAAGATAGACTATAAAAAACAGACATACAGACAGACAAAACAACAGATTTTTAAAGATAGATTGACAATTTGACAAACATAAATACATACGAAAAGACAGGCCCGACAGACATATAGCAGACAACAACGACAGACAGGGCAGATGATTAGGGGGGGTTTAGGGGGGAATAACCTTTGGGGGGGCGGGGCAGGGGGAAGGGGGAAAAACAAAGAAAAACAGACAGAAAAGGCAACAACAAGGGCAGACAGACAAAAATAGATAGACCCCGATTCATTAGATAGACAGACAGACGAGTTTTATAGACAACAGAAAAGACAACATATAGATAAATTTGATGCCCTAGAAAAGGAAACAGGAAAAGACAGCCACAGATGATAATAAAACAGACCCGACAGACGACAGACAGACAGGAAAAGACCGAAATATATTAAAATATATATATATATATTTTAAAATATTATTATCTACATATAGATAGACAGACGACGGAAAAGACCCGACGACCCAAGATGATATATAGATGATAGCATATAGATAGATGACAGACAGACAGGGCAGACAGACAGGGCAAGACCCCAAAAACAACAGACAGATAGATAGATATAGACCTATAATAGATAACGACAGACGACAGGGCAAAGACAGAAATAGATAGATTTTGACATAAAAGACGACGGGGGACAAACAACACAGACAGACAACAGAAAAAGACAGACAGACAACAGACCAAAAAGGGCAGACAGACAGGGCAGACAATAAAACATAAGATAGGGCAGACGACGACAGACGACAGACCCGCAGACAGAAAAGGGCAAATACCCGGGTATAGATAGACAGAACTACTGACTGACGACTGACTGCTGCTGACGAAGACAAAACATTTTAGAACCCAAAAGGGCAGACAGACAGACAGGGCAGACAGACAGAGACATATAGACAGACAGAAGAAAAGATAGGGCAGACAAGTATAAACGACAGACAGATAGATAGACATATAGACAGACAAAAAAGACGGGCGATAGAAGATAGATAGATAGAAAAGATAGAACAACAGACAAAACAAAACAGACAGAACAGAGACATAAAAGACAGGGCAGACAATAGATAGACAGACACAGGATTTTATAGGAAAAGACAGACAGATAGATAGACATAAAAGACAGGGGAAAACAGACAGACAGATAGATTTGTAGATAGATAGATTGGATTTGACAGACGATCAGCAGACAGACAGCCCGAAAAGACAGGGGAAAAAATATAGACAGACAACAGGGCAGACAGACAGATATATAGACAATAGATAGACAGACAGACTATAATATAGACAGAAGACAGATGATTTGTAGATGATAGACATATAGATAGAAAAGGGGCAGGGCAGGCAGACAGTCCGACAACATATATAAGGGCAGACAAAAGACAGACAGATAGATAATAGATGGGCCCTATAGATAGACAGACAGAAAAGGGGAGACAGACATACATACCCCGATATTTTGACAGACGATAGATTAAAATATAGACAGGGCAGACAGACAGACATATAATAGATTGACATAATTTGATAGACAAAGACAGGCAGGGGAGAAGACAGACCAGATATATAGGGCAGACAGACAAAATATATAGGGCAGACAGAAAAGATAGTAGAAAATATAGACAGAAAGGGCGAAAGACGATAGATGATAGATAGATAGAAAAGATGACAGACGGCAGACAGACAGACAGGAAAAGACAGACAGGGCAGAAAAGATAGATTTCCCCCTAGACGACAGACAGACGACAACCCTACAGAAAATTTAAAAGATGACATTAGCCCAGACAGACAGCAACAGACAGACCAGATATATATAGGGCAGACAGAAGATAAAATAGACAGGGCCCCCCCAACGAGACTATAAAAAAAGACAGACAGACAGATAGATAGGGGCATATAGACCCGGGAAAACCCGACAGACAAAAACAGACATACAGATATATTTGACAGATTGACATTTAGATAAACAGACGACAACAGACAGATATTAACAGACAAGGGCAGACTACGATATTTAGAAATAGACATAAGAAAAGACCGACAACAGACAGGGCATATAGATAACAACAGGGCAGAACGCAGATTATAGACAACAGACAGACTGCATGGGGGGTTTTTGGGGGGGTTATTTGCGGGTGGTAGGTTAGGGGGAGGGGGGTTTAAATCGTTTGAGGGGAAAGGGCAAAGGTTTTAAATATTGTTTTTTTACGGGGAAAGGGGAATGGAAAACAAAAAAAAAAAGTATTGTAATTGGCCTCCTCCTCCTTTCCCCCTCCTCTTCCCCCCCCCTCCCCTCCCCTTCCCCCCCTCCCCCTCCTTTCCCCCCCTCCCCCCCCTCCTCCTCCTTTTAAACCCCCTTTACGGCCCCGAAACTTTCCCCTTTTCTATATAAAAACGGGTTTTTGGGCGAGCCCTTAAAAATTTCGAAAAAATCACTTAATAAGGGAAACCAAAATTTAAAAGGGCAAGGAAATTAAAAAAAAAAATTTATAGCTTTTTTAAAATTTTTTTCCCTTTATGCTTAAAATTTCTTTTTGGTGACCAAATTTCAATGGAAATGAACCCCTTTTTGGGTTTCAAGGGGGTAACAAACTCTTGGTAATTAATAAAGGGATGGGGGCGTGTGTGCGAGGGAGGGGGAGGGGGGGTTGATGGGGTGAGGTAATCAGATGGTGATGTTGGGGGGGTTATAACCGAGGAAGTGAGGTAGTGGTGGGGGTGATGGAGGGGGTTGGAGGGGGGGGGTTGTCAGTAACACCCGGATTCTCAGTTTAACCTCTAGCTATCTGCGCCTGAAAAGTGAAGAGAGAGGAACGGTAGTTAGTGACGGATGATGAAATAATGATAGTTCAGGAAGGAGAGAGAGAGATGAGAGAGAGAGAGAGAGAAGAGAGATAGAGAGAAGAGAGAGAGAGATACGAGAGAGAGAGCGAAGGAGAAGAGAGAGACGACGAGAGAGCAGAGAGAGAGAGATGAGAGAGATGAGAGAGGGGTGAAAGAAACAATAGTTAAAGATAAATGAAAAGGCGAAGTAGGTAATTACAAAACTAAATTAACTAAAGAAAAAAAGTTAGCACACACACACACACACACACACGCACACACACCACGCACCGCACCACACACACACACGTACAGATGTCATGTAGGTGTGCGCAGTGGGTTCCAATTGAGGTCCTTCTGCGCAAGTGTTCCCGAGCAAGTCGTGCGCATGACGTCACCGCGCCTGCGCTCCGACACGCGGTAGGGCAGACTCCTCCACACGCCCTGCCGGAGAAGAGAGAGAGAGAGAGAGAGAGAGAAGAAGAGAGAGAGAGAGTGAGAGAGAGAGAGAGAGAGAGAGATGAGAGAGAGAGAGAGAGATAAATAAGGGAGAAAAAAAAGAGTGATAGAGACAATAAAGAGGAAAAGGGAGAGAGAGAGAGAGAGAGATAGAGAGGAAAGAAGAGAGAGAACAGGGATAGAAAGAGGAGACGACGATGAGAGAGATAGATGGAGAGAGAGAGATCTGAGAGAGAGTAGATGAGAGGAAAAATAGAAAAAAAAGGAGAGAGAGGGTATAGTAAGTTTTCTTTCTTGTTGTGTTTTGTTCGTATTCTCAATTTTGTTCGATGAGTATTTTTTTTCTTTATTGCAATTTCACATACACACTAACACACAAACACACACAGACACACCCACACCCACAGACCCCCACAACCCCCCTCCACACACATACACACACACACACACACACACACACAGAGACACAGACACACAACCTCCCCCCTCCACACACACACACACACACACACACTCACCTGGAAAAAGCCTGTATCACTTCAAGAACAGACACACCTTCTCCTCGACCAAGGTTATAAGTCCACACGTCACCACCACCACCACCACCACCCCCAACCCCACCCCCACCATCATCACCACCACCACCATCCCCACCATCACCCCCACCATCACCCCCACCCCCACCCCCACCGTCAACACCCCCACCATCACCACCGCCACCACCACAATCACCACCATCCCCACCATCAACGTCACCATCAACGCCACCGCCGTCACCAACACCCTGAACCGCCACTTTCTTCACCGCCATCACGTGCCCTTCCGCTAAATCCATCACGTGCATATAGTCCCTTATACACGTGCCGTCAGGGGTTGGCCAGTCCCCCCCGTACACCTCCACCCCCGCCCGCTCCCCCGCCGCCACCTCCGCCAGCCTGGGGAGGAGGTTGAGGTGGGTGCCGCTGCGGGTGCTCTCCCCCAGTAACCCCGAGGGATGGGCGCCCCCGGGGTTAAAATAGCGAAGAATGATGATACGCCAGTCCTGTGTGTGTGTGAGAGAGAGAGAGAGAGAGAGAGAGAGAGAGAGAGAGAGAGAGAGAGAGAGAGAGAGAGAGAGAGAGAGAGAGAGAGAGGTATTATAAGGCCCGTCCACACTAGGGGTCATGAGGCGCGTGGTTAATTAGAGCTTGTAAGTCTTGATATGTTTAGGTATGCATGTCTTTATAAGTATTGATAAAAGGGTATATCGAAACATAGTAAGTAAATATGTTTGTCCATTGCAAGGCTTTTTATAGCTATACATACAAGGGGCCGGTCAGAAATATTTTCATTTAACGGGCCCAGCCATGTTTATATAGGTACCATGTATATCAAGATCAAGCTTTGTAGATATTTATATGGCTAATAAACTACTTGAATTGAATTGAATTGAATTGAGAGAGAGAGAGAGAGAGAGAGAGAGAGAGAGAGAGAGAGAGAGAGAGAGAGAGAGAGAGAGAGAGAGAGAGAGAGAGAGAGAGAGAGAGAGAGAGAGAGAGAGAGAGGAGAGAGAGAGAGAGAGAGAGAGAGAGAGAGAGAGAGAGAGAGAGAGAGAGAAGGGGGACAAACAGGTAAGAATGAGCAATTAGATACAAGAGGAGAGGTGAGGGGAAATAAGGTGTTACGAGGGGAAGGATGAGTCTGTGAGGGGATCTATCTATCTATCTGTCTCACATGCGCACACACTATTCCCCTCATATTCCCTTTCTTCCCTCTCACATCACCATTCCCCTCACACCTTTACTAAACTATCCCCTCATTTTCCTTTCATTTCCCCTCATATTCCCTTTCTTCCCTCACCTTTACTAAACTATCCCCTCATTTTCCTTTCATTTCCCCTCATATTCCCTTTCTTCCTCACACCTTTACTAAACTATCCCCTCATTTTCCTTTCATTTCCCCTCATATTCCCTTTCTTCCCTCACACCTTTACTAAACTATCCCCTCATTTCCTCTTCATTTCCCATCATATTCCCTTTCTTCCCTCACACCTTTACTAAACTATCCCCTCATTTTCCTTTCATTTCCCCTCATATTCCCTTTCTTCCCTCACACCTTTACTAAACTATCCCCTCATTTCCTCTTCATTTCCCCTCATATTCCCTTTCTTCCCTAACTTTTTCTAAACTATCCCCTCATTTTCCCCTCATTTCCCCTTCATTTCCCCTCACCTGCTCCGCGGCGGCCAGGTCCCGGAGCATGGCCTCGCAGAAGTGCTTGGAGCGGCCGTAGGGGCTGGTGAGGCTGCAGCCCGTGGGGTGCGCCTCGTCCGTGGGGAAGTAGGTCGCGTTGCCATACACGGTGGAGGACGAGGAGAACACTAGGCGCCTGCACCCCGCCTCCCCCATCACCTGTGTGGGGGGGGGGAGAAGGAAGAGGGAGTTATATATACAGTAGTAGTAGTGGTTGTAGTGGTAGTAGTAGTAGTAGTAGCAACCTTATTAGCCTGCACCCCGCCCCACCCATCACCTGTGTGTGTGTGGGGGGGGGGGGTTGTGAGGGAGGGGAAGGGTGAGAGAGAGAGAGAGAGAGAGAGAGAGAGAGAGAGAGAGAGAGAGAGAGAGAGAGAGAGAGAGAGAGAGAGAGAGAGAGAGAGAGAGAGAGAGAGAGAGTAGTAGGTACAGTAGTAGTAGTGGTTGTAGTGGTAGCAGCAGTAGTAGTAGCAACCTCACCTGTTGCAAAGTTATGGTTATAAGAAGGTTATTAGTAGCAGTAACGTTAAATATGCAGTTCTAACCAGTACTCCCTATTGACCAACACTCTCCTGACATAATTGGTAGCGCCCCCCCAGACCCCCCTGCTAGTTAAATAACCTAACCTGGGCATTGATAACATAACCTAACCTGGGCATTGATAACATAACCTAACCTGGGCATTGATAACATAACCTAACCTGGGCATTGATAACCTAACCTAACCTGGGCATTGATAACATAACCTAACCTGGGCATTGATAACGTAACCTAACCTGGGCATTGATAACATAACCTAACCTGGGCATTGATAACATAACCTAACCTGGGCATTGATAACGTAACCTAACCTGGGCATTGATAACATAACCTAACCTGGGCATTGATAACATAACCTAACCTGGGCATTGATAACATAACCTAACCTGGGCATTGATAACATAACCTAACCTGGGCATTGATAACGTAACCTAACCTGGGCATTGATAACATAACCTAACCTGGGCATTGATAACGTAACCTAACCTCGTTGGGGGATTTCGCCCCCTTAGACCTCCTTTGTGTTATTTTTCATTTCCGCCGGCTGTTGTAGGGGTTAGAACTACTCCTTATGATGAGAACGAAACGTTGTCACCATGGAGGTAGGATGAGGCTTGACTCATCCTACCTCCATGGTTGTAGCTGCACTTATACCGCAACAACCTTACCTGTAGCAGTGTTATGGTTGTTAGCAGGTTGTTAGTAGTAGCAACCTTACCTGTAGCAGTGTTATGGTTGTTAGCAGGTTGTTAGTAGTAGCAACCTTACCTGTAGCAGTGTTATGGTTGTTAGCAGGTTGTTAGTAGTAGCAACCTTACCTGTAGCAGTGTTATGGTTGTTAGCAGGTTGTTAGTAGTAGCAACCTTACCTGTAGCAATGTTATGGTTGTTAGCAGGTTGTTAGTAGTAGCAACCTTACCTGTAGCAGTGTTATGGTTGTTAGCAGGTTGTTATGGTAGTAGTGTAGGGGCGCGCGCACGCTCTCCCCCACTGACTTGCTGGCGGCGAAGTGCACAACCGCATCCACCTTGTACTGGGGGGGGGAGGGGAGGAAAAGGAAAAAAGGGAGAGGTGGAGGAGGATAGGGGGGAGGAGGGGAGGAGGAAAAGTATATGATGAAGAAAGCAAGGGAGATGAGGAGGAGAGGAGGTTAAAGGATTACATAGGAGTAAAAACCCCCAGGAGACCTTTTGGGTCCATACGGGGGTAGCTGAACTCATACTACTAACTTAACTACTTGAAAAGAAAACAGTGGAAAATGATACCATGGCCCAAAAGAGGATGGGAAACATGGAAGTTTCATAGTGCAGAATGATAGGATATAAAAATACAAACTACAACTACCACTACCACTACAACTAATCGATACGGGGGACTAAACGAATTGACTATCAATACCCATTTATTTACAGTGCGCGCCCCAAGTCTTTTTTTGAATGTAGTTTTGTGTTGGTAACACATTTGGGGAATTGTTCCTCGTAAACGACCCTAACATGAAATAATTTTTACGGAGATCGGTGATGCAACGTGACCGTTTTTTTAAACCTTATTTTTGTTGTCATTGATTTTAAAGCTCGAATAGGTTTTTTTTGATTAAAGACATCAAAAACCTTTTTGGGTCTTTAAAAATTTTTATCAATCCCCCCCGGATTTTCTCCTTTAAGGAAAACATATTTTTCCGCAGTCTCTCTTCATAAAATGAATTTTTGCAAAATTAATTTGTTTGGTTGCTCTTCTTTGCAGATTCCAATTTGGTTTGATCTTTTACGAACAGGGGGACCCAAATTTAACGGCATATTCCAAGGCGGCCTAACCAAGGACGTGTATATTGGGGTCATTTCTTTCGGAGTTTTATGTTCAAAGTACGTTTAATAAACCCCATCATATTTTCCTTTTTTACTGGCAGCTAGGCAATGCGAGCTGGTTTTTTAGATCATTACTATGAAAGACAGTAAAACCTTTTCCTGCTGTACTTCAGTTAACGATTTATTTTGCATTTGATAGTTATATTTGAGGTTATAGTTGCCTATATGCATTTTTTACATTTATCGGAAATTTAATTTTAATAGCCATTTACACTCCAATCTGAAGTTTGTCGGATCACTTGTTGAGTTCGCAGTTTTTTTTTTAGTATTTGCTTTACCCCCCTAATTTGGGGTCATCTGCAAATTTTTTATATTTTAGATACAATCCGCGTCCAATCGTTGATATATATCAGAAAAAGAGTAGGACCCAAGACCGAGCCCTGAGGCACCCCACTAGTGACATCTAACCAATCAGATGCCTCACCATTTATTACTACCCGTTGTTTACGATTTGAAAGCCAATCGCCAATCCATGAACATAATTGCTCTCCTAAGCCATGTGCCCTTAGCTTGGTCAACAGTCGCTTATGGGGAACTGTATCGAAGGCTTTCTGAAAATCAAGGTATATTACATCCGAGGGAATTTTATGGCTCATCGCCTTCATTCTGACAAAGAGGGTTGGTAGGAGCAATACGAGGAGGAGGAGGAGGAAGAGGTGGAGGA
Organism: Chionoecetes opilio; assembly: GCA_016584305.1. NCBI lineage: Eukaryota > Metazoa > Arthropoda > Malacostraca > Decapoda > Majidae > Chionoecetes > Chionoecetes opilio. Next base: position 39,640 of record JACEEZ010005849.1, read on the forward strand.
GGAGGAGGAAGAGGTGGAGGAGGAGAAGGAAGAGAAGGAGGAGGAGAAGGAAGAGAAGGAGGAGGAGATACACCCCCTCTTACCTCCAATTCTTCTCCCAAGGTGAGGATGATGGCGAGAGAAGGAGGAACAGGAGAAGGAGAAGGTGAAGACATGAGCGGTGGTGGTGATTGGTGAAGATGAGGTGGTGGTGTAGGAGGAGGAGGAGGAGGAGGAGGTGAAGTCTCTAAGGAATGTTAAAGACGAGGTCTTAAAGACTTTAAAGGGTAAGAAGTTAGGTGTGCTGTGGCGTCTGCGTTCTTTTTTTTCTCCCTCCCAATTGCTTGCTCTCTACAGGGGCCTTATCCGCCCATGTATGGAGTATGTCTCACATGTTTGGGGAGGATCCACTCATACAGCTCTCCTAAACAGGGTTGAGTCAAAAGCTTTTCGTCTCATCAACTCCTCTCCTCTGACTGACTGTCTTCAATCTTTAAATCACCGCCGCAATGTTGCTTCTCTTGCTCTCTTCTACCGTTATTTTCATGCTCACTGCTCTTCTGAACTTGCTAACTGCATGCCTCCCCCACTCCCGCGGCCTCGCTGCACAAGACTGTCTACTCATTCTCATCCCTATTCTGTCCATCTTCCTAATGCAAGAGTTAATCAGTATCTTTACTTTTTCATCCCTTTCACTGGTAAACTCTGGAATTCTCTTCCTGTTTCTATTTTTCCACTTTCCTATGACTTAAATCTTTTCAAAAGAAGAGTAACAAGACACCTCCCGAACTAAATTGGCTCACCCCCCTTTTTTTATTTTATTCTCTTACTGTCTTCTTATAGGGACTGGCAACTAAGCGGGCCTTGTGTTACCCATTTTTGTTGTGCCCTTGGCCAGTTCCTTGTGATGTAAAAAAAAAAAAAAAAAAAAAAAAAAACATGTTTTCCACTCTTCCGACTCTCTCCTCTCTCTCTCTCTCTCTCTCTCCTCTCTCTCTCTCCTCCTCTCTCTCTTCTCTCTCTACTCTCTCTCTCCTCTCTCTTCTCTCTCTCTCTCTCCTCTCTCTCTCCCCTACTCCTCCTCCTCTCTCTCTCCCTCCTCCTCCTCCCTCCTCCTCCTCCTCCTCCTCCTCCTCCTCCTCCTCCTCCTCCTCCTCCTTTCCCCCTCCTCCTCGTTCTTCATCTTATCCTCATCTTCTTCCTTCATCTCCTCGTTCATCATGTTATCGTTCTTTACCTCCTCCTCCTCCTCCTCCTCCTCCTCCTCCTCCTCCATCATGTAGTTACGCGGTGCTGAGACCAGTAATGCACACTCGGCAATCAGCATTAACACTAACTTTGCCAAATACAACAAGATTATTACTATACAAACACAGATAAGGGAAAAAAACGTCATTTCTAAGCATTTTATTATTTGTATTCATTTTATTATATATATTTTAATATAAAAAAATATTATTCTTAGATATTTTTTTTTTTTACTTTATTATTTTTTTTTTACTTTTTTATTTTTATTTTTTTTTATTATTATTTTATTATTTGTATTTGATATATTTTATTATATAATTTTTATTGATTTTATTTTATTGATTTTATTTTATATATTTTTGTTTGAATATTTCGATTTATATATACCTATATATATATATACCTTTTTTAATTTTTTTAAATCTATGTTACAGGCAGGCATTCTTTAACTATTATTGTGCTTACTAGGATTCAGCCTGTGTGTGTATAGGTCATTAGGCTAGATGGTGGTTAGGTTAATGGCTAACTTACTGTGTGTCTATAGGTCATTAGGCTAGGTGGTGGTTAGGTCAATGGGTAACTATACTGTGTGTTTATGTCAGTAGGCTAGGTGGTGGTTAGGTCAATGGCCGTAACTATACTGTGTGTTTATAGTCAGTAGGCTAGGTGGTGGTTAGGTTAATGGCTAACTATACAGGGAGATGAATTTGAGTCTCCTCGTGTATCTAATGGTAGGTTCTCCTTTTTCCTTTTTTTTCTTTTTTCGTACAAACCTCTTTTTTTTTTTCCTTATATTGTTTTTCTAACCTCTCCTCTTTTTGTCTTTTACTAAACCCTCTTTTTTTTTGTCTTACTCCTCCTTCCTCTTCCCCGAACGATCCATCATCAGCAAAACTCTAGCATACATAATCTTCCTCTAGCATCATTGTTTGCTATGATAAAATGTTCCATAAACTGTTAAACTACAAGGTACTACGTGTTCCTTTCCAATTGTTTCTTATAAACCAGCGTGTTGCCATAGCAGGGGAACGCGGGGAGCAGCCTGGGTCTGTACTAACCTGTTCTCACACATGGAGTATGATATATTTTTTTTTTTTTATACATTTGGGCCTCTAGCGCCTGTAGGCAGTGACTTCTAAGGCTCGTTTGGTAGGCCCTGGAGGTTCACTTGAGGGCTGTGATGGTTGGTCCTCGCCCGTGGTGGCGCAGGCAGGATTTTTATAGTGACGCCTGTGATTAGAGGCTGATGCCGCCCCCCTGTGTCCTCCGATGCACTCGTAATCCAAGGTAGAGTTAATGGGCAGCATGTGGGTGTTCTTAGGCCTCTCGACGGTGCAGAAATATTTTAAGTGGATTTTGGCCCTTAACGGGGGATCAACCTCGGGTCACCGAGTACGCCACTTGGTTCCGCTAGCCACTCTGCTGCAAAGAATCGTAGTATTGTGGTAGTGTGTAGTTCTGCAGATACCCTCATTATAGACTGACATTATTTATGGTATATTTTCTTCCTATGTTTGTAATTCTATATAATCCTCCTCCTCCTGCTCCTCCTCCTCCTCCTCCTCCCCTCCTCCTCCTCCTCCTCCTCCCCCTCTCCTCCTCTCCTCCTCCTCCTCCTCCTCCTCCTCCTCCTCCTCCTCCTCCTCAAACATCCAGCATCCATAGCATATTGCCTCATGGCTCATTCTAGGCGCCTGGAAGCCACTGTGTCGCCCAGTGCGACCAGGAATAGATTTTCTCATCTACTTGACGAATGCGCAGAGGAAGGAGATGGGGAGACAGACTCCCCGTCCCTGTCTTTAGACTCCCCCCCCATCCTAGGCCAAACTGCACCGGACAATGACAAGGAAGATGGTTTTCAGGGCAAACGGTGGACTAGGGCAGTCACGCGTCGCGAGCTCGAATCAAGCGAGGCAGGAAATGCTGGTGGTACTAAAAAGTCGGAAGGAAAATACTGTGGGGAGAGTTCCATGCTTCGCACTCCTACGGAGATTGTGGATGAAACATCAGACCCTGACCACCAACGTGAGCCGTCGCCCACTCCTATCAACAGGACAAGGCTTCTATTCCCACGAGACTCAAGTCTCACCTACCAAGATAAACTCGGTGGACGGTCCAGCTTAGCCGGACTTTCAAGAGTTTTAATGCGCTCTTTAAAGGAAGGCAAAAAAAACCATACTCACAGGGGGCACCCAAGAAGCAGTAAACATGCTTACCACTATTGGTTTCAAGGACGTCATCCTTGTCGTCCCTGTGGACTCGGAAAAGCTCACCAAAGTCATAATTTTTAGATACCCTACAGTACTTGACCCGGATTTTTCTCCTCGATGACTCACGGTTTGTATGGGCCAAAGACGTACGTTCAGAGGGGAGCCAAAGAGCCAGGTTGTCGCTCTTATGAGAGGCCCTGTCCCAAACGAGCTTTCATCAATGGTGCTGCTACGGGAACCTGGCGCCATACGGGGACGAGCCTCATTTCTGCTCCCATTGTAGTAAAATGGGACACAAGGTCTGGAAGTGCCAAGGAGATGTGCGATGCAGGTTTTGCGCCAAAAATCATCCCTCGACTGTTTTAGGAAAAAGATCACTGCCGGCATCGAGTACCTCCACGCTGCTGTAATTGTCGAGGGGAACACAATGCCTCTTCACCTCTCTCCCCAGACGACCTGTCTACCCTCACCCCAGCGTCAGCGGCGGAAGTGGAGTGGCCCCGGCGCGGGAGGGTCCCTCCCACGGCGGTCCAAGCCCACCCTGCCGCCCTCCTCCCCCAACAACATCTGGGAGGCACCGGTTGGGGGGGGGAGTGAGGGCCCCGTCTTCCCCCCCCTGAACGCGTGGAGTGTGCCTCGACCGGCAGCGGGAGGGGTGACGTGCCTCCCCCTTACCTCTCCCTCACATCACCCCTGCAGCCGCCGCCCCTGCCTTCCTCCCCTTCCCAATCCCAGCGTGAGGGAAAAACCAACCACTGCAGATGCCCTCACTGAATGCTGATAATTGGCGGTCCACTTTTTGGAGTGATCCAGCCTTTTTCCGAAAGGCTTGCAAGTTTGGAAAATATGGTTAAGCTCTTGTTTGGAAACGAAGATCAATGCAGAAAAGGGGGGGAAGTGAATGTGGCGTTTCCAAGCGCAGATAGCAGTATGCTGGGTAAAGCCAGTGTCATGGGCAAAGCTCCCAGTGCGGTGGGCACTGAATGCGGTGCTCCCAACGAGGCCCTTTCCTCCCGTGGGTGCGGTTACAACATTATATGTGAAAATAGTGACGTGTTAGGTAACGAGTCCTCTGAAAGGGGGTGAGGCCCATAGTGGGGGAGGGTACAAAAAGTGGTGTAAGCGGTGGAGAACGAGCTGAAAGCAAAACATGCTCATGCTCTGCGTCCAGTGTGCGAGCTGGGAAAACACCGTTGCATCACATTTCCACGGCACAACCAAAGAAAAGGGAAAAACCCCATACAACCATAATGTTCAGTACTCAGTTCATTACTAATGCCCAAAGGTTCCTTAAAAAAATGAAAGGATAGTGACGACGGAAAGAAAAGATTACAAAGGCTTGGATGTTAATACAGAAACAAATGATAGTTTGCCACGCTGATGGAGAACATTTTGGACAGGTGAGCCGACATTGATTTGGAAGATGGAAGTAAATAGCCTCACAGTGCTCTCTTGGATGTTCGATCTCTCACCTCCAGCAAAATTGCTGATGTACACTGTTATGTCACACAACACAACACCGACATAATACTTCTGCAGGAGACCGGGGATAAATGTGGGACAGCCCTTAAGCTAAATGGTTTGTAGGGCATCACCTCCAGGCCTCGGTGGGTGTAAGGGCGTCTCCACTTATGTAAAGAGCACTATTCCGTCCGTGTTTTCTGGAGGCCCCCTGAAAAAAAGGATGGTATTGGAGAGTGTCTGTGTTGAAGTTCATTTTCAGGATTGTGTTATAAATGTGATCAATTTGTATGTGTCCAGTAATTGCTTTGGGTGTGACTGCTCTTCCTGATCCCATATTCCGGGGTGTCATGACGCTGGTGGCTGGGGATCAATGCCAGGCCAGGTCACAGAATCAGGAGGGAAAACTAATGTTAACGGTACAACGCTTGGTTCAGTTCTTGAGTGACTTCCTCAACCCGATTACTGGGCTCCCAAGACCAACGCCATCAGGGGGGCGACTCGATTACGCTTGCTTAGTTAACCACCAGGGGGCGCCTGGCATTTGTAACGAAATCAGTGATCTGCTGAGTGATCACTTTGCTATGGGGATCAAACTACCTTTAACGAAAAAAAGGTATACTATGACAAAAAGCGCCCTTCTTTCCCAAAAGGATAAGGTTGACCACTTTATATAAAAAATCTCACTCTGGTATGCTAATTATCGTCCAACCCTGCATTGATAAATTCTATCATGACATGGCTTACGCTATTGAGACAGTTCTTTGTGATAATCAGCGTAATCAGCCCCGCAACAAAAAAAAGGGTACACAAAGTCAAGGGCTAAAAGTATCCATACGACAAAGCTTTTGCAGGCACACACGCGAATGTACGGGTGGCGCATAAAAATGGGTAAAATCTGGGCGAGATGCTGCTACCAGGGACGCACTCCTAGAGACAGCTAAGATATTGGGGACCATGGGGAAAGGGAAAACACGCGGCGAGCACTGGAAGCAATTTGCAACAAATTGGGTGATTGTAATAACGTCCCTGAAATATGGGGGGCATTTAAACAAGTCAGGGGAAGAAGCCAGCTTTGTGGCACACCCACCCCAGAAAAGGGTGCAAATGAGCTTATAACAAAGTGGGCAATGAGGCTAGTGCTGCCATCTTCCTCAGACTGAAACGATGCGGTAGGAGAATGGAGGTTGGGAGGAGATCCTCTATCCTCACTGCCCTAAACGTGGGAGATGAAAAAGATGTGGATATTACTCAGGATGAATTGTTGCGAGCCATAAAAACGGAAATCTACTGCTCCGGAGCTGATGTATTACCTATGAAATACTTAACTGCTTAGCTAGTATACACGACGGGCCACTGTTTTCGACTATTTAACATGAGTTTTGGGGAAAGGGGGGCTGCCCAAAGCATGGAAGGAGGCGATCATATCCCTGTCCCTAAGGTCAGTGGAGGCTATAGACCGATATCCTTAACAACATGCTTTTCTAAAATGTGGAGGAGTCCTCTTGGAGAGATAATGTATATTAGGCGTGACATCAGCGATAATCTGTTTGGTTTCATTAAGGGGAAGGGAACGCTGTGCTGTTTTTAAGGTGTTTATCCCATGAGGCTGATTACTGCCGCGTCTTTATAGACCTAAAAGGCGCCTTTGACAAGGCCATGGGTGAAGTTATACTGTATAACTTGCTACTATGGGTGTGGGTGGCAGGCTCCTCCACTGGATAGGCGATTATCTCCATGGGAGGAAGGCGAGAGTCCTGTTTCAGGGTTCCTTATCTGACCAGAAAGCATTTACTCTTGGCACTCCTCAAGGTGGTGTATTAAGCCCCATGCTATTCAATATTTTTGATGAAAAAAGTCGGTTCCTTAGAGCTATCTCACAATTAAATGCTGTGATTTACGCTGACGACATCCTCCTTCAGAGTAGAGATGTACGTAAAAATGCAAATTGCCCTAGACAAATTCACGATTGGACCCAGAAAGGGTCTCGTGTTAAATGAGGAAAAAACAAAGTTTCAATGTCGAGCAGTTGGGACATACACCTAACCGTCAACAACAAAAACGTTGCCAAGGTGAGATCCTATAAGTACCCCTCGGAATTTATGTAGGATCTCAGCTGATAGTAAGAGGCGGAGCTGACCCACCTGGTAACGCAGTGTAGGGCGCGACTCCAACCCATGAAAGCTTTAAACCTGGAGTGGGAATGGTGTCGGAGTTCCTGTGCTGAGGACCATGTACATCACACTATCAGGTCTTTAATAGATTATGCTAGTCCTGTCCTCTCTTCTTTGGCTCGGGAAGGATGGAAAACTTGAGAAGCTACAAAACACTGCCATGAGGATCATCCTAAACTGCCCTAAAAATGCGATGGTAGACTGCATGAGAATGGAACTCAGCCTCCCTGCTCTCAAAAAACAGGGTCTCCCAAGTTAACTCGGCAGCTGCCGTAAGGCATATGAGGGCCAAGGGAGGGGCCACACTATTTTATAGTGTTACCGCTGGACTTGCTGGGCTCACAACTTTTAGGAACAGGGGCCCGGGGAGGATTTCTAGCTACACTATGGCAGATATAGATAGGTATGACCTGATGAAAAGCTGTGAAACACAGGGCGACATAAGAGGGGCCCTCCGTGGGCAGAACACACAAGTAAACCATAATATATCGCCACTGGATAAGAAAAAGCACATGTATGCTCCACATGAACTTAAATACATTTTCTTGGAGAAACTTCACCTTTCTGGCAGGCGAACAGTACACACGTGTGGTGTGACGGGTCTGTCATGGAGAGTGGCAGGGCCGGTTGTGGTATTCTGGTGAGGCAGTATGATGTCCATGGCGTGGTCACGGACACCCATCAAGCTTATAGACTGTCTGATGCTATTTCCTCCACTCAGGCTGAGCTCTCTGCCATACTCCTTGGCCTTGGAAAGTCAAGGATGGTGTTGGGGACACATATTTTTATGTAGACAGCAGGGGAGCTCTGGAATCCTCAGGAGTTCACAAACCCCGTTTTTGAGGAGATAGTAACGAGTGTAAAGGGTATTTTGCAGGGCATTGAAAGGCAGGGAGATCCCCGGACCTTCATTTGGGTGCCATCCCATGTAGGTAACTCTCAATAAGGGTGGATGACATCGCCAAGCAGGCAACGTGCAGGGACTCAGTAATATCCAGGGCACACTGTCCATGAGACAATCAAGACTCAGATTAGGACATTCAACGACACTGACAAAACCAGGATGGAAAACAAATATGCCAACCATCCGCTCATGGCACACTATATAAATGTTGCAAATGCAGACCACACTTCTCATACGGCAAACACAGAACTAATGGAAGACCAGTCTTCACGAGACTTAGGTTGGGGTCCCCCTTTTACTGGGAATTGGGGATGAACGTGCCCGAGGACGACAAAATGTAAAATTATGGCCCGCAACTCAGGTCCCACACCTTGCAACATTACATACTGCAGTGTCCATCTTTGGCAACTTTCAGACATCCCGATATAGATAATGTCACGGACAAGTTATCTGGATGACAACAACGGTCAGGTTGATGCGGCATTACGGAAAACCACCTCCAGCGTCCCTTAAAGGATCAGGATAAGTGCAACGGCAAAATTAATAAATTGTAGATATGGATAATAATGCAATAGTATATATATGTGTGTATGCATATGTGTGTATATGTGTATGTGTGGGTGTGGATATTGTATGTATGTATGTATATGTCTGTATATGCATGTATGTGTATGTGTTTTACATCTGTGCACGTATATGTGAATGTTTTATGTGTGTGTATGTATGCGTGTTTTATGTATGCATGTGTGCGAACATGTGTATGTATGTAAAACTATGTGTATGTTTGTCTGTATGTGTATGTGTGTATGCCGTTATATGTATGCATGTGTATATACGTGTGCATATACATGTGTATGTGTGTGTATGAAAGTATGTATGTCTACATCTGCTCATGTGTGTGTATATGTGTATGTGTATGTGTGCGTCTATGTATATTAAAATATGTATATGTATATATGTATGTATATGTATATGTATGTTTTGTATATATTTTATAATATGGGATATAGTAAGATATAGGATAAGATAAAAATAAAATAAGAAAAACAACAGTATGTTATAGATGGTAATGTAATGGTAGGTAGAAATTTTTGTACAATGTTGGACAGCCAAATTTTTTTTGTAAGTCATTCTTATCACATTTATTTCAGTGTTTAGTAATGTACTTATGATCAGTATGCTCAGGGCGGGGACCGCCTAGGCACCCATACCCCGTCCCCTTTGGGGCAACGGCATATCCCTCTCATGTGTGGTCTCTAGGTAGGCCTTAGCACTATGTGACTGTATGTATTTTTTGTCCTAATAAATGTATCAAATCAAATCGTTCCCTCCCTCAGGGGACAAGGGACCATATATCCACTGGTCTATTTTGGCAACAGGTTTTTGGGCAAAGTATAAGCAGAGAGAGAGAGAGAGAAGGAGAGAGAGAGAGAGAGAGAGAGAAGAGAGAGAGAGGGGGAGAGAGAAAAGAGAGAGTGGCCGCACCTGTTCTGTGTACCACTCAGTTCAATTATCAAATGAGGGGAGATTTTTGTGTTACATTTTAAATTATAATTTTCTCTCTTTGTTTCGTTGGACCCTCTAGCACTTGTAGACTATTACCTCCTTATTATCTTATATTCTTCTATTATTTCTATTATCTTATCTTCTATTACTCCTTTTCCTTATTATCCTTTTCCCTTTCCCTTTTTTTTTCGTTTCATTTTTTTGCATCCTACTATACGTCCTTGAATTATACCCTCTATGGAGTCTATGATGTCCAGAAAAAGCAGTTTTAGTTAATGTTACGGTTACGTCACGTCCCCAAGGTGAGTAAGCCATGTCTAGAGTATTTTTTTTAACGAGGTGAGAATCCTGCCCTCTTGCTGCTTTACTGACTGATATTTGATGCCAGGGGAAGGGAATACTACGCTTCTTCTAAAACTCAGCTGTATTTTATCATAGTTAACCATAGTATCAGGTAAAAAGAGGCATCATTTAAGCATGAACCCTTTTAAAAGAATGGATATATGCCAGGAGAAGGGAATACTACGCTTCTTCTTAATGTCAGCTGTATTTTATCATAGTTAACCTATTGTCAGGTAAACAGGGCATCATTTAAGCATGAGACCTTAAAAAAGAATGGAAAATTTTTTCCTCGTTAATAAAATAGACTGTAAGTACTTAGTAGATCGTGGACCTGCTAATTACATCGTGGAATAATACTAATGATTATATTTACAAACCCCAAGGCTTTCAGGAAATATAAACCACAACACATAACATACATACATGAGGAAAGAACTTAATTACTAAAAGACATGAGGAAAGAACTTTAAGTACTATAAGACATGAGGAAAGAAATGAAATACTATAAGACATGAGGAAAGAACTGAAGTACTAAAAGACATGAAGAAAGAACTGAAGTAATAAATCATGGGGAAAAAACTGAAGTACAAAACTGGGGAAAAAACTAAATACAAAAAGACATGAGGAAAGAACTGAAGTACTAAAAGACAGAGAAAGAACTGAACTACTAAAAACATGAGGAAAAAACTGAAGTACTAAAGACATGGGGAAAAGAACTGCTACAAAAAGACAAAGAAAAAAATAAACTACAAAAAACGGGGAAAAGAACTGAAACTACTAAAAGACATGAGGAAAGAACTGAACTACAAAAAACATGAGGAAAGAACTGAAGTAAAAAGCAAATAAAAATAAGCTAAAAAAGCCCTTGAGACGGTGCTTGAAGTCTGCCCTCGTTAACAGTCCTGTACCGTTAGTGCTGCTTAGCTCCCCTCGCCTCACTATTGCTGCTGACGGGGCCCTGGTGCTGAGGGGAGGAGGCTCTCATACACCTGCAGGCACGGTTCTCCCAAGTCCCTCCTGTCCCCTGTTCCCCCTCGTGTTTGGGCTGTTTGCGTATATGTTGTATTAAAAGGGGAAAAAACAAAAAAAAAAAAAAAAACCGGGGTGCTTACTTTTTATCTCGTCTAAACCTGTTTGGGTTTTTTTTTCTTTTTTTTTTTTTTCCCTTTTTTTACATGTTCTTATTGCGCCGTTTGGTATGAGCTCCGGGGGGTGGGTGGCAGGCCCTGGGGGTTCACTTGAGGGCGTGGGGTTTTTTTGTCCCCCCCTTTGGGTGGCGCAGGCGGTTTTTATAGTGACCCTGTGATTAAGGCTCTGCCCCCCCCCTTGGGCCCCTCCGTGCACTCGCAATCCAAGGGTAGAGTTAATGGGCAGCATGTGGGTGTTCTTAGGGCCCCTCACGGGGCAGAAGGTTTTAAGTGATTTATGGGTTCACTCGGGATCGAACTCGGGGGCCCTTTGGGAAGCCACCGGTAAAATTCTCCTGCCCGAAACAAAAACTAGACGGTTTTCTCGTAAATTTTGGTTTCTAACAACAAAAACAAAAATATATAATAAAAAAGAAGAAGAAGCGAAAAAATAATTTGGTAATAAAAGAAAATAACAAAAACAAGATAACAAAACAAAAATAATAATAAAAATAATAACAAAAACAAAATTTAATAAGATAATAAAAAGACCACAACAACAATAAAAAATAATACGAGCAACAACCAACAACAGCAACAATAGCACCCTTTCCTAGCAGATTGGGGGGAGGGGGGGGGGGGGGGGGCTAAAATACATCGCGTTCTTGCTGTTTTCATACTATTATTGAGGGCTACAGAAAGGGGAGAAAGAAACAGACGACAGACAGACAGACAACGATAGATAGAAATAACAGACAGACAGATATATAGCGACAGACAGACAGATGATAACATATGACAGCGACAAAAAGACGATAGATTTTAGATAGATAGAAACAGAAGGAAAACAGACGACAGACAGATAGATAGACAAAGACAAAAGACAGACGATAAAGAAAAAATAGATAGACAAAAGACGATTATAGACAGACAGACAGATAGATAGATGATGTAGACATATGATAGACAGACAGACGGAGACAGTCAAAGACATATATAGACAACGACAAAAACAGACAGATAGATAGATAATGGGGGTATAATAGACAGACGACAGGGAACGACTACATACAGATAATAACAGACAGATAATAGACATATAGAAGACGACAGACAGCATTAGATAAAACATATAGATAGACAGACAGACAGGGGGCAGAAAGCAGAAGATATATAGACAGACAGACAGATTAAGCAGACAGACAGATAATAGACATTAACAGACGACAATAGATAGATGGGAACTACCGGGGGCCCAAATTTTCATCATAATTTTCCTTATTGTTATTATTATACATCCAAATTTTTTATTATTTTATTTTTAATTTGTATTTCACTTTAGCTAACACGGTTACGTTACAAACCCAAAAGCAGAGTTCACACACAATTTATTACGGCGGGAATATGTAGGTAAAATGCAGCGGAGGGAGGGCCATGATGAGGAACCAGGAAGGTGCGTGTGTTCTATGTGGTGGCGGGAGTTAACTGAGAATCTCGTCACCAGTGGCGCTCGTGGTCTTAGGCTGTAGAGCTGCAGCACCCCCAGAACACTCCACTGCCGAGTGTATGATGACTTTAGAACACAACAGAATTGATACCTACTAACAAATATAATCCATAATAAAAGTCATTATATGTTAGTAGTAGACGATGACAGGCCACTGGGAGTCATTGAAACCTGTGACCCCTAACGGGTACTTCTACCTTCCGGGTTCTTGACCTCTAACTGTATTTTATTTTGACCTCTTGACCTCTAACGGTATTTTTTACTTCCTGGTTCCCCACAAGTGACCTCTTGACCTCTAACGGAACTTTCCCCTTCCTGGTTCCCACCGCTTTTATGAATTGGTGTGGTGTGTACTCCAGCATTGTACTAGTGCATTTAATGAATGAGTCCACTACTCCATTGAATGGAGCACGTGGTGTATCTCCAGTGGCCTCTTGACCTCTAACGGTAACGTGTACCTTCCTGTTTCCCACTGATGACACTCAAAGAGAAAATTGTGAAGCTTTTAAACATCATTCTTTATGCATCCTCCATCCCTTCCCCCCCTCCCTCCGCTCCCTCCCTCCCTCCCTCCCTCCCTCCCTCCCTCCTCCTCCCTCCCTCCCTTCCCGCCCCCATTCTTCCTCCTTCCATCCATCCCCTTCACGCTTTTTTTACCTCCTGTTCCTTAATCATGCTCTCTCTCCCTCGCTCTCTCCTCCCCTCCTCTCTCTCTCTCCTCTCTCTCGTCTCTCTCTCTCTTTCCTCTCTCTCTCCTCTCCTCTCCTCCTGCCTTCTCCTCTCCTCTCTCTCACTCTCATCTCTCTACTCTCTCTCTCTCGTCTCTCCTCTCTCTCTCTCTCCTCCACTCTCTCTCTCTCTTCTCGCTCTCTCTCTTCTCTCTCTCTCTCTCCTCTCTCTCTCTCTTCTTCTCCTCTCTCTCTCTCTGTATTTTTTTCCCTTCCTTCTATCTACCTCCTTCCTCCCTGGGCCTCTTCCCACACTCTCATTCATATTCCCAATCATCTTTCTACTTATCTTTCTCATTAACCTTCCATATCTTCCTGACCCTACTCTCTTTTGTCCTTATTAAGTCCTTGCGTCTTCCTTACTTGCCTACTCTTTCCCAAGATTAATAGCACCATTAAAAGTCTATTGATCTTGCTCTTTCCTTCCTTTAGTCTCTTGTGCTGTCTTAGTTTCTGATATATATCCTTCCTTTCTCTCATCCCCTTTCGCTTTCATCTTCTTCGCTTCCTCCCTCACATTAGCTCCTTATTTACCCTTCCTTCCTCTTTCGTATTCTCTTCTCTCTCTCTCTCCTCTCTCTTCATCTCTCTCTCATCATCTCTCTATCCTCTCTCTCTCTCTCTCCTCTCTCTTCCTCCTCTCTCTCCTCCCTCTCTCTCTCCTCCTCTCTCCTCATCCTGCTCTGCTCTCTCATTCTCTCTCTCTCATAGTGGCGTCAAGCTTGTCTCAGCACTGAATGATGACTTTTTTGGAAGTCATCGTAGTGAGGTGTGTGTTGTGTGTGTGTGTGTGTGTGTGTGTTGTTCTGTGTGTGTGTGTGTGTGTGTGTGTGTGTGTGGTGGTGTGTGTTGGTGTGTGTTTTCTTATCTTACCTATTTGTACAAAAAAAAAAAAAAACGTTGTACCGTAAATAATATATATATATATATATATCATATCATATATTATATCTATATATATCTATATATCTATATATATTATTATCTATATAAATATATATATATATATATATATAATATATTTTTTTTTTAGATCACTAGACTTCCCTGTAAGGCCTTATTATAGGTCGGGGGGAAATATAACAAAAGTTGTGCAAAACTAATATATTGAAAACAACAAGAAAATCTATATTCCATCTTTTATATGATAAATACGAGAGCGGAAGGGAGTCTACCGCCACCGTCAGCCACCTGTGTCTGGGGGAACAAATAAAAAATTGTGAGCTATTCGGCTGTGATGATACTTTCTTGATCCGAATAGAATAAAATTGTATCAAGTATAGGCATCCAGTCTCTGGCCCCTTTGCTTTTGGCTCAGTTCTTACGGCTGGAACGTGGCAGCGAGCCACGTTCCAGCCAATTAACTCATTACGCTAATTACTCATTAAGGGGTTGTTCTACGCAAAAAGTTTGTTGTACAGACCCCCATTGATTTTGACAGCACTACTTGCATGTCAAATTTCAGCTCAATCTGACAATATTTAGGATTAGTTATACACTTTTTGGCTTAAACTTTGTTCCACGGGTCTTATGGTAAGAAGCAGATCGCTTCGCTCGCTGCCAATTAAATTTTATTCTGGCGAACTACCTTCATTTATACGAAACTTTACACTCACAATGAATTTAGTTTCAATAAAACTTCTTTTTATACATGAAAATTACACTTTTGAATCTAAGTATGAGAGAGGAGAGCCCGCCACCAGCGACATATTTACTGCGGAGAAATCAGGGGTAATTATCAAGAGGTGCTTGACCGGACGGTAATTATAGAGAGGTGGGGGAAAAAAAAAGGTGGGGGGTAGAAATTTGGACGGATATGTTGGGCGTTTTAGGACCTAAAAATCAACAACCAAAATTGTTACGTATATCACGTCGGGCAAATTTCGTTTAAGGGAGGAGGAGGAAAATAGGATTGGGGCGGCAAGGAAGTTCCCGGTTACATTCAACAATATATATTGGAAATTAAAAGAGAAAGTTATTAGGTGAAATACATATGAATATAATAGGTGTGGGGATAAAAAGAGGGAAAAGAGGGGGGGGGGGAATAAAAGAGCGAAGAAAGGAGGGTCATTATTCTGAAAAAAAAACCCGAAAAAAGGTCGTACAGTACACATACTGGCAAGATAGTGTGTGGAGTAAAGGGAGGAGAAGAGGAGGGGAGAAGAATAAATAGAAAGAAAAAAAAGGAGAGAGAGAGGGGGAGAGAGAGGGAAACGGGAGTGAGAAAACCGGAAAGGAGAGGAAGAGAGGGAGAAAGAGAGAGGAGAGAGGGGTGAGAGGAGGGGAGAGAAGGAGGAGAGAGAGAAGAGAGAGAGAGAGAGAGAGAGGAGGAGAGAGAGAGAGGAAGGAAGAAAGAGAGGAGAGAAGGGAGAGAGAAGAGAGAAGAGAGAAAAGGGAAAAAGAGAGAGAGAGGAGAGAGAAGGAAGAGAGAGAAAAGGGAAAGAGAGAGAGAGAGAGAGAAGAGAGAGAGAGAGAGAGAAGAAGAGGGAAAGAGAGAGAGGGGGAAAAGGGGGGAGGAGAGAGGGGAAAGGAGGGAGAAGAGAGAGAGAGAAGAGGAGAGAGGAGAGAGAGAGAGGGGAGAGAGAGAGAGAGAGCTGAGGAGAGAGAGAGAGAGAGAGGAGAGAGAGAGAGAGAGAGAGAGAGAGAGAGAGAGAGAGAGAGAGAGAGACGGCGTGGTATACGTATTTCCCGCCAAATACAGACTTGTGTCGCGCGCGCTGATTGGTTAGGTGGCACTAAGAAGGGTTGGCCTTCTGTCCCTACAGCCTCCTCCTGACGCCGCCTCATTGGAGATTAGCGCGGAAGAATATCCAACCCACCCCTTCCCCCCCACTGGGAGAGTCCCACGGGGAGTGTCCTCCCACCGTCGTCGTTGCCCGAAAAAGAAAACGAGTAGCGAAATTTGAAACCGTATATACTTGCAGATACAAGGCATAAAACAACGCTGAAACAGGGTAGACTATACAGTTATATAAACTACTGTGTATCATCTTCAGTGGCACATACAAATCAATAGTGATGCTATAATTCGCAATATATGGCGCCTGGCGACATTAGTGCAGGTGGCGCCTTTAGTGTTATATTTAAACGGTAGTAGTACGTATTTATTTATTTTAAGTTTATTTATGTAATCATAATAAATGCTTGGGGGTCAATAACCGAACTGGATTTCCAGAAGGGGTCTGGTGTTTTTTTTTTTTTTTTTTTTTTTTTTTTTTTTTACATCACAAGGAACTGGCCAAGGGCACAACAATGGCCAAGGGCACAACAATGGCCAAGGGCACAACAAAAATGGGTAACACAAAGCCCGCTTAGTTGCCAGTCCCTATAAAGAAAACAGTAAGAGAATAAAAACAAAAAAGAGGGGTGAGCCAATTTAGTTCGGGAATAAATTTAGTGTGTTTGTGTATATTTTATATATACACACACACACACACCAACCCCAAACCACAAATCACCCCCAACAAAAACAAAAAAACAAAAAAAAAAAAAAAAAGCACTTGGAAAATCCGGTTGGGTTAAAACCTCCCCCCACACCAACCCCACACCCCTGCCCCACTCTTTACCCCAAAATTTACCCCCACAAAACCACTTTACCAAAACAAGGGTAAAAGCTCGCCCGGGAAAGGTGAAATCTGTTCCGGATTTTCCGATCCCCGGGCCCAGGTCCCCCCATTCCAGGGGATTTTTTTTGATTAAAGTAGGCCCCCCGGAAAATTTGGGGTTTTGGGGTAGGAAAAATTTGGTAAAATTAAAAAATGGTTTTTAAAAAAAATAAGGGGGTAATAAAGGCATGTCGATCCCCTTTGGTAACAACCGGGGTAACCCAAAGGGCCAATGGCATTTCATTGGGGGTTAATATTTTGGCCCCGGGCGTTTTTGGGGGCCCCCATTTTAAAAAATAGTGAATTAAAAAATTTCAAAAATTTTTAAAAAAAAATTTTTTTTTTAAAAGTGAAACGTAAACAGGGTTTCGAACCTGATTAATAAAGGAGGTTTTAATGGGGGGTTTGATTTGGGGGAGTAATGATTTTGGGGTTTGGGATTGGTTTTAATATTAGTGTTTTTAAAAAATTTTAATGATTTTAAAAATGTTTTTTGGTGGGGTAAGTTTAGGTAATAGGTTGGGAGTAATGGGGTGAGGTATAATTTGTAAATAAGTGGTGGGGGTTTTGAGGGGGGGGGATTTAAATGATTTGGGGGGTTTTGGATGTGTAGAAAATGAGTGGTGAGGTATGAGTGGGGGGGAATTTTGGGGTGTGGGAGTAATGAGTGGTGAGGTAGGGATGTGGGTAAGAGTGGTGGGGGGGTTTAAATGAGTGGTGGGTAGGGGAATGTTTTAAGAGTGGTGAGGTATGGATTTTTGGGGAAAATTAGTGGTGGGGTATGGATGTGTGAGTAATGAGGGGTGGGGTATGATGGGGAGTAAGAGTGTTGAGTAATGAGTGGTGAGGTAGGGGATGTGTAGAAATATGGTGAGGTTTTGGGGTGGTGGGTAATGAGTGGTGCGTATGAATGTTGATTAATGGGGTGGTGAGGTATGGATGGGGGGGAAGAAAATGAGGGGTTTAGGTAGGGGTGGGGAAAGGTAATGATTTGGTGATTTATGGGTGTGGGATTTAATGATTTGGTGGGTATGAAGTGGGTGGGGTAATGATTTTGGTAAGAGGGGTAGGAGGTGGGGGGTAATGATGGTGACTAGGGAATTTTGGGATTAATGAGTGGTGAGGTATGGTTTGGGGGGGAGTAATGTTTGGGTGGGGTATGGGTGTGGGATTAATAGTGGTGGGGTTTGGGTGTGGGAGTAATGAGTGGTGAGGTAGGGATGTGTGAGAAATGATTGGGGGAAGGGTTTTTAATGAGTGGTGAGTAATTGGAGTGTTAAGGTAATGGGTTTTTAAGTAATGAGGGGTGGGGTATGGGTGGGGGAAAAGAAAATATGGGGGGAAAAATGGGGGTGTGATTAAGGGAGTGGTGAGGTAGGATTGTGGTGGTAATGAGTGGGGGGAAAATGGGTTTGTGAGTAAATATTGGTAAGGTATGGTGTGGAGTAATAAAGTGGTAAAGGAATGGGTGGGGGAGAAATGAGGGGTTTAAGGTATGGGGGTGTGAGAAATTTAAGGGGTTGAGGTATGAGTGTGGGATAATGAGGGTGGGGAAGGGGTTTTTGGAAAAGAAAAAGAGTGGTAGGAAATGGGTTTGGGGGATTTAAATGAGTGGGGGAGGAATGGGTGTGGTAAGTAATGAGGGGGAAAAAGGAAATGGGTGTGGGATAATGAGTGGTGGGTATGATTTGTTCGGGAGGAAAAAGGAATGGGTGGTTTTAAGGGGGTAAAAAGGGGGGGATTTTAGGTGGAGGTATGGGTGTGGAGTTTTGGATTTGGTGATAAATGGGGAAAATGAGTTGTGGGGGTATGGTTTGGGGGGTAATGAGTGGTGGGGTATAAATTTTTCGGGTAATGATTTGGTGAGAAAATTTGAGGGGAGGTAAAATGAGTGGTGGGGTTTGAGTGGGGGAAATAAATGAGGGGGTTGGGGGGTAATGAGGGGTTTTGGAGCTATGATTTTTTTGGGAGTAATGATTGGTAAAAGGTTTGGGTTTGGTGGTGGGGAAAATTTTTTCCCCCGGTTTTTAAAAAGGGTGTTTGGTGTGGGAGTAATAAATTGGTGAGGAAATGGGATTGGTTTGTGGTAATAGTGGTGAGGTAGGGGTGGGTAAAGTAATGAGTGGTGAGGTATGGAAATGGTTGTAAAGAATGAGGGGTGGGGGTTTATGGGATTTTTAGTAATGGATTGGGTTTTAAAGAAATGGGTGTTTTAGAAATTGAGGGGGGAGGTAGGGGTGTTTGTTTAATGGTGGGGGAATTTTATGTGGGGGGAGTAATGAGTGGTGGGGTGGGGGTGTTTTAAGTAATGAGGTTAAAAAGGGAAGTGGAAATGAGGGGGGTTAGTAATGAGTTGGGATAAAATGGGGTGTGGGGTGGGGTTAATGAGTAATGATTATAGGTTTTGGGGGGGGGTTAGTAATGAGGGGGTGGGGTTAAGGGGAGATGGGAAAAATAATTAAATGATTTAGAATTTAAATTAAAAATAATGGGAAAAAGGTATCAAATCCTACTAAATACTTTTTAAATTATTTAAAATACAATTTTAAATAAAATTTTAAAATACCAAATACTTTTAACATTTTAGGAATTTTGTTTAAATATTTTAAATTTTTTAAAAATCCCCAAAAACATTTTTTCCTAATTGGGTATTTTTTTAAATTTATAAAAAATTTTTGATAAATTTTTAAATTTTATTTTATTGGTTTTTTAATTTTTGGTAATTTTTATATTTTTAAATTAGGATTTTAAAATTAAATTTTTTTAAATTTAACTTTTTAAAGTTTTAAATTTTTTAAATGGGTAAAACCCAAAGGGTATTTAAAAATACTTAAAATTAAAAAATTTAAAAAAAGGTTTTTAAATCTAAAACCGGGGAAATTTAAAAATGGGGTTTTAAAAATTAAAAAATTTTTTTTTAAATTTTTAAAGGTATTTTAAAATGATTTGGGTATGGGGTTTTGAGTAAGGGAGGGTGAGGTATGGGGGGTGTGAGTAATGAGGGGGTGAGGTATGGGTGTGTGAGTATGAGGGGGGTTGGAGGTTTTGGGGTGGGGGTTTGGAAGTAATAAAGGGGTGAGGTAGGGGTTTTGGGGGGAATAGTGGTGGGGTAGGGGGTGTGGGAGAAATGAGGGGTTTGGAGGTAGGGGATTTGGGAGAAATGGTGGTAAAGGGAGGGGTGTGGGGGGAAAAGAGGGGTGGGGTTTATGGGGGGTGGGGGTAATGAGTGGTAGGTATGGATGGGGAGAAAGAGTGGTAAAGGGTATGGATGTGGGATAATGAGTGGTGGGGTTGGATGTGGGATTTAATGTTTGGTGAGGAAATGGATGTGGGGAATGAGTGGTGAGGTAGGGGTGTGGGGGGTAATGAGTGGTGGGGGTATGGGGGGGGGGAGTAAGGGTGTGAGGAAATGGATTGGGAGAAAGGGTTTGGGTGAGGTAGGGATGTGGGAGTATGGGGGTGAGGTTGGGTGTGGGAGAAATAAAGGGGGTGGGGTTAGGGGTTTTGGGGGGTAATGGTGGGGGGTTTATGGATTGGGAGAAATGAGGGGTGGGGAAATGGATTTTGGGAGTAATGATTGGTGAGGTATGGTTTGTGGGAGAAATAAAGGGGTTGGGGTTGGGGAATGGGGGAGTAATGATTGGTGGGGTAGGGGTGTGGGGTAATGAGGGGTAAAGGTATGGGTGTGGAGTAATAGTGGGGATTTATGGATTGTGGTAATGAGTGGTTGAGGTTTTGGATGGGGGAAAGTAATGATTTGGTAAAGGTATGGATGTGGGTTTTAATGGGGGTTTGAGGTTGGGGGGGAGAAATTAGGGGTGATTTAGGGGTTTGTTTGAGTAATGAGGGGTTTGAGTTTTGGGTGTGGGAGTAAGGAGTGGTGGGGTTTATGGATGTGTGAGTAATGATTTGGTGATTTATGGTGTGTAGTAATGAGGGTGAGGTAGGGGATGTGGGGGAATAATGAGTGGTGGAAAAGGGGTGTGGGAGAAATTTAAATGGTGGGGTAGGGGTGTGTGAGAAATGATTTGGTTTGGGGTATGGATGTGGGTAATGAGTGGTGGGGTTATGGATGTGGGGATAATGATTTGGTGGGGTTTGGATGTGTGGAAATGAGGGTGAGGTATGGATGGGGAGAAATGAGGGGTTGAGGTATGGATTGGGAGTAAGGGAGGGGTGAGGTATGGATGTGGGAGAAATTTGAGTGGTGGGTATGGATGGGGGAGAAATGAGGGGTTTGAGGTACGGATGTTTGAGAAATAAAGTGGTGGGGTAGGGGGGAATGGGGGGGGTTTGGGAGAAATAAAGTGGTGGGGTAGGGGTGTGTGAGAATGAATGGTGGGGTATGGATGTGGGATTAATGAGGGGTGAGGTATGGGTGTGTAAAGTATGAGGGGGTGAGGTATGGGTGTGTGAGAAAATGATTTGGTAAAGGTAGGGTGGGGGAAATTAATGAGTGGTGAGGAAAGGGGTATGGTAGTAATGAGGGGTTGAGATTTGACTGTCCTTTTTTTTTTTAAAATTGCCCCTTTTTTCCTGGAATTCTGTCTTAAAATTTTGGGTCAGGGGTTTTCCCAACCTTTGTTCTGTTTTTCCCCCTTCCCCCTGTTTAAAACCCTCCGGAAATTTCCCACCTTCAATTTTGGGGGGAAAAAAAATAGCCAAAAAACAACATTTTTCTTTTCTTAAAAACAAAATTTTAAAAACACTTTCCTCTCTATATAAATTTCCCCTTAAAGAAAAAAGAATTTAATAGCGAACTCTGAAATTTAAAAGATTTTTTTCTGTCGACTAAATGCTAGTAGTAGTCCTTCGGGTAACTTTTTCCCCCCCAGAATCCTTGAAATTTTCCCCCAGCGGGGAAAATTTCCCCCCAAAAATTTGGAAATACTGTTCAGAAAAGTCTGGCCCCCAAACCCCTTTGTTTTACCACCATTCTTACAATTCTGGGGGTCACTTTGGGATCTGTAAAATTAAAATTTTGGTTTGAGGCCCGAAAATCAGAAAAAAAATATTTTTGTTTGGGCTTTTAAAATAGTGCTTGGGGTGCAAAGGGGGATGTAGATAATGTCAGTGTTGAAGGAACTACCACGGTTTTAGTAAGGAAAATTTCCGGCCTCTTGTATTTTTTCCCTTTTGTTTTTTGACTGAAGTGGTTGTGGGGGACCGGGCGGTAGGTTACGCCCCCCTTTCCCTTAACCCCGGGGCCCCATCCCCGGGCCCCTTTCCCCACACTTTGAAGTAGTGCCAAGTTATTTTCCCTTTTTATATCAAACTTTAAAATAAATAATACCCAATTTTCATCTAACCCAACCCTTTTTACCGACAAACCATATTTTTATCCCAGGGGGGAAAGGAAAGGGGGCGGTATAGAAAGAAATTTTTAATTTCCCCCATAAATTCCTCCACACTCCCCCTTGGCGGGATCTTCTTCTTGTGAACCTTAAACCCCTTTCGAGCGCCCCACTTTGGGTTTTGGGACAGAGGAAACCAATTTAAAGATACTATAATGCTCCATACAAGGGGAAAAATTTCCCTTTTAATACTAATTATAATCCAGCAAAAGTAAGAAAAAAATTTCCCTTTTAAAAAATAAAAGAAGCCTTTATAGTAAAAAAAAAAACGGTAGGCAGGACAGCTCGACGGCCCACTTATTTCGGTCAACTTGTCAAGTTGTAGAAATTCCCCCTTTGAAACGCTTTGCTTGCCCCTACCATGGGGTTTTGTCCCGGGTTGGGGACAGACCCCTTCATAGTCCTTTTCCCTAGAAAAAAATTCCCCAAAAACCCTTTTTCTCTTTTTTTACATCTATTTTTTAAAAGGAAATGGCGCCGAGAAATTTTCCGGCGTCGGCGAGCGTTTCCCCTGTCGGCGCCGTTCTCTTTTTAAAGGGTTCGGCGACAGTTCCTATCGGCACAGTTCCATAAACCCCCCCATCCCACGGCACTCCGCGCCGCAAACCCCCCGGGCCCGGACGTAAAACCCCCCGTCTCCCTACCCCCCAAAGTGGCCCCGCCAGGGACCCACCCCGCACACACAAAAGGGAAGATCCTACTTAACCCACAGGATCACCCTAAAAAAATTACTCGTTCGAAAACCCTAGTCACTCGCAGGTGTGGTTTTTTGGGGCCCTTGCGGGGGTGCTAAAACGGCCATCCAAAAGAGGGGGGTTTCGTCGGACTGTTTTTGTCGAACTTGCCTTTGGGCCCCGGACTGTTTTTTGGGCAAAATTCGAGGGTTCCTTTTTCCCCCATGTTCGACAAAAAGGTTTTTTGGGGGAAATTATACAAAATGTTTTCACATTTCGTCGAAAAACTTGGATCAAATAAATCTAAAACTTTTTTCCCGTAAGTTAAAAAATGGTGGGTTTGGCAAAATTTTTGCCTTGGGAAAAGAACACCATCATAAATACATTACCCCAAAAAAAATCCCGATCAGTCCTATATTATATATGTTGATAGATTTTCAAAATTGAAGCTAAATTTTATGTGTTTACAAAATTTTCGGGAGAATGAATTCTAGTAGAAAAATGGAAAATCCCGAGAAGTAAAGTATAACGGGGAGAGAATGGAAAAGATGCGTGTGGTTTTTTAAATGAAATTTGGGAAAGTGAAATGAAAGAGGTGGTTTAAAAACGGAAGGGGAATGGCTGTTTATTGGGTGCTGGGGCTGTGTGGGGGGACCTTTTGGGGAGGGCAAGGGGCCCGGGTGATTTTACGACAGGGAAAGGTTTGGAGAGAATGTGGTGTATGAGAAATAGACAATAGAACTGGGATTCTTGCATGTAGTTTGGTTTTGTTCGTTTTTTCCCCTTTTTTGTGTTTTTTTTCTTCTACAGGGGGCCCGCCCCGGGGGAAAAAACCTGGCCTAGAAGAAAAGGCCCCCCTGTAATAAACAAGATCAGGGAAAATGGACAAGGACTTTGGGGGGCGGGCCTTTTCCCGAGAAATGACTAAATAGGGGGGTTTTTTTTTTTTAAAAAACCCCATGGACCAAATTTTCTAACACAAATTTGGCGTGTGGTTTCTGTTTTTCCCTTTTTTGGATTCTATGAAAACCCTTCTCTCTATGAGCTTTCCCCGCAAATCATTACTTTTTGGGGATAAAACCATGCTGTTTATAGGGAGGCGAGCAATTTTTTACGTCCGCCCCACTCTTTCTTCCCTTGTGACCTGCATCGCCGATCTTTTTTCTTTCCCCTTCCCGCGGACACTTTTTAATGAGGATTTGGCTTTAGCTAGGATTTAAAAGGGGGGTTTGTTGGGTTAGGTTAGATTAGTGGTCTAAAGGTGGGTTAGGTTAGTTTTTTTTTTCATATCTCTATACCCCCTTCCTATTAAGTCGCCCTTTTTTCTCCAAAAGTAGTGATTTGCGCGGAGTCATAGAAAAAATTTTCTTAAATCTATTAGGGTAACAAAAACCAACTCCCATTTGTGTAGGGAATTTTTCGTCCTACTGAAAATTTTCCCTACTTTTTTACCTGGAAAAAAATTGGGGCTTCTTCCAGATGGAAAAATTTTTTTTTTTGGAAACCTGGGGCGGGCGGGCCCCCCCCACAATTTTTCGGGGGCCCAAAGGTGCAGTGGGGACCGCCGCCCCCCCGCCCCCCCGCCACCGATTTTTGGGCTCTGCCCCCGGCCTGCTGGGGTGAAATTATTACCCAAACCAACCGAACCTTCTAACGGGAGGGGCTCCGTCCCCTTCACCCCATGACGAGAATTTAACCAAACCGAAAATTAAAATTAACCTTTAAACCGCGTGGTAGCGACCGGCAGTTCCGTCCCCCTATAACCCTTTAGCCCACATGCGCTCCCTTCTCTGTCGCTGTTCTCTCTAACAAACACCTCCTCCCCTTTTTATCACCCTAGCTAGTTATATATCCCCTAAAGTTAAAAAATAACAACAAAATCCTCCTGTCCCTCGTTCTCTTTTTTTGTTATTTTTTGGTTAAGCGGTTCCCCAACCGTCTTTAATGTGTTTGTCAAACAGGCCCCGCAAATGCCTGTTTGGTTCGCGAAACAGTCCGACGAAACCCCGTGTGATACCCGCTTAAAGCGGGTATACACGGGCGTTTCTCTCCCCTCCCCTCTCTCTCCCCTCCTCTCTCTCTCTCTTTCCCCTCCTCCACCCCCTCAATGTCTCTTCCTTCTGTGTATATTTAAAAGTTTTACAAAGTTTTAAATAAATTGATTTTTATATTTATATTTAATACTTCGTAAATGTATTTAGTATTTATATTTTAAAAAAATTTCTCCCCTGTATTTTGTATTTATTATTAAAATCTTCAGGATTTTTCCCCTCTGCCACACACCCCCACCACTGGGGGTTTTGTGTGTGTGGTGTGTGTGGGGGTGTGTGTGGGGTGGGGGGTGTGTGTGTGTTTGTTCACCCAAATTCAGGGGGTCAAGTGGGTCTTTTCCCCCTCCTCCCTCCCCTTTCTCTCTCTCCCCTCCCTTTTTCCTCTCTCCCTCTTCCCCCTCTCTCTCTCCCCCCTCTCTCCTCTCTCTCTCCTCTTTTTCCCCTCTTCTCTCTCTCCTCTCCTCGCTCTCCTCTCTCTCTCCTTCCTTTCCCTCCCTCCCTCTCTCTCTCTCTCTTTTTCTCTCTAAAAAAAGAGGAGAGGAAAAAAGGGGAGGAAAAGGGAAAAGGGGAAGAGGAGAGAGAGAAGAGAGAAGAGAAAGAGGGGGGAAAAAAAAGGGGGGGGGGGAAGAGAGAGAAGAGAAGGGGAGGAAAAGAGAAAAGAGAAAAGAGGAAAAAGGAGGGGGGAGGGGGAAAAGACCTCACTTGCCCTTCCTGTAATTAGTGACCCCACACCAACCCCCCCAACACACACACACCACACACACACACACACAACACACAGTGGTTTGTGTTGTGTTGCAGGTTGGAAAATACCTTGATGTATTTAAATACTAAATACAATATTTATTCTAAAATTATTTGTAAAAAACTTTTTTTAAAAAAAAAATACACATTATAATTCCCATGGAAAAAAGAAAACCGATTGGGGGAGAGGGAGAGAGAGAGAGAAAGAGAGAGAGAGAGAGAGAGAGAGAGAGGAGAGAGAGAGGGGGGGAAAGGGGGAAAAGGGGGGAGAAGAGAGAGAGGGGGGGAGAGAAAAGGGGGGGGGGGGGGGGGGGGGGACAGAGGAGTGTGTTACGGGTGGAAAAAAATTTGATTAATCTTCCTTCCATAACCCCGCCACCACCCTAAAAATGCCGCTGGGGTTAATCCACTGGGATCAAAAGGGTGAAAGTTGAGTGCAAAAAGGACGGGTTTGGGGTTCAGGAATTGCCTTGAGTGAAACGCCCCTTTGGATTACCTCTGCCCTTGGTATACCGTCTCGTGTGGATAATCTAAAATGTAGAACGGTGTGGATGTACAGGATACAGGTTTTTTTGTGTGTGCGTCTGCCCCCTTCTGCCTCGGCTTTTTGTCTTTTTGGGGTTAAATTTTATCAGAACCCCCTAAGTAAACCAAGAAAGAGTCAAGTGTTTCCCCTTGCCTGTGGTAAGGTATAAAAACCTTGATTTGTTTTAAGTCGTTCTCACCGATACCTAACCCTCCGTGTCTCTTACCGCAACAACGGTTTTTTTGCGTCTTGTCAGCTTCACCGTGTCACCGGGGTGCGTTTGAGAAGAAGAATTTGAGCGGATTGCGCCGTTCGGGTTTCTGTACCCCTCATCAAACGCTTTTGGGCGCCTCGCAAGTGGTATGTAACAAATCCCCGCCTTTACCATGGAAACGACCTGCCACGGCTCAGACGGTGGGGCTGTTTGACCTCACATTTTCCTTCTACTTGCCCTCTATCTCTGCCCAGGCACAGTACGGAAGTGGTATGCGTAGCGCTGACTCCTGACGACTATTTGATTATTGTTGTAATGGTATTGTCGCTGAAGAGGTGATATGCTAGGTATCTCTCGGGCACCGTCAAACCAACTACCGTCAATAACACTATAGTCGCCCACTGCACTTTTGTCGCCAGCGCTAAATATTACTAATTTTAGCCATCACGATAGACTTGTATGTGCCACTGCGACAGTTACTTAATTAAACTACTGTGGCATGCATCTTTAGTGGCCATACCAATTATGTATCCTGTAGTGATGCTAAAATTTCGTAATATAATGGTGCCCGTGACCGACATATATGTTCAGTGCGACTATAGTGTTATGGCGGTAGGGTGTAGGGATACGTGAACAGGTTTATGGAAACTGTCCCATAGGATTCTCGCAGAAACACCAAAACTGAGACCCTGTCCCCGACGTGGTACACTCGCCGACGCGGAAATTTTTTGGTAACAGTTTCCACTTGGAATAAATGACAATGAAGAATAAAGTGGTATTTCATTGTGGGATACCACCATGAACCACCTGGTAGTAATCTCTTGAATGCAGAAATACTGTTAAAAGCCTTATTAAATGTATAATGATTTGTGTACTGTAATATCATGCAATATCAAGAACTGGAACTGTCGACGAAAATAGGCAGATGAACTGAAATGAAATATGAAGTGTAAATATGATTTGACTATGCTTCATGTTCGCTTTAATGTCGATTCTGTGATAAATAATCTGTTATGGTATATGCAGGTTGTTTTCCTTTCCTCCTCTAATCATAGAGTTATGTACACATTTATTAGCTAACCTGCCACTTATAGGATATCTGAAGGCATTTTTTACAGCACAGGACATTCTTGAAACAGACCGTCCCCATTGTTTTATATTTTTGTTTTGTCAAACATTATTATTTTCACTTATCTAAATTCTTTACCTAAACTAATCATTGCTAAGATAACCTAGCTTTTCTAGCTAAGAAATCTGATTGTTTAGTAGCTGTTCTATTAATTATCAATCGTATTATCACATATAATTACTGCCACATATTACACATCTGAGCTGAAAAATAACTCCTCCGCCACCCTCGCCGGGCCCTATATATGCATCCTACTAGTAAAAATATACCAATAAAATCCTTCTTACCTATAACCTAACCTACCCTAACTGGTGGGTGAAGGACGGGGTAATTTAAGATAAGGGGTATACAGTATTTCTGTATAATTGAAAAGGTATAAATAATTTAAATCACAGCACAAGGAAATGGTAAATATGCATTTTTTCACCAATATCCCTATTAACCAATACTCCTTCTGAAATAACTGGCGGAAACATTTTAAGACAAGGGCCCACGCTAAGCTTACCCATATTTTGGCTTCTACGTATTATACTTCTGTCTTAACACACTGTTAATAATTTAATAAGTGCCGATCCTTACTTTGCTTACATGGCCGATATTAAATTCAGGTTCCTGAGAAAAACTAGTCCAGCGAGATGCGCAATGGACGACGAGTTTGAGAAAGTAGTGCGAATCTAAGTAGTAGGTTTAACCTAGGGGTGGTCGAGGGGGACGGACCCCCCCCCCCGTTGGGTTTGTAGAGTAGGTTAGGTTAGGGCAGGTAGGTTAGTGCCCCAGCACGAGGGGCTCGAAGAGGGGTGCTAGGTTAGGTCTGTAAGTTTGTCATTTTTTAGAATAAAGGCTCAAACTCCTATCTTCTTCTTATAGCCAACAAGCTTGGGGACATGGGGGAAAACCCGGGTTTTTGGGTGGGGGAGCACACACATAAGGGAAATATGGCCCCCACAAAAAAATCCTTAAACTAGGGAAATTTCCCTAGTTCATGGACTTTATCGGGGAAATATTTTCCCTTATATGTGTGCTCCCCCACAAAAGGAGCACACTCTAAGGAAATATGGCTCCCCACAAAAAATCCCTAAACTATGGAAATTTCCCTAGTACATAGACTTTAAGGGGGGAAATTTTTCCCCGATAAATTCATAACTAGGGAAAATATCCTTTAGGGATTTTTTGTGGGGGCCATATTTCCCTGATGTGTGCTCCCCACCCAAAAACCCCGGTTTCCCACCATGTCCCCAAGCTTGTTGGCTATAAGAAGAAGATAGAGGTGAGCCTTTGTTTTTAAGATTTACCTAACTGGGGGGCTACACCATCCAGACTAAACTAACCTAGCTAACCTGGGCATTAAATTACATAACCTTAGCTCATGAGGCAGGGGTTTCGCTCACCCCCAGACCTTTCTTGTTATTTTTTATTTTTTATTCCTGCCGGCGGTAAATGTGCAGTTTCACCAATACTCTCCTGGCATAACGGGGGGAGCTGTTCTCCCCCAGAACCCCCACTTGTTAACAAACCTAACCTGGGAAATTGATTACGCAACCTTACCTCACTCCCCCAGACCACCTTGTGTTATTTTTTGTTTTGGGTCAAAAATACTCCTTAGCGATGAGAACGAAACGTGCAGGATATTTAAACCCAGCGATCGTGTATTGGTTTAAACTGCACATATACCCTGCCGGCTATTGTAGGGGTTAGAAATACTCCTTATGAGAATGAAACGTTCAGGATATCTAAAACCACCGATCTTGTATTGGTTTAAACTGCAAATATATTAAAAAAAATACTAGGAAATACCTAATGCTTATATAAGGGGATGTATTGTGAACTTTAATAAATGTATCTCCCTCCACTGTTCATTGGACCACTATAATATCGTAAATTATCACTCCAATTTACTGTATTTTCATTATTAATTATAAGTAGGCTCCAGTACAGTACTTAGCAGTGCATGTCAATGCATGCTGCGGGATAACATTGTAGTCTTTCGACTGTAATTGGCAGGAATAGCATAAATTTGTCTCAAATTCGTCTCTGTTTGGGCGGCCATTGTTGTTGTCATAACGTCACACCTCGCAAAGCGCCCAAGGTTTTGACTTGGGCGCTCGGTGGCAACTCGAACGGCCCGCCCGAGTCGCGCACAGGCGTTTGAGAGAGAGTTTGAGCGGATCGCACCACTCAAATTTTTCCTCTCAAACTCACCCCTGGAGTCGGTGCGCGGGAGAGAAAACAGAATCGCTGAACTTTTTTCTGTACGGCGTACAGTAGCATTCTGTATCGTACAGAATGCCTTAGTGAACGCACCCCTGGGTTGTGTGGTGGGGCCGAGGGCGTAACATTATAATCATTATGACCATCACCATCATTGCAACTAACCTCGTTATTATTGATATCTCATTTACGCTTTCCTGTTCTCACAACTTTTATTTGCCTTACGTATCATCATTCATATTTCCACTTGATGTTGCAGGTCCCAGTTCGGTCCTGGCAAGAAACACGGTCTTAGCGTTGATACAAAAATATTCTTTCGTCAACACGCAATGAACAGGCTTTTTGGGCAGCTTTCCAAAGGCCTGTGTAGCCGCCTGTCATCCTCCCCGACGGGCGCCTTCCGCCGACTACATCTTTCCCAAGCCTCCAAGTGGGTGTTCATACTAAACTGCTTGCATAACTGATATTAACCCTTTTTTGTCTGTTACTAGTTTTGTTGTTGTTGTTATAATTTTTTATTTAAATTTTTTAAATACTATTTGCATTGTTGTTATTTTTTTATTATTATTATTATTATTATTATTATTATTATTATGAAATAATATCTATCACATCATCATTACTGTTTCATTATTAATTTTTATCTCTATAATTTTATTAAATAATAATTATTTTATTATTTGTGTTTTCGTCAGCATTTTTATTTCATTATTATTAATATCAATATTTGGTTATCATCATTATAATTATAATAATAATACTTATTATTATTACAATCATTATTATTATAATTATGATTATTATTACCAGTATTATTACTTTTATCATGATAATTCGTTTTATTATCATTTTCATTGTTATTTTTATTATTACCATCATAATTATTAATGTTAGTATTTCTATTAAATATTATTATTATTATTTATATAATCATTATCATTATTGTTATTGCAATTATCAATATTAGTTTTCTTATATTATCATCATAATCATCATCATCATTATCATAATAATTGATATTTTAATTATAATTATTATTGTAATAATTACTATCATTATTAGTATTTTCATTATTATTATCATAATCACTATTTGTTATTATAATTATCCCTAGTTTCAGTACTATAGTCTATTCACTTAAGCTGGATTCCTGGGAGCGGCTCGATGCCTAGGCGAGTATGTAACGACGTCGCTGATTGGCTGATAGCCTCGGGCAGGGTGGCGATGGTGGTGGTACTTGCCTGGCCGCAACCCAAAACCCTTGCGTTGCCTCAGAAAAATATTCATATTTCTTGGCTTTACTCATCTCTTACACAAGATAGGCCTATTTTGTTTGCAGCAGTAAATCAGGCAGTGATTGTTCAACAACAACACGCCATTCATAACTCAATAGGGTAAAAAATAAAGTCATGACTGACTATCAGAAGAGTAGGCGGACTTTTAGGTTTTCAGTGCATTGAAATGTTGTACTCCTACCCGATATAACCAAGCTACCAGATAATATTTATGAAAGCTGAGTTTACCATCGTGTTCATAATACATTGCTGCATATCATGAGCATAAAAAAAATACAGTAAGACTACACTAATATTAAGATAATTAAAGGAAAGTAAAAGAGTGTATAAACATTATTTCTTGCTTATTTTGCTTCAACTCGCTCTAACTCCATAAGTTTTGGTCACATTCAATTTTCAAGAACTGTTTCAAAATCCTTATACTTTTCCGCTTCCTGTGGTATGTAGCACGTACCAATAAGGAAAAGAGTAGGTGGTCAAAATGGCTAAGAAAGTTAAAACTACTACTGCAAACTGGCACAGTGACGGGTGAGCATTGCTCCCTATATAGGAGAGACTGTTTTCGGGAGAGCTATCAGAGGCTCCACCCGTCACGGCACCAGTTTGAAACAGTTTAACTTTCTTAGCCATTTTGACCACCTACTCTTTTCCTTATTGGTACGTGCTACATACCACAGGAAGCGGAAAAGTATAAGGATTTTGAAACAGTTCTTGAAAATTGAATGTGACTAAAACTTATGGAGTTAGAGCGAGTTGAAGCAAACTAAGCAAGAAATAATGTTTATACACTCTTTTACTTTCCTTCAATTATCTTAATATTAGTGTATTCTTACTGTAATTTTTTTATACTCATGATATGCAACAATGTATTATGAACACGATGGTAGGCTCAGCTTTCATAAATATTATCTGGTAGCTTGGTTATATCGGGTAGGAGTACAACATTTCAATGCACTGAAAACCTAAAAGTTTGCCTACTCTTGTGATAGTCAGTCATGACTTTATTTTTTACCCTATTGAGTTATGAATGGCCTGTTGTTGTTGAACAATCACTGCCTGATTTACTGATGCAAACAAAATAGGTCTATCTTGTGTAAGAGATGAGTAAAGCCAAGAAATATGAATATTTTTCTGAGGCAACGCAAGGGTTTTGGGTTGCGGCGAGGCAAGTACCATCCCCATCGCCACCCAGCCCGAGTCTATCAGCCAATCAGCGACGTCCTTACAAACTCGGCTAGGCAGCGAGCAGCTTCCAAGAATCCAGCTTAAGTGAATAGACTATAGTAGCAAAGCCGCCCTCCCGGCGGACTTTTTGGCTAGCTCCTGCGGAGTGGCCTCTTGGCCTTCGGCCCACCACCTGTAAAATTGGTGGGCCGAAGGCCCACCAAACACAGACTCTCCAGATAGCCCTTCTAACTCTCCTGAATCATGGATGAAGAAATTTATCTATAACGCCCTACCGCATCCCCCCCACCCATTCACTCACCCATTACCAATCCCACACACCATTCACTCAGCCCATTTTAGAAAATAATCACCGCATGCACCTCCCACCTATTCCCTCACCCATCCACCCCATCACACCCCACCCATTCCACTCACCATCACCCCACACCTATGTATGTTTTATTAAACTTATTAAGGGCATTCCCATCACCCCCACGCCATTCACTCACCCATTACCCATCACCCCTACAATCAAGGTTTCCTCAAATTAGAGAGACTGAAACTCGAGAATGCCAGTGGTCGCTGGCAGTTTTAACTCAAGGTTGTCTACTGTGTTTTGCTCCGCGCTACTATTTTTCCATAAATTAATTTCGCGATAACATTGATGCACCGCATCTGATACCAAAATGGATATAATTTCTTCTGTTGTTCTACTAATTATATGGGAGTGACATTCATTACGATGGTGAACGTTCTATATAAGCACTTTAATGCAATTACTCGCCTCGAGTAGCAAAGCTTAATATATTTTTTTACATGTATATTTTGGGCATGTAAATTTGGGTGATGTTCACATTGTTTTCTAAGACAGTACTGCTACGTCTGGCAAACGCTTTCAAAATACAGTAAGCAAGGCCCTTGGAAAAACGAAGAATAAAGAATGCAGAAATCGGCTTGTTGCTGCGACAATGTAGGTTATATTGTGGAGGCGACACGCCCCGCGGCGGGGAGTGGTGGGCGGGGAGATTGTGGCGGGAAGATTGAATCAAAACATTGCTACTCACGCGTCGACTCATTGCACTTCCAGTCTTTTTATCTGTTGATACACATAATAACAGAAAACTTATGACTGCCTATGTATAAGATACTTCTAAAACATACGTTATTGACTATATAATATCATAGAGTTAACATGTACCTCGCCTCCTCAACTATAACCTACTTGGTTATTTGGTTTAATTCATGTTTTACAGACTCAGGCTTATTTTTTTTTCTATAAATATACATATCGAAGAAAATCGTTTCTTTAAAATTATACCTTTTGTGTTTTAAGTGCAGTGGAATAGCCATATTTTTTTCGTTCAAGTTGACCGAAACTTTTTCACCAAAATTGTGAGTTTAAAACTGCCAGCGACCACTGGCATTTCCGGAGTTGCATTCTCTCTAATTCTCGCAGCCCACATTTTTTTTCAACAACTCTCGCTAATAGGCGCTAAAAAAAAAGAAAAAAACAGTGATCGGATCCTCTCATAAGTGAGCTTAAAAGTTGCCCCTGGTCGAGCTGGTTCCAAAACTGTGCCATATATGCGGTGCCTATATGCGTGCCCCAATGTGCGGCTTGGGCCACGGGGGTGGGCACCTATCCGACACACACACACACACAAACTGTTCGCTTATATTCTTATAGATGTACTTTATTATGCATCAATTTCCACTTACGCGTATACCACTGGATCGGCCCTCAAGAGCTGCATCTTGTAATGTTCCATACCATTTTTGTCCTTACGTTTATGGTTACTGTGATTTAATGTAAATGTGATTTTTCAAAAAAAATTCCTGGGCAATAAGGAATAGCCTGCAGATTTTGGGAAATAAATAGATCCCATTCTGATGAAATCGGTTTTATGGGGGCTTTATACTGATGCCCGATCACGAATTCTGGTCTTTGTTTGCCGATATTTGATTCTAAAACGCAATTGTTTTTCCTCTGTAAGCGTATGTACCCCTATAAATGCATACACACTTATTCGATCTCCACGAATATTCATCACTGGGAACATTACATTGATAACAAGTCATTTATACTGTAATTACTGCACGATTTTACTGAGATCATTCTTACGTATATATGTAAATAAAAAAATTTCAACTTTCTGGCTGCAAAATTACTCAAAAATTTTGGCCTACTTCGGCTTTTAGAATTTTTCCTACCAAACTATTGACCTAAAAAAAAAATGCCCTAAATATCTTTTGTCTAGTTTTGACTGATCTACGCAATGGCACAGTCAGTTTAGTCCCTAACATGTCAACGTTCTCGAGATATATCGTTTTTTTAAAAGTTTTTACAAAACATGATTTTGTGGCTTTTTATTCATAACATTTACTTCCGCGTATACCCTGGCTCGGCCCTCAGAGCTGCATCTTTTATATGTTCAATACCATTTTATCCTTACTTTATGGTTACTGTGATATTTATGAAAATTGAATTTAAAAAAAAAAAAAATCTTCAGCTCTTAAGCTTATTTATCCCCCTTATTTCATACAAACATTATATATCTCCACACTAATATTCATCAACGGGGAAATTATCATTATAATGTTAATTTTTCACACTTCCTTCTACACAATTGTACCTAAGAATATTTTTTTACGTAGCATACATACATAAAATATAAAAATTCGCCAAAAATTTTCTCCCAAATTTTGCGATACGTGACACACACACTGCGTTGGCTACTATATATATATTATAGCTATATATATATATATATATATTATTATATAATAATAGGGTTATTAATTATATATTAATTAGCTAGTATATATATATAACTTTATATCGTAATATATATTCTATATAACACAACTAAGAAAACGATGGAATATAGAAATTATTTACCAGTCTATCTATAGCTTGAAACGTATTCTGAGCGTATGTTTGAACGTACGTTCCAGCCTATGTTGCTCTCAAAGCTTTGGAACTCAGTGCTCGTGGAGTCACTCTGGAAATCTTTCTGCGACTTCGCAAGGATTCCTGCAAGGACTATTGTTTGATGACTGGTCTGTAATATGGACTGCAGATTGATTGTGAGGTGTGGGGGAGGTGTATCCACTGCTTTCCTATTAATACAGGAGTGAGGCAATGTTGCGTGCTTGCCCCATCACTTTTCACACTTTATGGACGCGGAATTGGGCAAAGTTTGTAATCAAAGTGATTGTGGAGCATCCCTCGGTAACACCACGATCACTTATATTGTTTTTTTGCCGATGATGCAGTAATCTTTGCTTGAGTCGCTGGAGGTACTGTTGATGGCTCTCGAGGTGCTGGCGAAGCGGAAAAGCTTTGGGACTTTTGGTCTCCTGACTTAAGACCAAGGTCTGGTGTTTGGAGGCTTACTAGATGAAACAGTACAGTCCTGTTCATGCGTGCGGCGAGGACTTGAGATCTTTGGAAAATTTAACATCCTTACTAGCGCATCCTAATGACGGCGGCTACGACAAGAAGTCTAACGGCGGATTGGCATAGCCCACGGTTTATGGACTCGCTCAGACGGAGGTATTTGGCGTTGTCGAGTACCTGTTGCAGGGAGGACAAAGATCCGGATCTTCAAGCGCTGTGATCCCCTGTCTTCTCTATGGTTTTGAGACATGGACACTAAATAGCGATTTGAAGAGACGAATCGATGCCTTTGGAAATAAGTGTCTTCGCAGAATCATGGGGTATCGCTGGGATGATTACCTGTCAAATCAGCGATTGCACCGTGAGACTGAATCAAGCCTATTACCTGCATAGTTTCATAGTACCTATAGTTTTTAAGCATTGAACAAAACAAGGTTTGCTTAGCCGCCCCAATCAGAAGTTATAGAAAGATCAGAAGTTAGGCGCTGTGTGGCATCTCTCCGTGAATCATTTAGTTCTTTTTGAGATGGACTTCTAATAAACGACGTTGAAAAATGTAGGGGAGAATCATCAACGTAGGAGTGGACAATGAACCGTTAGGATAAGAAAAATTACCGTATACTGTACAGTAGCTGCAATAGTACGGTTTGAAAGGAAACTCAAGATCAAGGTGCAGAGAGCATGATAGAAACGAGTGAGGGTAGTTTGGAAGTTAAAGATTTGTGCCAAACTCTATCAATTATTTTTTGGATATGTTAGGGCACAGCAAAGGCTTCACCGAAACCCCTAAATAGGAGGACCAAGATTCAGTCAGGAAAACTAGAAGATCTCCAGTAGATCGCCCTTTACGGAAACCGTACTGACGATCAGATAGAAGATTGTGAGCAGATAGATGCTTTAAGGATCTTATTAAGTATATAACCCTTCAAGAGTGGAGTGACAAGACACCTCCCGAACTAAATTGCTCCAACCGCCACGCATGCTTATACACACATAATATGCTAATACACTTCTTCAGTTAGGCCACACTTATAATATGCCGTTCAGTTCTGGTCCGCTCTGGTTTCGTAAAAGATGCAGCCAAATTAGAAATCAGTTCAAAGAAAGAGCGACCAAACTGATTCCTATCTTGCGAAATTCAATCTTATGAAGAGAGGTTTTTGAAACTACTTGTGTTCCTTTAAAGAATCGTAGGATCAGTGGGGGACTTGATATAATTTTTTTAAGATCCCTACATATTTTGATATCATTATTCGGTAAACCTATTCAAAGCTTTTCCTCAGGTGCGACACAAAAACAACGGTTTCAACTGCATGGTCAGCGTTTCATCTAGATCTCCGAAAAAAATTCTGAATGTCAGATTGTTACCCAAAGGAAACACAATTAACAGCTATTTTTGTTCCGAAGCTACATATTAATGTTTACCCCAATAACTACATTTAAAAACACTGGACGCGTGCTGTAAAGCAAATGGGTTTTTTGATATTTCCCCGCGAGTTATATTATTGACATCTCCCGGTTGATTAGTGTTAGTGGTACGTAGTCTTAGTTAGCGATGCTTCATTCCTCTCATTCTTCACTATGAAACTAAAGATTTTCTAATATATTAAAATACTAATATATTCGTATCTTCTTTAGGGGCCTTTTCCAACTGTTCTCTTACATGTTTGATAGTTAGTAGTATGTAGTTCAGCAGATACCCTCGTTGTAGACCAATAGGTCTCCTGGTATCTATTCTTCCTATGTTCTTCCTATGTATTCATATGTGAGTTTCTATATTTCCACCTTCGGTACGGACTTTCCGTTGTGTCCCCTGAATTCGCAAGCAGTACGTTGAGTTTCTTGTCAATATTTTGGTTCTTTATGTATAATAATTTTCATTATGTAGTTTTTATTCATTATTGTTTATTTTCGTTTTGTTAAGATGTCGCATAAAATATACCAGAAGATATCAGTCTGCATTGGCATGTGAAAAATAATAAATAATTAAATAAATAAATTCATACATTTTTTATGCATAGTAATAAAGTCAATTTATATATTGTATAATGTCCATGACTATAAGATATTTTTGAATTGAAAAATTGAAATTGAATTGGATAGCAACATGCAATTTTGTGTCGGTTAACATGAAAAAGTGTCACTCCATGATACTGGAATAAATTCACCTTTTATTTGGAAATTGAGTCATCTGCTTTGATATTAATCATTTTTTTTTATTTTTTTATAATTTGTCATGTTTACTGTGGGTATAATGACAATCATTGCAAATCACTTCATTTTCTTGCAGCATTTTTCTTTGAATTATGTTCTATATTTTGTTCATCACGAGGCCACATCACATCAGCTGTTGCACCACCTCTGCACCTGTCACATACAGTCATCATGTTCTTCTTTCATACTCTGCCACCCACAATCTTATTGTAATGCTTGATCCTTTGATCGTGAAAATCGATGCATTAGCATAGCAGTTCCTATGTCGTTGTCGGAGGGCAAAGTAAACCTTCCAACAAATTTTTATCCAGGACGACGCTTGTTTATCTACATGGGTATCACTTCAATTCCATTATATATTATATCTGTTTTCTTAATATTTGTAATTACTTTGATATACTTGTATTTAAGTCTCTTAACTCATTACATTGTCTTTACTTACTGATTATTTGAGTAACACTTGGAGCAGTATTTTTCATATGATCAAAATCAAAATTGATCAAAATCAAAATTGCCTATAATAAATAATATGATTTTTTGCATGAGTGGAACAGTTTTGATTGTTTCAGATATATTTAAAGATAATCAAGTAATCATATTATTTATAACAATAAGAAGGGCATAATAAAATAAAAAACTTATTTGTATGTATTGTTTGGGTGAATCTCACCAGTTATAAGACTAACAATATATTGTGATCAAGCATGTAAGAAAACTTACCATACTAATAGTGGCCTGCACAAAGGTGTTGTCACTCTATTTGTAGATGTCATGTTCTGAAAATTACTAATTCCAACATATTTTTGAAAGGTTTAGACAATTTCTGAGTTACGTAAACGGTAAGGATATGGAAAATATCTTTTTTTAAATGCAAGCTATGTTGACAATGAAATATAGGTAACAAAAAATTGCAAGTAGATTTACTTATTATTATTTTACACAGAATAGTGATATTGAAGTTATGGTCATTGAGGCAGCTGTTGTGAAGGAAGTTCATCATCAATTATTTAAAAAGATGGTGGAATTCCACAAACCCTAAGAAAAGTCCGATGGTTCAGCATCTCTAGGCATGGGACAAAAGACTCGCAAGATTAACCTTTAAAAAAAAGTTTTTTTTTACAATAAAGTAATATCACGTTTATAAAGAGCAGCATTACAAATCCATGTTTTTCTTTCAATCAATTCAGATTCACTTAATAAATAAATTATAATAAATTATTTAAATATATATATAATTATATATATATATATCATATATAATGATATAGTAATATATATATATATATATATATATATATATATATATATATATGTAAGTATAGGTAAAAGTTGGGGGGAATACGCTATGCTGCGCGTTGCTCTCGGTGTTGAGTGGATGGGTGACACAAAACATGACCACAGGACCAGTGGCTAGTGGTGACGATCCGTGTTTACCACAGTTACCTTTCCTCCGCTACCCATTTTCAACCCCGAATAGGGGTGAACAGGTCCTGGGCTGGCCCGCCACCTGCTCTGGGCCCCAAATTCGAACATGGCCCACAGATTGTACTAGGCGCGCAAGCCACATACCACGGAGACACAAATATTATGTATATATATTATAATATATATATATATATATATATATATATATATATATATTATATATATATATCCCTATTCTGGTTGCCGTAGAGGTCAGACGTCCCTGCTGTGTCTGCCAGTGTGAGACAGTGCGGATTTCATTACGCTAAATATCTACCTCTGTGTGAATCTTAATACCAGTAGTGCCTGTGATAGTGGCAATGCTTTAGTTACATCGGAGGTTATCAAAATTATGCTAGGCTTGCAAAA
The DNA here is from genome assembly GCA_016584305.1 of Chionoecetes opilio. Lineage (NCBI taxonomy): Eukaryota > Metazoa > Arthropoda > Malacostraca > Decapoda > Majidae > Chionoecetes > Chionoecetes opilio. The sequence goes on from JACEEZ010005849.1 coordinate 79,240, forward strand.
AAAGTATATAAAGACTTTGTAGATTTCCAGCAGAACGACTTAATCACCTGAGTAAAGGAGGTGGAGTCACACAACATGCAGCTTGTTCTCTTTTTAGAGTTTTACTCAGAAGGGAAGTTAGACGCCTTAAAGAAGAGAATAAATTTCTTAAAAGGTGAAGGACAAACCATGAAGAAAGAAATAAGTAAGAAAAATGAAGTTGTAGACAAATTAACCAAAATGCAATATATAATGGACTATCAAGAAGATTACTCAAGACGTAATAATCTGCGCTTCGATGGCCTCGATGAACAACCCAACGAGACCTGGAAGTAACCCAAGACAAGATTCAACGACTGCTTCGGGACAAGCTCGAGCTAGGGCCATTGAGCTCGAAAGAGCGCATAGATAGGATAGGATAGGATAAAGCAAAAAGAGAAAGATAGAGTGGGTAAGTGGGGACAGTAAGAAGAACAGATGGGGGAGAGAAGAGAGGCTAGTATGAGGAGGGCGCATAGAGTGGGTTCCCAATCCTACACGGGAGCCACGCGTCCGCGGACCATAGTAACTCGTTTTACTAAATTCGAAGACCGACAACGGGACACTGTCAAGTTATTCAACTATTGAATGATGTTGAATCCCCAACTCTTACTTTGATGAATTCGATAAATTGAAATTCTGCTCTTTAAGTAATTGTAATGATTCCCATGACTTATCAAATAGTGATCCAGATGTAAATAGTTTACTCAAAGTAATATTGCCAAATTCTGATTATTTTAGCCAAAAGGAATGAAAATGTACTGTTTTGGGACCATTATTATTTAGTGGGATTAGCAATGATATCAGCTGTATCAGAAGTTTGCTGATGATACTAAGATGGGTAGGATTATTAGATCACAGTCTGATGTAAACGGTTTGCAGGAAGACTTAGATAAGTTAAACGAGTGGGTAGTCAGGTGGCAGATGGAATTTAATATTGACAAGTGTGGCGTTATTAATGATGGTAGAAAAATCATGGTAATTGGTACACTATACGCAGTGTATCACTGTTAATGATCGGAAGGCGAAAAGGATTTGGGTGCGCGGGTAAACTTAGACCTCCGTCCTAGGACAAATTGTATTGAGACTAGAAATCGAGCTAATAGGGTTTTAGGATTCATTGCATAACATCATTAAATGACCCACTTTGGGGATGCTTCATTGACAAGGAACCCACATTTGAAGGAATATATCGTGAAACTAGAGAAATTACAAAACGCAGCAACAAGATTGGTATTAACTTTCAAAACATTTTAAGGGGGGAATCCCATTTCCCGACTTTTTTTTATTGAACCGATAAGGTTCATATTATAGTACTAGTGTTGTAGTATGTAAACAGGAGAATGTATGAGTTTCATCAAAATGTATGAAAAACTATGGGAGTTAAAAATATATTTTCGGTTTTTTCCTTTTTTACTTTGTGCTAATACGTTTTAAACGATTGAATATTTTCATAATATGCTGTTATTTTAGTACAATATATCAAATTTGCAATTTTTGTCGTTTCAGATTTAATATCTGTAAAAAAATAACCTCGCAATTGATGGCTGAAAAAAAGGGAAAAATCTAAATTTGCGATTTTGATTAATTAAAAAAAATCGACCATTTTCAAATATTATCCCATGTAAATTTTCATCCGTCAATTTACAGAGAACCTCATGGTAGATATATTCACCTAAAAATTAACAAAATATATGCATTCTTTGCAAATTATTAAGACTTGAATTTGAAAAATGCTACTTTTCAGAAGAGCCAATTTTGTGCAAGCAAGATGATCACTTACTCATTCTTTCTTACTCCTGCATACTGAAATAGAATGAATGAATGAAATAGAATAGCTTATATTTGTTAGTAAACAATACTACAAGGTTAGTATGACTAAATTGAGACCATTTTGATACCAAACAGCTCATTTTGGGCAGTAATTGATGGGCATGTCACTTGGGTGTGGTGCGAGGGGCGACCTGTCACTTGGGTGAGGATGACGGAAGCAGCTCTAATGGTACCTGGTCCCCTTCTGTGAGTACCTGAGTATAATTACCTACTCAGCTACTCACAGAAAACTATCCTCTCGATGGAGGGGGTCTCACGAATAAGAATAAGAGAGCAGGTCAAAGCCCTTTCCCGGTCTCTTTTCCTAACTATAACAAAATTAGTAACTTGAACAGCCTCGCACCACCACAGCCCAAAGTGTAGACATTACCATAGAATCGAAAAGTAAAAGGAATGACATCAAAGTTACATAAAGGTGGAAAAACATGCCTTTTTCCTATGTATATCACGATCAGCCGGGGTGGGCGTGGCTCAGGGGGGTGACATTTAAATGGTATTTAAATCCGTATTTCGTCGTACGGCGCTAAAGGCAGCGACGCCTGACGCGCCTACCCCGGGGCCTACGATATACTGTACATCATAGGCCTCGGCCTACCCCGGGGCAAATAGCAGAAGTGTTTCCACATTTTCGTCATATCTGACGATTTTCGACCCCGAAGTATAGGGAATCCCCCCTTAACTATATAGAAAAACTGGAGAGGTTAAGATTACCTAAGCTGGAGGAAAGAAGGAAAATAGGAGACACGATTATGGTATTAACATGTATAACATTAAAAAGAAATAGATGTAGAGGACTTATTTAAAAATGAATTCATATAACATTAAACAATTTTTTTCCTTCTTGAGCAACAGATCTTTAGAATGCACATCCAGAGAAAAGTGGTATCTGAAAGCAGTACACATGAAAGTATAGAAAATATAGTTTGGTATTAAAAGACGGGATATTACGAGTTTGACTTAATCCTCTAAATACACACACACACACACACACACACACACACACACCACACACACACACACACACACACACATAAACTCACGGTACCCGGACAGTTTGTCTACGGACAATGTGCCTACCGGACTTTATACCTACCGGACAATGTGCCTACCGGACTTTATACCTACCGGACAATGTGCCTACCGGATAATGTGCCTACCGGACAATGTGCCTACCGGACAATGTGCCTACCGGACAATGTGCCTACCGGACAATGTGCCTACCGGACTTTATACCTACCGGACAATGTGCCTACCGGACAATGTGCCTACGGACATTTTGCCTACCAGACTTTATGCCTAACAACGACCGATGCCTAGCGAACAACTGTTTCATAAACTAGTGAGGGTATTTTTGAACAATCATTAATTATACTGGGGAACAAATTTTTGTTGAGTTAGGTCTGACACTTGTTATTAAGTAATTTTTGGGTGCTGAATCCAAAACCCTTTAGGGGGGGGATCTCGTTTTTCTCTATCACGTCACGTTTTTTTGGGGGGGGAACTGTAGGATTTTCGTTTTCTAAAAATATGACAAAATACTGTAACATACAGTAACAGTGGCTTATTTTATAAAAGTTGCAAATGTTACCTACAATGAAAAATTAAAGAAATAGGCATGAATAGAATGTGTATTTAACTTATCATGTTTTTTAGAAAGAATAACGGCTATAATTGCGTGCAGTTAAGGTAAAATTTTACGTTGTAGCTAATTGTCTGGAGTGTTCACGTAGAGGACTATCGCGTTTGATGCTCCAACTATAGTCCAGCCATCATATGCCATCCCTCTACCCTGGTAACGTTCTTCCATAACCTTCAATCTTGGTGAAATCGTTTCACTCTTGCTCGTCGCTAGCAGCACCAAGATTTTCCGGAAAGTGGCAAGATGGCTATGCAAAAAAATGTTACTTTAATAACTCATGTTGCAACCAAGCGCTTTGTATGCTCTCCCAATATTTCTGAACATTTCATGTGTATTACTTGCACTGGAATTTCCAAAAAAAAAAAAAAAAAAAAAGAAGTTCTTGACACGTCCTTGAATGATAGCCAAGCATTCTTTTTCAAGGTCTGACTAGTACGCGTTGAAATGTTCCATCTTTGATGAGCTGTCCGAATTTTTTGTGGACCATCAAACACACCGGCCTTGATGGTTTTCAATTGACATCCAGGAAATGCCAAGATTATGTACTTCAAACGTCGCCATCAGTTACAATGCTTTTACAAATTGTTTCATGAGACCTAGTTTCTGTGCAGAGGTGGAAATATTTATTTTCTTCCTGTCACAGTGCTCATGTACAATGTTATGATCTCCAGTTTAAGCTCAGATTCTCGGAGGCCAATTCGTTTGAACCCAATGCTTCTCTCGATCTCTGCTTTTTTAAAATCCCCATCAGAGAAAGCAGGATACCTTGTGTTCCACGTTGTTGACCAAGAAGGAAGGACACCATTTTAAGGTCAACACAGATGATCCAATTGTGTTTGTCATATTCAATAACTCAATGACTCTCTTTACATCTCCATATTCTTCACGACGACAGACGATGCCAATAGGGACGCGCAAACACATGGTCCATTGTGTAGAAGGCAACACTTCAAGCTCCGCTTTGAGCTATCAATAAACAATCGCCATTCATTTGGATTGTAGATTGAAGCCTAATTCCCCTTCGTAACCAGGAATGTTATGGCAAAACACAAAACCGCTGGCACTTCGAAAGTACTGCAGAAATGTACTTTCTCTGGTTCGAAAGTATGATACCTTCACTTCCTTGTTTGTCAAGTATGTTTTTCTCGTCAGTCTTGATGTCTAGTATTTCTGAGCTTTTTTGGAATAGCCCAAATCACGTGCTAAATTCATTCACTCGGCGGATCAAATACCCTACGAAACTGAAATCTCGTGAATGTAACATCTGCATCCATTGCTTTCACTGCGTTTCTTCAACTCACTCAGATCTTCTAGAGGAGGTAGTGTTCGAAAACTGGCACTGGATTTCAGCTGAATGGGCATTGGTCCTTATAGCTGACGGTAGATTGAGGATATTCTATTTTACTTTTAATTTTTCTGTTTAAATCCTGATGTTTTCACTAAAACAAAATAACAGTCTGTGGAATGATCTTTTTGCTCTCGCCAAACCATGTGATCCAATGCCAACTTTTCACGTGTTCCTTTGGTCCACATCCGTAATCTCTCGACACACTCTTGCACACTTTGTGAGGGCCCATAGCTTTGTCATTGATCACCGAGTTTCACTTTAAAATTGCGAATATGCTGTTTTGGACAATACTCCTGATGCTTGACCCTCTGACTTGGATAGTGAAACTACCACATTTATAGCAGAAGGATCAGGGTTTTGTTAGGCATTTACGAACAGACGTAGCAGAGCAGACATGATCTGAAACAAAGAAATATTACCTTATGTAAATAAAACACTAAGCTGGGGAATAGTTACAAGCTTTTGAAAACAAACAAAACTCCATAAAACGAAATAGAAATTACAATGTATGTTGTTACAAGGTTAGAGAAAAGCCATAACAAATCCTCCTAATTCCTACTACCTAGCCTTCTGTTTGCAGATATTGATATTACTGACCTATTGGGAGCTGCACCACCTCTCACGCACTGTCCAATTGGAACTGCACAACATTTGCCACTAAGCTTCTCGATGAGTCAAAATCGTAATCAGCTGGCAAGTTTTACTCAGCTCACCAGTGGAATTGGCTTATTCGTGTGAGGTGTAAGCTGTGGAGAAAAAAAACTTGACGTGCTAGAAAAAACTGGACTACAGATTTGGAAATCAGCATCGCCAATTTTAGTCTAAATAAGCTCAAAAAAATCTAACTCAACAATTTTTTTCTTTCAAATTGTTCCCCAGTGGAATTAGTAAAAAAAAAAAAAAAAAAAAAAAACCTAAATTTCACTTCAAGCGCTTGCATTTGTTTCTCTACATACATTGGTCTTTCAACCTTTTTGATGTCGTACCACCCCTGAGTATTGATTTGTTAAGCTGCCACCACTATTTTTTTCTCTCTTAAAATCTCACGGCTCTGACTTTAAATCTAACTATTCATTATACACAATATATAGGTAGAAAAATGACCTTCACTCTCATTTAATTTTACATTTTACATATCTTCTGTATAATACACATGCGTCTAAACTATAAATATACAATGCAAAATATAAACATACCTTCGGAAATTATCAAACAAAACCATGGCTTTGCTGCTGTTGCAATTTGTTTGCAATATCAGCTGAAATCGAGGCATCAGACATTTGCAGTGCAACCCCGCATAAGAGGATCCAAATTCAGATGACATTCCTTTTATATGCCTTGATTAAAACTGAGCTTTGCTGACACAGACATGATGTTGGCACTGCACAAATATGCTTGTTCCTTCTCAGATTACTCTTGTAGTCCTACTATCAACCAGGACAACCCGCAATGCAATGCATAGGATTGGCCAATGTTTTGAGCCTGCTTTTAAAATAATCCACTGAAGCTCCAATAGGGCAGCAGAATGTCATTTCCATCATTGAGAATTGGATGAAGCATTCCAACACGTTGAGGCTGAGGTGTCTTTTGAAATAGAAGTCAAGGTTTTCCCTGCATCAAATCCAGGTGTCTGGTAATCCAGGGGAACATTCCGTACCTCCAGTTTCTGCTCTGGCTGTCTGCATACCATGCCTCCCAGCCACTGCCAGCCAGCCATATGGTATCAAAAACTTCCAAATCAGAACTACACCTCTTTTCTACATTGCTTTTAATTTTGTTCACCTTCAGTTTGAATCCATTTATTTTCCCTATACTTGTAAAAATATATCCACCTTTGCCTAGTTTTATATCAGAGAATTATTTCCCTGATCTATACCGACACGTGGGCATGATCTCATCCACCTACCTGTCCCCCCCAAGACAGCCGTCCACACCTCACTCAGTCGGTCCACCTTTAGGTGGACTGTCCACCCGGGGTTGACTAGCCTGCTCCAGAAGATCTTAGCGACACGTTGAATATTTATGTCTGCACTGGACGAGGAAACGGACGAGGTCCTGGAGACTTTCTAACCTATTCGAGGCTACGTGGATTGGAAATGTGCAGCGAGGACGATGAAGACGGCCTGTTTTTTCCGCAAGAATTTTGGAAAGTCCATGAAAGATTTTTACCAGACTTGCCCTCGCACCAACAATTCGATAGAAGGCTGGCACAGAGCCTTCGACCTATGAGTCCCCCATTAAACACCCAACTCTGTGTCGACTTGTAGACTGATTGCGTAAAGAGCAGGCTGACAACCTTATTGTCACGCCAAACGCTGGAGTTGTTTTGCCCCAACCAATAAAAAAGTACGAGTATGTCAATCAACGCCTGAATTTACTCGTGGCGAATTTATGACCCCATACTCGTGGAGAAGTATGACACCATCCCGGTTCTGAATAGCTTCGTGGCATTACTCAAAATCTATAGAATTCTCTGCCATGCCCGTCATTCTAGATTGATTTTTTGGTTTCAAATTATATTTTTTTAAATCATTTTTTATATACTTTTTGAATAAAATTTATTTTATACATGTTTTTAAGACTAATTTTATATATATCCCCTTTTATATTTTATATGTATCCCAAAATTCTAATGAATGAAATTAAAAAATTTTATTAAATACTAGCCGCAAAGCCGCCTCCGGGCGGCCTTTTTGGCTAGCTCCTGCGGAGGGCTTTTGGTGGGCCTTCGGCCCACCAAACACAAACTCCCCAGATAGCCCCTTCTAAATTTTCCTGAAATCATGGATGTAGAAATGTATGTATTAAACGCCAACCCATTCACATCATAGCCCCTTCTAGCTTTCCTGAAAGCAAAGCCGCCCCCGGGCGGACTTTTGGCTATCTCCTGCGGAGGGCTTATTGGTGGGCCTTCGGCCAACACCTGTGTTTTGGGGGGCCGAAGGCCAACCAAACACAGACTCCCAGATAGATTCATTACCCACCACCTCGGCCCACCAAAAACAGAAATCTCCAGATAGCCCCTTCTAACTTTCCTGAAATGTATGTATTCCCCCCACCCATTCATCACCCCTTACCCATCACCCCCCACCCATTCACTCACCCATTACCCATCACCACACACCCATTCACTCACCCATTACCCATCACCACACACCCATTCACTCACCCATTACCCATCACCCCCCACCTATTCCTCACCCATCACCCCCCACCCATCACTCACCCATCACCCCACACCCATACCCATCACCCCACACCCATTACCCATTACCCACCCATTCACTCACCTATTACCCATCACCCCTACATCAAGGTTCCTCAATTCTCGCCAAACCACTTTTTTTCTTCACAGTTCTCCGCTAATAGGCTGCTAAAAAAAAAAAAAAGTGATCGGATCATCCTATAAGTTTGGACTTAAAACCTTCCCCTGGTCAACCTGATTCCAAAACGGGGACATATGATGGGATTCCGCCACAGGGGGCGGCACCCATCGCGACAGCAGACAGGACAGACAGACAGACACACACACACACACACACACACACAAACTTTCGCTTAAATTATTACTAGCCGCAAAGCCGCCCTCCGGGCGGCCTTTTTGGTCAGCTCCTGCGGAGGGCTATTGGGGGGCCTTCGGCCCACCCCCCGTGTTTGGGCCGAAGACCCACCCAAAAACAGACTCTTCAGATGACCCATTACCCACCACCTCGGCCCACCAAACACAGACTCTCCAGATAGCCCCTTCTAACTTTCCTGAAATCATGGATGTAGAAAAGTATGTATTAACGCCAACCCATTCACATCATAGCCCCCTTTTAACTTTCCTGAAAGCAAAGCCGCCTTCCGGGCGGAAATTTTTGGCTAACTCCTGCGGAGGGTTATTGGTGGGCCTTCGGCCCACCAAACACAGACTCTCCACATGGACCCATTACCCACCACCTCGGCCCACCAAACAGACTCTCCAGATAGCCCCTTCTAACTTTCCTGAAATGTATGTATTCCCCCCCCCATTCACTCCCCATTACCATCACCCCCCACCCCTTCACTCACCCATTACCCATCACCACACACCCATTCACTCACACATTACCCATCACCACACCCATTCACTCACCCATTACCCATCACCCCCCCCCCTATTCCCTCACCCATCACCCCCTACCCATTCACTCACCCCTCCACCCACACCATTACCCATCACCCCACTCATTCACTCACCTATTACCCATCACCTACATCAAGGTTTCCCCAATTCTCGCAACCCACTTTTTTTTCGTTCTCGCTAATAGGCTGCTAAAAAAAGAGAAAAAAAGTGATCGGATCATCCTATGAGTGGGCTTAAAACCTTCCCCTGGTCAAAACCCGATTCCAAAACTGTGACATATGAAGGGATTTTGCCACAGGGGCGGCACCTATCGCGGACAGACAGACAGACAGACAGACACACACACACACAAAACACACTTTCGCTTATATTATTATAGATAGACTAGCCGCAAAGCCCCCCCTCCGGGCGGCCTTTTTGGCTAGCTCCTGCGGAGGGCTATTTGGGGGGCCCACCATCTGTGTTTGGTGGGCCGGCCCACCAAACACAGACTCTCTAGATAGCCCCTTCTAACTTTCCTGAAATCATGGATGTAGAAATGTATGTATTAACGCCAACCCATCCCAACCCATTCACTCACCCATTACCCAACCCCCCCCCCATTCACTCACCCATTACCACACCCCCACCCTTCACTCACCCATTACCCATCACCCCCAAACCCCCCCCCCCCCCACCTATTCCCCCACCCATCCCATCACCCCCCCCCCATTCACTCACCCACACCCACCCCATTCCCACACCCCCCCATTCACTCACCCATTACCCTCACCCTACACAAGGTTTCCTCAATTCTCGCCAACCCACTTTTTTTCTCACAATTCGCTAAAAAGGCTGCAAAAAAAAAAACAAAAAAGGATCGGGTCATCTCATATGGGCATAAACCTTCCCCGGCAAAACCCGGTTCCAAAAATGGACAATGAGGGATTCCGCCACGGGGCGACACCTATCGCGGACAGACAGACAGACAAAGACAGACAGACAGCACACACACGCACACACTTTGCTTATATTTTTTAGATAGACAGTATGAAAAAAAAATTTAATGAAAAAAAAACGTTGCCCCTATAAACTGCGTTTTTTAGGCGTTGGGCCCTTTAGGATCATGTCCTTACCCTAATGTCGGGGAAAATGGTGCCCCTAGCATAATTCCGAGTCCGGGACATAAGTCCGGAGGCAAAGTCCGTTAGGAAAAATGTCCGGGAGGCACATTGTCCCAGGGAAATGTCCCTAGGTAAAGTGTCCGTGGCAAAATGCCGTAGGTAAAGTGTCCGTAGGCAAACGTCCGAGGTAAATGTCCAGGCAAACTTCCGGGCCCCGTAAACCCCCCCCCCGCTGTAGATAGACAAAACGCCCTACAAGTCACCCAATTCGAGCGGCCCCAGGTTTTGTAGGGCGTCTAAAATGAATGGGGGGTCCATACAGACCAAAGCGTAAGGAAATAAGCTGCGATACAAGTGCGGGCAACACCCCCAAACTCCTGAAAAGCCTCTCAGTCTAAAAAAAAGGTAACACCTACACGTTTAGCAATGAAAAAATTGATGGTTTTTCTGATTTGGGGTTGATATTAATATCCCCAAAAGCATCCTAAGAGCAAATCCAAAACACGCCCATGAAAATTTTTTATCAAGAAAGGTGAAACGTTATTTTAAAGAAATATTTTGTAAAATATTAAATTAAAGGTTTGCGAAAAACCCCGTGATTTGATGTACCCCTTTTAAAACCACGAGAGCTGCAAAAAAATGCCAAACTGAGACACTTGGGTTAATTTGGGCCTGGGATTACTAAGATTTTTATACACTAGCCGAAAAAGTCGCCCCCCGGGGCGGATTTTTTGGGCAGCTCCTGGGAGGGCTTTTGGGGAGGCCCACCACCTGGTTTGGGGGGCCCCTTTGGCCCACCAAACCAGACTCTCCAGATACCCCCTTCTAATTTTCCCTGAAATCATGGATGTAGAAATGTATTTTTAAAAGCCAACCATTAACATCCCCCCCAACCCTTCACTCCCCCCTTACCCATCACCCCCCACCCTTTACCCATCACCCCCACCCTTTTCCCTCACCCATTCCCCCATCACCCCACACCCATTCCCTCACCCCCATTACCCATCACCCTCCCCTTTTCCCTTCACCCTTTCACCCCACACCCCTTTTAACCCATCACCCCCCCCAATTCACTCCCCCCCTCCCCCATCCCCCTACATAAAGGTTTCCTCAAATTCCCCGAAACCCCCTTTTTTTTCACATTTTCGTTTAATGGGCTCCCCAAAAAAAAAAAGAAAAAAAAGGGACGGTACCCCCAAAAGTGGCCTTAAAACCTTCCCCTGGTCAACCGGGTTTCCCAAAAAAGGGTGCCAAATGTGAGGGTTTTGCGCCACTGGGACGGAACCTGAGGGGGACACACACAGACAAAACAAGACCACACATTTTCGTTTATATTATTAAAAGATTTTTTTTTAAATAAAAAATTAAATTTCCCCAGGACTTTTGAATCAAAAAAGGTAAATTAAAAAAAACTACAAGCAATTTCTTTCTAATAACAGAAATTAAAAATACTTTTAAAAAAAAATTTATTTTTTCCCAGCTGGGGGAAACTGGGGCCCGGGGGAACGGGGGCAGGCGGGGACAAAGGGCCCAGCAAAGGGGACGAACTTTAAAAAAGGGTTTTCATAAAGTTTGTATTTTCCCGGTTTTCCAAAAAAACCTTTGGAAAGAGAAAATCAGAGCCCGAGACAAACACTGAAAAACAACTTAATTGCACAAAATTGAAAAAATTTAGGGAAAACTCCCCAAAAAAAAATTTTAATTTTAAAATTCCCCAAACAAAGGGTAAAAACGTTTAAAATTAACGTTTTGGTTTGCATTCTTAAAATTTTTTATGCTTCTTGAAATAATTTTATTTACTTTTTTATATTGTGGGGTCCCGGTTTAAAAGGGCCCAGTTTAAAAAATTTTGAAACAAAAAACCCGGGGTTCCAATTCCAGCCGCTTGTGCTCCCTTCCCAAATTTCTTTGGCTGCACTCCCCGTAAAGTTGCCTTTATATACACCCTTTAGGAAATAACCTTTGGCAAATCCATGTTTTGTAAAAAGGGGATTTAAATTTTCGCACCTAAGTCACCACTTTCGGCACAAAACTATTCGTTCACTGTCTCCAAAATATTGAAAAATAATCCTAAATAAAATTTTTTTTTTATTAAGGATACTTTTTTTACTTAGCTTTAATTTTTACTCTTTTTATTTAAATATCAAAAATTTTTTGGCTACACATCACAACTTATTCACTTATTTTGTCAAAAAAATAGGGGCGCCCCATCAAAAATACAACGTTTTACCTACATGGGTTGATCTCTGCCGTAAGAATGACCTTTTTCGGGAATCCAAGGGCTGACCCCAAAAACCGGGTGAAGTAATGTTGTTGGCCACGAAAACGTTTTTCGGGAGTTTGTCTTTGTGGGTGAAAAGGGGAAAAACCCAAACACGAAAACACACACCCCCCTCCATATTGAAAGGGGTTAGCACCTCGGCTCACAACCGAAAAAGCCCCGGGGTTTTCGATCCCCGGGCGGAGCGAAGACGACGGGCGGTTTTTTAAAAACCCGAGCCCCTTTTCCACCAGCAGTGAATGGGTAAAGGGGGTCAGGGGGGTTTGTGACCCGCCCCCGGGGTGCTGGGTTTGGGGGCCAACACTAAGCACTATAGAAAAATGATAAAATAAAATGTTGATATGGAAAACGGGGCCCTACGAGCGCTGCCCCAGGGGCCCCGTAAAAAACAATTTGATGAAAACTAATGAATACACACACAACACACACGGGGTCCTCCAAACACAATCTAGTTTTTGAACCCGTCCTGTCGCTCCGAAAGCTGCCTTGGGAAAGGAACCAAAACCCAAGGGAAAAAGTGGGTTTTTGGCTTTCAACCCAGCTAAAAGGGGGAACGTAAGGCAGTTTCTACTCTGATTTTTTCCCTGGGAAAGATTATTGCTTTAAGTCAGAGACCCATCCCTTGTGCAAGTGGATAAAAATTTAGGTAATCTCCCGGTATAGAGGCATACATTCCCCACATTTCTCTAATCCAAAACCTTTTGGGAACCTTGTTTAGATTTTGCTTTTTCTCACGCTGTCTAAAAAAGAGAGAAAAGGGGGGTCTCAGACGGTACCCTATCTCCTGAAACTCCCTACCTTAAATAAATTTCTGGGCCCCTAATCAAAGCCAAATCTTCTTTTTAACTTACCAAAAAAATCCTTTTTAATTGCAAAAAATCAAAATCTTCTAAAAAACTCCCTCATGACTTCTGGGATATAGCTAAAAAAACCCCTGTAACAATTTTTTTTCTTCATCTTTCCCCCTTTTTTCTTCACCCAGATGGCTGCTCAGTTTTAAACTATTTTTAAAGCTAAAAATCTTTGCTCAAAGCCCTTTTCTAAAAAATTAAATCCCGGTTGATGATGGGCTTATTCCCTTTGTCTCCTCCCAACCCCTGCCCATATATGCCCGGTTTTTAAATCCTTTTATAAAGGATTTTTTGTTTTTTTTGTCCTGTCTGGCCTAGATCATCGGAAGGACGATCTTGCCCGGAAATCCCTCTTATTGGGTCTCCAAAAAAAGGGGCTTCTGTTCTTGCACCCTGCCTGGTCAGACTTTTTTTGTCTAACCTATCTACTCTTACTTCCACATTTTTCTTGCGGGGGAAATTTTTTCCCGCATTCAACCTGTTTCCCAAAAGGGTGAAACCCTTCAATCCTTTAAACCCACCGCCATATAGCTTTTTTTCCGCCTTTCTAAAGCGTTTGAAACAAAATTTAATAAATGATAATGAGGCCCCGTTCACAAAGTGCCCACTCTGGGCCCCTACAACTCCCCGACTTTTTGATTTGACAAGTCGGCTCCCCCGCTTCAAGAAAAGGGGGGGGTTGTTTTTTTGTTGCCATGGTTTCCCGGGAATGATTGCCCACGGTCGTTGCCCGTCTGGGAAAATTTGTCCCCAATATTTCCCCTCATGTCGGCGACAGCTGGCAAAAAAAATGGCAAGACGAGTCTCAACGGCATTTTTTTTAACTGGCCCATTCTCGGGCAAAACCCGACTTTTGCCGAAATTTATTGGCCCAACCGCTGGCCCGACGGTTTTTGGCGACAGTCAAACAATGGTCGCCCACTGTAAAGGGAAGACGTTGAAGTTTATTGGCCGACCATTGGCCAACATTGCCCAAAGGGGTTTGGCCCCACGGTCTTCCCTACGGTTTTCCCACCCGTCTTGGTGGCCCGCCTTCTAATGTCGCTGAATTACCCCCAAATTTTTTTTCATAAGGATCTTTTTTTCCCCAGACATCTGCCCCAGCTTTAGGGACGTCGCGATTTTAACCCCGATTTTCCTCAAAAGGAAACTTTTTGGCCCAAAATCCCCCAAGGTGTTATCAGATATTTCCGAGCCGACTGTCTTCCCCGGAAAAGGGCCTTTTATTAGGGCGGGGCTTTCGTCCCGGGCGTCCCTTTATTAAAATTTTGGTAGTCCCGCAAATGTGCCGACAGGAAACTGTTTAAAAATTTTTAAAAAGACCCCGCCCAAACTTCGCGACTGTCTCAAAACAGGCCAAGACTGTCCTTTACGTCTTGACGACTGTCGCCGACCTCACTCAACGTCAACCGTAAATGGGCCGTTGGGCCCCCCCCTTGGCGACCCTCGTCGTTTTAAAAATTTTCCAAGGGAAAATTTTTTGCATTCCCCTCAGCTTCCCCCCCCCCCCCCCCCCGATCATTTTTTAAACATATTCAACCACGCGCGAAACATTTAAAATCAATAGGGCCCCCATTTTGCGTACCCCAGAGGGTGGCTTGGGCGTGGGCCAAAAACCCGGGACAGGGGGTGAACTGGCCTTTAACCCCTATCGGTCACAATTTGTCGTCAAAACGGGTTTTCCCTAAAAGGGCCCATTTTACTAACCATCTTCTAGCTTTTTTAAATGAATTTTTGGTTCCTCTCCTTTTGGGGGTTTTGGTGAAAAATTTGCTGTTGCCCCCTTTAAAAAATCAACCTCTTGAAGATTGGTTTTTTCCGCCCTTTTGGGGGGCCGTTCCCAAGTGACGGCCATTGGCAACGACTCAAGGCCGTCGGCCGCCCTCAAAAGGGGGTGGCTTTGGGAGAGGGGCGTGCCTTCGGGTTCTCGGCCATCAGCGGCGACAGGCCGGCAACTTTGCAAGACGGGGGGCCAACGGGGTGTTTTTACCCTGCCGACAAATTGAGGATTGGGCACGGTGGACGGTTTTGGACATCACAAGGGCAGACTGTAAGGCAAAGTTGGGAAATTGGCCCCCCTTGGGGGCCAAAGGGTTTTAAAAATCCCACGGATTTTCCACTCCCATGTTCTTGGTTGACAAAAACTTCCCCCGGCCCAAACCAATTTTTTTAAAATGGACCCCTCCACACGTAGCATTTAAAATATGGATTTTTAAATTTTTGAAAAAAATTTCCCCCCCCTCCCAAAGGTATACATAATTCCCCAAACATTTTTTCAGAAAGGTGAAACGTTTGTTGAAATCTTATTAAATAGTATTACGTGCCGAAAAACGGATTTTTTAAATTTTGAAAGACCCGTTTCGAAATGCCAAAGAACTGCGAACTTTTGCGGCCTGAGCATACTAAATAATGAACAATGGCCCAAGCCCCTTGGGCGGCCTTTTGTGTCTTCCAAAGGGTATTGGGCACCACGTTGCTGGCCTCCCCAAAAACGATCTAATACTTCCAACTTCCGAATTCATAAAAGAAGAGATTCGCCACCAGCATTTTTCCCCAAATTTCCCCACAGTAACCATCCCCCCACCTTTCATCACCCCACCATCACACCATTACCCATCACAAACCCATTCCTACCATTCTAACCCCCAACTTGTTCCTCCATTTCCCACACCTTTCTCCCCCCCATTCAACCCCTATTAATTACCTACACAAAGGGTTTTATTTTCCCCCATTTTTATTTTCCACTTTTCCTTAAGCTTGTAAAAAACTAGAAAAAAAGACGGTCATCCAAGTGCCTAACTTCCATTTGGGAAATGGTTAAACTGTGCGTGTATGGATTCCCATACGAATTAAGGGGCAAGCCCCAAACACCCATTTCCTATATTATTTAACCCATTTATAACCTTATTAATCCAAATATAATTAATAATGAAATTCCCAAAAACAACCTTTTTTCAATAAAAAATGTTCCCCTTAAGAAAAAAATATATTTAAAGGGAATGGGAAAAACAGGCACCGGCTAAAAAGCTGGGAAAAGTTCAAAGGGGGTAGATTATTTCGCGATTCCAAAAAATGGGTTTTAAAAAAGGTCGGTTTCCACTGAAAAATATTCACAAAGTGACAAAAAAGACCCCTTCTAAAAAGGGGGAAGTCAAAACCGACAATTAAACTTCCTCACGATTGGTTTATTCTAAGATTTTATGTTCTTTTTTTATTTTAATTTTTGTGGGTCTCGGAAAGCAATTGGGCCCCTTTCCCGCGGTTGCCAATTCCCACCTTTCCCCCCCTTCCATCATTGGTTATGCCCAAAAAGTTAACCCGTATTACTTTTCATCCCTTTTGGTACTCCATGATTGGGTTTAAATTTTTTCCCCCTTGTCCACTTAGACAATATTTACACTTCCCAAATTGTAAAATAATCCTAAAAAAAAATAAAATATACAAAAATTACCCGCCCCTAATCAAAAAAAACCCCAAAGATTCGCGTACCTAGAGGGGCTTGTCGGGGCCCAAAAATCGGCACAGTGTGAACGGGCCCTTTTAACCCCTACGGTCACAATCGTCGTAAATAGGGTTTCCAAAAAGGCCGATCACTAACTTTTCTAGTTTTCAAACTGAATCTTGGTTCTCCCCTTGGGGGTTTCGGTAAAAATTTTGCTGTTGCCCTTAAAATATAAAACCTTTTGAAGATGTGACACAAATTTTTTTTTTATAAACTACCCTAGTTGGGTTATATTTTCTCTGAGCCTTCATCTTAATTTTACTTACAAACCTTTTATGCAGTACTGTAGAGGGGTCATTTTTAATTCCTAATCAAAAATGAAAGTGGTTTTCCTCAGAGTTCTGTCCATCATCCATTCTCTTTATTTTATTAATTAATGATTTTTTAAGCCCAAACAAAATCCCCATTTTCCTACGTTGAGATTCTACCCTGCATTTTTAACGTCGTTCATTAGACGTCTAATATATTTACTTACTACTCAAAAATATTTTTCCCAGAAAAAACCCTTTTTTTTTCAATGATTTTAAAGTTTTCCCCCTCTTTACAAGAACTTTTTAGGACTAACTTTAAACAAAATTGAACTAAATTTCAAATTGCATCTCTTGCAAAAAAAGTTTCTGTAAAATTTGGGTGTCATGTGGTGTTGCTTTAATTTTTTGTTCGTCCCCACGTTTCCCTCTAAACGGGCTTATCGCATATGTATGGAGTATTTATCAATTTTTGAGGGGGGATCCCTCACACTGCTCTTCTAAACGGGGTAGAGTCAAAAACTTTTCGGCTTATTAACACCCCTTCTCTGACGACTGCAATTTAAAATCTCCTGAAATGCTTCTTCTGTTGCATCTTCTACCGATATTTCATGCTCGCTGCTCCCGAACTGCTAACTGCTGTTTCCCCCTTTCCCGCACCTTTGCGCAAAGATTTTCCCCACTCATTATCCCCCCCCTTCTCTTTCCCATCTTTTTTATCAAGAGTAACCCGTTTTTTTTTCTTTTTATCCCATTCACTGGAAATCTCTCGAACCCCCTTCTTTTTTATTTTTTTCCCCCTTCCTACACTAAATTTTTTCAACCATTGCAATATTTAAAAACGTAATAAAAACTAAAAAAAAAATAAAGCCAGATATGAAATACAACGAAATTCCCCGCCACTACTCCATTTTTTTTTATTCATTGAATAGAGTTGGAAAGGGTTTGGGAAAAAACGTAAAAAACCCTCATTTCATCACCACTTCTGAATAAGTATCAGTGAAAGTTTTTTGAAAGATAGAAATCCTTTTATTTCCAAAGTCGTCCTTGATAGTAAGGCATTTGACAAGGTACCGATGAGAGACTTTAAAAAAGGTTAAGGCACATGAATTAGATGGAAGGATCTTCGTTAGATTAGATCTGGCTAGCGATAGGCAAAAAAGGGTTACAATTAATTGTTCTAAATCTAAAGGGGGCGGGTAACGAGGGGAGACTCCCCAGGTGTCTTTTTTGGGCCCATTTTATTTTCTATTTCATCAACGACTCAGATAGGGGGTTAAAAAGGGGATATCAGAATTTGGGGCTGAGATACAAAGGGTGAGGGGCTATCAGTCACGCCCGATGTAAGGTTTGCAGGAAATTAGAAAAGTTAAACGAATGGGTAGTCGGGTGCAGATGGAATTAAAATATGACAAGTAAAAAATTTTAAATGTTGGTAGATAAAATCATGGAATGGGTAACCATACGCAATGTATCAAAAAAAAATTTGGGGTGGGGAAACTCAGCCCTTCCCTACGAAATAATGATGGGGGCAAAAAAATCGAGCGAATAGGGTTTTAGTAGCTTTGCCAAGAGTTTTTAAAAAGTAAAAGTGCTGGGGTTTTCTAAAGTTTAAAATTGGCTGTACGGACCTTACCAGACTATGTGGTATAGTTTTGGTCCCCGAATTACAGGAGGATATTGCTTTGTTAAAAATCACCAAAAAGGATACCAAAATTATACGGGGGGAGCGAAAGCTTTATTTATTAAAAGATTGAGGGGGTTTAAATTTTTAAAATGTACACTCCCTAAGGGGCGAGAGTTGGGCGATCTGATAGAAGTTTTTTAACTGGTTTAAAAGGAAAAAATAAAGGATATGTGGAAAAATTTTTACGGAAAAACATGGTGGACAAAAGTAAAGAATTCAAAAAAGGGAAAAAAAAGCAAATTTTCATAGGAGAAACTGATTAAAAAAACGGGGGGTAAAAGATAGGAATGAAACCAGTCCCAGGTGTGAGTGCGGAGTCAAAAGGGAGTTTTAAAAAGAGGGGACAATTCATTGCGGGAAAAAAAGTTTGGGTGTAGGTAGCGTTAAGTATCAGGGAAAACCACGTGTAGGGTCCCCACGAGGGACGGTAGCGTCTCACGGCACTTGTTTCTTTTAGTTTTATGTTTTATTAAGTAGTATAACAGATTTAAACGGGAAATTTCCCGTTCAGGTTTTTAGATAGAAAAGGCAAACATTCATTTTTAAAGATAGAGGTAAATGTCATTTAAGAAAGGGGTAATTATTTGGGAAGGGTTTAAATCAACTAGACATGCGAAAAAATGGGGTTTTAAGGGATTGAACAAAAACAAGGTTTTATTTGCCCAATCAAAATTTGTAGAAGGTCACATGGTTTTAGGCACTCTTTGGCAGTCTCCGTGAAAACACTTAATTTTTTGTGAAGTGGAGGCTAGGAACTACGTTGAAAAATGCAAGGTAGAGTCTACGTACGAGGAATGGGCATTTTAGGGATTAAAAAGGTCATAAATTTAAAATTAGAAAGAGAATGGGTGATACGACAAAACCCGAAAACACCATATTATAGACTTTTGAGGGACAAAGAAGGTTACAAAACAGACGTACAGTTTAAATAAGTACAACATAATGGGTTTGAAAGAACTTGAGAGAAGGTCCATAAGAAGGAGAATATTTTTTAATAATAAGGGTAAAAATAGGTTAAAATAAATGTAGTTTTCAAATTTAAGAATTGTGCCCACCTTTTTCAAAAGCTTTTTTGTCGGGGCAACACAAAATTTAACTGAAATCCTAAACGAAAAAGACCAAAATTTAGTTTGGAAAACTATAAAACTTTAGTAGTTCCCTTTCCAAAAACCCTACTACGACCAGAAAGAACATTTTAACATATAATGATATGCTTGAACATTATTAACAAGAGTTTATAACTTTTGAAAGCAAAAATTAATGCTATATAACGGGAGTTTTTAAGGAATAGAACGGAACCCCTTTTTATGACCCGGTTTAATTTTAGAAAACTTTCCCGCAAAGAAGAAAATCGCAATATTCAAATATTGCGGAAAATCTTGACCTGGTTTTTTGACCTGGGAAAAGTTATTTTTAGATCACTATGTAGGGAATTGGGAGCCGTCAGGACCGTAAACCCCTTTCCCAGAATCGGTAGGGAGGCATAGGCAATTAATTACAATAATTTAATAATAGGGATGATATGCAAAAAGTTAAGGGGGGTCTGGAGAGCCATATGGGTGGGCATGGAGTGAAAGAGAAAATTGATGAAAGAAAAAAAAATGAAAAAATATTTTTTGAAAAGAGCAGAAAAAAAATTTTAAATTACGAAATTAAATGTAAAACAGCAAACTATTTTTTCTTTTACTTTCATTTTTTTGAGGGGTAAGCGGGGATCTTATGAAAAAAAAACACTCTGTATCTCTCCCGTCAGGTTTATACAGACCGTCCTATAATAGGAATCAGGTGGTGAGGGAGCGAGTCGTAGCGGAAGAGGAGAAACATTTTTAATGAAAAACTGGTTTATTTTTAAACTGCTATGACTATCGAAATTTTTATGCGTTTTTTGGGCTTTAATTAATGATGCACAAATTTTTGTTGTTGTAGCCTTACATATTTTAAAAAGATAGAATTAAAAATAAGCTTTGATATGGGAATTTTGGGCAATATAACACTTTGTCTATTTATAAGCCATTATTTCTGCATTTTAAAATTATATTTTGGTTTAGTGACACCATATAAAATACTATTTTGGTTTTATCACAGTCGTTTCCCAACAAGAGTGCCCCGAAATTTCTGAAAATGGACCCCAGTGCGGGAAATGAAACAAATAAGTATAAAAATTAATGGTGTGTTTGCTTCCCTTTTACAAAAGCCGTCTGCATGACGGGTAATTTGTGGTTAGTGTGATGGCCGCGTGTTTCCCCAGATGTTGTTCACGGATGGCTCTCGGTGGATCAAATGAACTTGATTTTCCTTAAATTTGTATAGTTGCGCCCCCGTGCAGCCGTCTGTGTCATTAGTCGGGTAATAAAACACCACACACACACACACACACCACACCACACCCCCACACACACACACACCACACCACAGTAGTAACCCAAGATTTTGTGGTGTCTTGTATCGCACATTACAAATCAAAACTGAAGCAATTTTTAACCATTAACATTTTGGTTTTTCCAAAAAGATGCATTCATATCAATAGGGGGTTTTGCATTGGCCCATCATTTTTAGACAGCGTGTTAAAGGCTCAAAAGGCAATTCACGGCCAAACCTTCAAGAAAAAAAATTTTTGCAAAAGAGGGAATTTTCAGCTTTAAATTTTTTAAAAGTCCCTCTTTCCATAAATACTTCATGTTTATAACTCATTTTTCTTTTAAAAATGAATGAAACATTTTCCAGCACAAATATGCTTAATACCCGAAAAATCAAATTTTAAATTTTGTATGTCCTCCATTAGAACAGTGGTTTTATACTTATCGTGCAGCGGCCCCTTTTCTTTAAAGGGAATCTGTGGGGACCCTTAATTCTGATTTTCCCTTTACACATCTCTTTAGTAAATTTTTTTAAAGAGTTTGTTTTTTAGAATATAATAAAATGTTACTGAAATATTTATTTAAAGCTTAACTTTTACAGAACTATTAAGTGTTACCCCACATAGTGTTATTTATTTTTACAATTTTTCGATTTTAAATTTTTTAATTTTTCCACAAATTATGAACAAAAACCTTTGTCCCACATCTCGATCCGATAGGATGAATGGGAGCTTTGTGATTTTAGATCAAGTGATACTGGCAGCAATCTGTGAGCTTTAGTCGCATGGGGTTCGCATTGATTCGGGGGGCGCTTTGTTTTTTAAGTAACCCAAAAGTGGAAAATCGAAAACTCCAGTTTTAAGTTGTGGGAAAAGGACAAGGCCCCAAACCAATTTTGCGTGTCCAGTGTAGTTGGCTGTACTTGAGCCCCAAAAAACCCTCAAATTCTCTCCGAATAGTTGCTTAAGGTCCCCTTGTTGCAATTTCAACAAGGGTTTTCAACTGTTTTGATGGCAGTTGACACTGGCCTTTTCTATCTCGGTTTTAAACCCGTAAACATTTTTTTTAACCACTCAAAAATTTTATATGGTTCTGGAAAAAATAAAAAAGTTTTTCCCCCAAAAATTTAAAAATAAAAATTTTTCCCCCCCCCAATAAATCCAACCATTCCCCTTTAAAAAAAAAAAAAAAATTTTTAACCCCAAAGTTTTTTTTTTTTTTAAAACCCCCAAAAAAAATTTTAAAAAAAAATTAAAAAAAAAAAAAAAAAAAAACCCGGGAAAAAGTTTCAAAAAAAAAAAAAAAAAATTTTTTTTTTAAAAAAAACCCCGGGAAAAACTTTTTTTTTTTTAAAAAAAAAAAAATTTTTTTAAAAACCCCCCCGGGGGGGGGTTTTTTTAAAAAAATTTTTAAAATTTTTTTTTTTAAAGGGGTTTCCCAAAAAATTTTTTAATTTTCCCCAAAAGGGAATTTTTTTAAAAAATTTTTTTTAAAAAAATTTTTTGGGGAAAAAAATTTGGTTTTCCCTTTTCCCCAAAAAAAGGGGGTTTTTTGGCCCAAAAAAAAAAATTTTTGGCCCCCCCGGGGGGGGGGGGTTTTTTTTCCCCCTTTTTTTGGAAAAAATTAAAAAAATAAAAGGGGTTTTTAAAAAAAAAAATTTTTTTCCCCCTTTTTTTTTATTTTTAAAAAATTAGGGGGTTTTTTTGGAATTTTTTTTCCCCTTTTTTTTCCCCAACGGTTTCCCCCTTTTTTTCCTTGGCCTTTTTAGGGGCTTTTTAAAAAAGGGAAAAAAATTTTAAAAAAAATTTTGGGGAAAATTTTTGGGGGGGGGGTTTAAAAGGGGGGGGTTTTTTCCGGGGGGGGAAAAAGGGGGGGTTTTAAAAAACCTTTTTTTTTAAAAACCCCCCAAAAATTTTTGGGGGGAAAATTGGGGTTTTTTAAAAAAAAAAAAAAAGGAAAAAAATTGTTTCCCCCCCAAAATTTTTTAAATTTAAAAAAAAAAAAAAGGGAAAAAACCCCCCCTTTAAACAAAAAAAACCAATTTTAATTTTAAATTTTTTCCCCCTTTAAAAATTTTTTTTTTAATTTTTCAAAATTTTTTACAATTTTTTTTTTAAAAAATTTCAAAAAAAAAATTTTTTGGGAACCCCCCCCAAAAAAAAAAAAAAAAAACCCCTAAAACCAAAAATTTTTTTTTTTTTTTGGGTTTAAAAAAAAAATTTTTTTTGGAAACTTTTTTTGGGGGAAAAAAAAAAAACCCCCCCCCAATTTTTTTTTTTTAAAGGATTTTTAAAAAATTTTTTTTTTAAAAAAGGGTTTTGGGTTTTGGAAAAAATTTTGGGGGGAAACCCCCCCCCCCCCCAAAACCCCCCAAAAACCCCAATTTGCCAAACCCCCCCCCCCAAAAAAAAAAACCCCCAAAAACCCCCCCCCCCCCCAAAAAAAAAAAAGGGGGGTTTTTTTTTGGGGTTGGGAAAAAAAAAATTTTTGGTTTTTTTGGGGTTTTCCCCAAACCCCCCTTTTTTGGGGGAAAAAAAGGGGGTTTTTTTAAATTTTTTTTTCCCCCCCGGGGTTTTTGGGGGGGGGGCCCCCCCCCCCCCCCCCCCAAAAATAAAATTTTAAAAAATTTTTGGGGCCAAAAAAAAAAAAAAAAAAAAGGGGGGTTTTTGGGGGGGGTTTTTTTTTTTAAATTTTTTTTTTTTTTTAAAATTTTAAAAATTTTTTTGAATTTTTTTTTTTTTTTTGGGGGGGTTTTTTTTTTTTGGGGTTTTTTTTTGGGGTTTTTTTGGGGTTTTTTTTTTCTTTTTTTTAATAAAAAAAAAAATTACCCCTTTAAGGAAATTTTTTTTCCCCCCTTTTAAAAAGGGGTTTTAAAATTTTTTTAAAATTTTTTAAAAAGGGTTAATTTTTGGGTTATTTTTTTTTTTTGGGGGTTTTTGGGAATTTAAAAAATTTTTTTTAAAAAAAACCCCCAAAACCCCCAAAAAAAAACCCCCAAAAAAACCCCCCCCCAAAAAAAAAAAAAAAACCCCCCCCCCAAAAAACCCCAAAAAAAACCCCCCAAACCCCCCCAAAACAAAAACCACCACACACAAAAACCCACCACACACACACCCCCCCCCAAAAAACCACCCACACACACACACACACACACACACCCCCACACACAAAAAAACCCCCAAAAAACCCCCATTTTTTCAAAAAAAATTTTTAAAAACCCCCTTTTTTAAAAAAAAAATTTTCCCCGGCCTTTGCCCCCCCAAAAAAAGGGGGGGTTTAAAAATTTTTTCCCTTTTTAAAAAAAAATTTTTTTTTAAAAAAAAAAAGGGGGGGGGGAATTTTTTGGGGGGGGGGGAAAAAAAAGGGGTTGGTTTTAAAAAAAAAAAAACCCCCCGGGGGGGGGGGGGGGCCCCCAAAAAGGGGAAAAAAAAAACCATTGAAATTTTGTTCATTTGAATGGGCTTTTGGCGGGAAAGATAAATGCCTCTTTCCACATCATTCCCCGACTGCGGAAAAAAAAAAACAGCTGGGGGGCAAAAAAGTTGCGTCATATACAGCAGGTCCCAGAGTTACGGGAAAGATTTGGGAAAATGAACGAAGTAGCCCAATTTTTAGAATAACTCACATAAAAATAAAAAAAATATTTTTACATGGGAGGGAAAAAACATAAACAAAGAAAGGGGAGGACTGAGCTGAAATAGCAATTTTAGAAAAGCTCATAAAAGTATAAAAAAAAATTTTTCAACCCCGGGGCAAAAAAACCCTGCAAAAAAAAAAAACAAAAAAAAACAAAAAAAACCCTTTGGGGAAGGGGGGGTGGTTTTAAGAAGAATTTAATTTATTGGAAAAACATTAAAACAAATTAAAATTTGAAATTTGCAAATCCAAGGGGGCTTTGCCGGGGGTTAGTTTTTGGAAATTTTTGGTGGTTGGGAAAATATGGGGGATATCAATTAAATTGGGGATTTTAAAAAACTTTACCGGGGGAAACCCCGGGGGGAAATTAAAATTATTGTTAATTTTTTTGGAAAGGGGCCCGGGTTTTTTTAGCCGGGTAATTAATATTGGGGAAATTAACCTTAAATTGGGGGAATTTATTAAAATAAACCCAATTACCGCGGGAAAAGGGGAATTTTCCCCAAAAATTTGGGAAAAATTTTTAAAGACTTTTTTTTTTCCGTAATCTTATTTTTCGAAAATATTTTCAAATTTGGTTTAAAGGAATTTTAAACCCGGTTTTCTTTGGGCCTCTTTAGTTCCCTTTTCCCCCCCCTTTTGGGGAAAAATTTTTTAAAATTTTTTGGGGTTTACCTTTTTGAAAAAATTTTTTAGAAAATTTTTTTTTCCAAAGTTTTCCTTACCCCCTTCAAAAATTCCTTTTTAACAAGGCCCAAAAAATAAAAATATGAAAAAAAAAAAATAAAAATAAACCTTAAAACCTTTTTATGATTTAAATTGGGGGTTTTTTTTTTTTATATGAGAAAGTTTGGGGGTGATAGTGGGTAAAGAAACCCTTGGTTTTTCAAAAAATTTGGCCTCCCGATGGCCCTGACTTACTTTTTTGGTTTAAAATAGGGCAAATTACTTTTTTTAAAACACACCGGGGTGCTGAAATCTTTCCAAAAAACCCCCCATATCAGCCTCCCAAAAAAAAAAGTGTGGCTTTATGAGGGGGAAAAATCTTTTTCCCCCAGCCCCCCGCCCTTATTGGAAAAATGAGACCGAGAAGAGTAGGGGAGGAAAAAATCTATAATGTTTAAAATTATTGGCCGAGACCATTATGTGACAGGAAAGCAAATTTAAATTTTTAAGGGTTTCCCTTTTTTTTTTGTTTTAATGATTTGCAAAGAGGGGTGTGCTGTCCGTTTAAACCGGGGCCCCCGGACGGGGCCGGGGGATATTCCCCCCTTTCTGGAACAGTATTCGGCGTTTACTCATTTAAAAAGGCACGTTAGGGGACACCCGGGAAAACAGGAACAGGAAAGGAAGGGATATTAAAAAAAGAATTCATTTAAAAGGGGATTGAAAAGGGAAAAGAAAGGGTCATAAAAAAAAAAACTTAACCAAAAATTTTTAAAAATAAGCAACCTTTCATGCAGAAAAAATGTCAACACCCTTCCAGTAAAAAAATTTTCTAGTATGCAAACAATATATCGATATAAACCGTTTCTATTTTTTTTATAGATTTAGATTATTATAAAAACACTCCAATTGTAAATTTATGAGTACCCAAAAAAGCAATGATGGGAAAAAAAAACCCTGTTTTAGAGCAGAGGTGGCCAAAAATATTATTCTTTGACTTGTTTACCTCCATCAGGAGATGAATGATGCTGCCGAGGGGCACGTAGCAAGGTATATCCGTCTCTAGTAGCTCAGCCATGCTGTTAAAGGGTAAACTCATCTTAGGGATGATGATCATAGCCTTCAGGTTGGAACGGTAGACAGTGGTCAAGATGAGTGCCATCAGGAGCCAAGTACCCGTAAGCACACGGAGGCCACCGCCAGACGGGCACCAAGGGCTGGCTGTGGGCATGAAGGAGACATTATAAGAAAGGATGCTTCATCGACCAAGGGGTGACACAAAAGTTTCATGAGAAAGGGAAAGTGAATAACTGTCAACAGCTATCTGGAATATAAATAGGGAACAAGAACATGCAGGAATTAACTTGTGCTCTATCGGACCACAATGAAGGAGCGATCGTGTGATTGGTTGGAGGGGATAGGATTGATAGTGGCGATGTGGCGAAGCACACGGGATTTTTTTTTAAAGCTGAGAACTTATACATGTATTCAGATTTTGGTTTGATCTGAGCACGTCTACCTGTGTTCTGATTATCTGAGCACGTCTACCTGTGTTCTGATTATAAGTATTTTTTACCTCAGCACGTATACTTGTCTTCTATTTGTTGTTACCTGACTACGTTTACCTGTGTTCTGAATTTTGTTGTTTAGCTTGGCACGTATACATGTGTTCTGAATGTACCTGTCCATCCTCTTCTAGCCCATTCACCTGCTTGTTTACTTAATTATCTACCTGCATTTACCTTCCCCTTAACGTCCCCTTAACGTCTCCATTTCATTAGCTGTTAAATACATAATACTTTTTTTCTCACTCTTTCTTTCCCCTTCTCTTCCTCAATATAAAGTTTGTAACACAATAGTCGTGTGTCTTACCTGTGTCACACTTTTTTCCCATCCTCATGTAGTTATGAGGCAATAACAACCTGTTCTTTTTTCCCCACACGCCTGGAACACCCCCCTACTTGCCATGACTTTACCTTCTAGTTCTTAATTTAACCCTACTCTCTCTCTTTCTTTTCCCTCTTGATCTTAGAGTTTCTTCTAGGTTACATGTTCTCTTCCCAAACTTTTTTTTCTCTCTCTCTCTCTCTCTCTCTCTCTCTCTCTCTTTCTCTCTCCTCTCTTCTCTCTCTCTCTCTCTCTCTCTTCTCTCTCTTCTCTCTCCCCTCTCTCTCTCTCCCCCTCTCTCCTCTCCTCCCCTCTCTCTCTTCTCTCTCTCTCTCTCTCTCTCTTCTCTCTCTCTCTCTCTCTCTCTCTCTCTCTTCTCTCTCTCTCTCTTTTCCTCTCTCTCTCTCTCTCTCTCTCTCTCTCCTCTCTCTCTCTCTCTCTCTCTCTCTCTCTCTCCTTTTCTCTCTCCCCTCTCTCTCTCTTCTCTCTCTCTCTTCTCTCTTTTCCTCTCTCTCTCTCTCTCTCCCCTCTCTCCCCTCTCTCTCTCTCTCTCTCTCTCTCTCTCTCTCTCTCTCTCTCTTCTCTCTCTCTCTCTCTCTCTCTTCTCTCTCTCTCTCTCTCTCTTCTCTCTCCCGTCCCGTCCATTTTAGATACATAGTCGCCCGAAAGGGAACATGTTCTATCGTGTTATGTTCCCTAATGTACGGACGAGAATCTCCATAAATTTCACTGTAGGTATTGAATCTCTCTCTCCCCTTTTTTGGCAGTAATGGATATTTGTTTGGTAAAATAACAAACAGGTGCACAAATGAGCTTTTAGCTCCAAGCAGTTTTGTCAAAAGAAATAATCCAAAGAATCAGTGCAGAACAGCCAAACTTTTTTGGAATGACTCACATGAGCGAATGACACGTCACAGTCCACAAGCATGAGGTCCACACACATCCCTTTGATACCCCTCAACAACCACTGCGTCTGTGTCGGCCCTGTCGGGATAAAAAGTCGGTTATTATCGGTTGTGTGTGTTTTCATCTAGTTGTATTCATTTAGTTTTATTTTACAGGGTCTGAGCTACGCTCGTAGGGCCCCCTCTCCATAGCTACACAGCGCGCCAAAGCATGTTTTGCGACATCATAACACAGCGCTTCCATACGGGAATTCAAAAAAAGTACTCTATGGCAGCCTACTGACTTCCGAGAGAGATATCTTACATATGGCAGCTTGTTAAGGCACGGGCAGTCCATGAAGACCGTTGAAGAATGTTCAGATGCCATTGCAATCATAGACGAAGCATTTAAAAAAGTATCGCCTTCCTACCCGCAGTTTTTTGAACGACGCGCTTTGGTTAAAATTATCATTTTTTGCTAATGATGGCAAGAAAGACTACAAAGGAAAAATTAAAGTTATTGATCTCAACACAAGGCAAGAGGCCAGGGGGAAGAAATATAAAGATTGGGATGTTCGGGAAGTTGCAAAAGGGTGGAGATTTTGGGGGTGGCACGGGGGGTGGCGACAGCCGCGACACCAGAACATTATAAGTGGCCAGGGCGAGGATGAAAAAAGTCATATGCAATATTTTCTTGCTCTTAATTGGGATGGGCATCCATTGACGTTTCATGACTTTTGGGTGCTTTGTGGGGTTTTTACATCCTCCCCCTGGCACTTATAATTTCGGGTGTCGCGGTGCCCCCCCCCCCCGTGCCACCCCAAAAACTCTCCCCCTTTTATGACACATCCCCTCGTAATATCCAAAACCCTTGATATTTCTTCCACTGGCCTCTCTCCCTTGTGTAGAGATCAATCCCTTTAAATTTTTCCCCTTTGTTAGGTCTTTTTTTCCACTCATTATGAAAATAAGATTTTTATCCCAAATGCGCGTCTGTTAAAATTACTCGGGAAGGGGAAGGGATATTTTTTTAATGCTTTTTTTAAAATTTGCAAGTGGCATTGAACTTTTCCTCAACGGTCTTGATGGACCCCCCCCTGCCTTAAAAAAGCTGCCATTTTAAGATATAAGTTCCGGAAGTCAGTAGGCTGCCATAGAGAAATTTTTCTAAATTTCCCGTAGGGAAAAAGCGCTTGTTATATTACAAACAGCTTTGGCGCGCTGTGTACATGTTATCATTCCCTTAGTGCCTATTTTGGGCCCGAAGCCACCCCCCCGGGAGGGGGTCAAAAAACCCCGACTAACACCCGGTACCCTTCACAGCGGGGTGGACAGGGGCTCGGGTTTAAGGAAAAGCCCATCTATCTCCGCTCCCCCCGGGATCAAACCCCGGGGACTTTTTTTTTGTGAGTCGAGTTGTCCACTAACACGGAGACCCTTCGGAGGGGTGTGTGCGGTTGTGTGTGGTGTTGGTGTGTGTGTGTGTGTGTGTGTTGGTGTGTGGGGTGTGTGTTGGTTTGTTTATATATATAAGTATCTATTCATATCTTTTTTTTGGTGCTTTTTTTTTTTCACCCAGACCTTGCCACCGAGTTTGAACTAGCAATCCCCCAAACTTCCCCCCCCTAGTAATGAATCTAACACCCTATTAGCTCGATTTCTAGCCTAAATACATTTCTCCTAGGACGGAGGATGAGTTACCCGCACCCCCAAAATTTTTCTCACATTGATCGTCAGTGAACATTGCGACAGTTTACCTATTCCAGTTTTTTACCAACATTAATTACACTACCTTTCAGTATAAATTTCATCTGCCACCGATACCAACTCATTATTTAGTAAGTTCCCTGAAATATGTTTTATCAGACTTTATAAATAATCCCCCCCTACCTTGTATCATCAGCAAACTTGTGAATACCTGCAAACCCCACTATCTAAGTCGTTGATTTAAACCCCAAAATAGAAATGGAAAAAACAGCCGTTGGGGAAACCCCCTTGTTCCCTCCCCCATTCATTTTTAAAAATTAATAATTTTTCCCTTTTGTTCCCTATCACACCCAGATCAAACCCAAACGAAGAACCATCCATCTTTTCCATGTCCCTTAAAGTTAAAAGGTAACGTCCAGACCATTTCATCTTTCATGATTTAATCTGTAAAAAATATCCCTTTATCGAGTATACAACAATATTTTTGTCATTTTTGCCCCAGTCACGGTTTTTTAATAATCCGCAATCAAAATCTGTAAATTCCGGAGCTTCCAAAACGCCCCTCACGAAAAAGCAGACGACGCACCAGGGGGCTCGGTGACTCAATGAGGTCGCCTCCTAACCCGCAGTATTACAAATACACGAAAAAATTTAAATAAATATAGTACATGAGAATTTTGGGTGTTTGATATATTTTGTTTAGCGATATGGCAAACTTGCCCTTTAGGGGTGCCAAAAGAAAGCTGCCCCTTTCCAGAGAGCTTATACCCTTTCCCCGACCTATAGGGCCCCACGAAAAATGTGTGGAAAAGGTGGTGCCCGGGGGAGAGGCAGGCTGTGTGAGGCAGTTTGTCCCTTCAGTGACGTATCAGAAAGTTTCGCGCCACGGCTGGAACCGGCTGTTTTTTTCCCGCGCTTTTTGCAAAAGTTGTTTTTAGGGGAAAAGGGCAGGCAAATAATTATTTTTGGGTTTAGGTATTTAAATGAAATTAAAACATAATTTATGCAAAGAAAAAATATCTGGACGATTACTTTAAAGACTCTTTTGTGGTCCCTTTGCCCGAATTCCCTTTACTACAGTCCAGGTAAAAATTTTACAATCCTCATCAAATTGCTGTCTCATAAATTTTCCCTAAAAAAACGAATAAATGGGAGACTATCTCCCCTTTGGGAACCCATGTCGGGGAACATTTCCAACTATGTTTTTCTAAATGCTCCCAAAAGTTTTTAGTAAAAAATATTCCAAAATTTTAAAGAAAAAAAAACACGTAAAACACTTAAACAAAGAAGACACTTAAGAAAAAAAAATTTAATAATTTTACCTATCCTCAGCAGAACCTAAATTTTCTCCTTGTTTTTTTTTCCCGGTCCCACCGTTTCCCTTTTTTTCTTAAGCCCTAAAAAAAAATCCCTTGGGTGGGTCTTTGCCTGGAGATGTGAGGTGTTAAGTATCATATTAGCCTAACTGAAATGATGACAAAATAGGCACACGATCAATACATAAGAAAAATGAAATGACGAAATTAATTCATTTGAATTAACATTACAAAAAAAAAAGGCAAAACCATTTTCTTTTTATATTCATAAACAATATGAAAGATGGAAATGCTTGATCTAGTCATTTCATCTTGATAATAGAATAGGAATACATGTGTGGATGCAAAACTACCATCACGTCGCAAACATAGGTATCAAAGACAATTGTATGTTTTTTGATAAAAAAATGAAGTGCGCTTCATATTTGAAAAATTTTATATTAACCCGTCGAGGTAATAACGATTTTTTTATGTTAACGTACATTCATTTCATGATTTCAATTTTTGCATATGTATGATTTAGTTACCCCGTGCAGCTAGCTAGCAAAAAATTCCCTTTTACACGTAGGTATACCATGTAGTACAAGAAAGCTTAGAAATTTTTTTAAAAAAAAAAAAACCCTTGTAAATACTTGCAAAATGAAAAGGGCGCCGCCCTTTAGGTCTGTGTACTTACAAAGTGTGTTTGCGACTGGGGAATCAATCCTATGGCCTATACACCCCAAAAAAGTTGTTGCAGGAGACTATTCCCCACCTATGGAAATGAAAAGAATAATTTAACTCTCTCTCCTCTCTCCTCTTCCCCTTTTCTCCTCTCTCTCTCTCTCTCTCTCTTCTCTCTCTCTCTCTTCTCTCTCTCTCCTCTCTCTCTCTCTCTCTCTTCTCCTCTCTCTCTCTCTCTCCTCTCTCTCTCTCTCTCTCCCTCTCTTCTCTCTCTCTCCTCTCTCTTCTTCTCTCTCTTCTCTCGTGCTCCCGCCGCTCGCTCGCTCGCTAGTAGATAAAGATAAATATTTTTTATTTTTCGTATTACAATCAATATAAGGCTATCTATCTATCTATATTCATCTATTATTGTCTAGTTTTTTTTTACACTCTTAAATTTTTTTATTCCTTTGGTGAAGCTACTTTCGTAGAGTGTGTAAGGCTTCACAAAACCCCGAAAAGTCAGCCTCGTGGTTGGTCGGCGGACATGTCATTTGGTTTTCCCGTCCCCCCGCTACACTTAGTCCACGGCGCGCAGCGACTATCGCTCACCACGGAAGGAGTTCTAATAGTCCCAAATTCCCGGAACAACACGGTTGCGGTAAGAAGTTTAAAGAGAAGAAGTATGGAGAAGTAAAAAGTTTAGTTTTTTTTGGCAAAATAACATGGAATTTTGTAAAAGAAATTTTTGTTGTGTTCATCCAATATCTCCTCAAAAACCTGTGGCGGTAACATGATCTTTATCAGAAAAAAATTTATATATCTATGAGGACATTTGTAATTTTCCTTTAAAATCAAAAATTTAGGGAAGAAGTATCAATTTTTAGGATTTTTCTTAGCCCATCATAGACCTTCTAGAGTTTTGATCACTTTTCTTAATATAAAGAATTGAGCACTATGGTCCAATGACCAAAATTTTTATGTATCCTGTAAAACATGCATTCATCAGTATGTAAAAACACAAAACAAGTGGTCTCACCCCCCTTTTGTTGATGAGGGTTTTCCCTACTGAGATTTAAGTATAAAAGAAGGCAATAACAAATAACGCACGCTCTGGCTCTTCAGTAGTAGGAACATACCACATGTTTTTAAATGTTTTCCTTTCATCCCCATTTCGGAGTACTCCCTAGTGTAGGGGTAGCACTCTCGGTTTAAAACCGAGAAGTCCCCGGGGGTTCGATCCCCGGGCGGAGCGGAAAAAGTTGGGGTTTTCCTCAAAACCCGAACCCCTGTCCCCAGGAGTGATGGGTACAGGGGGTTTGGCAGGGGTTTTTAACCCCCCTCCCGGGGGTGCTGGCTTGGCCAACCTATAAGCATAGCAACAGCTTCTAGGGGTAGTCGGGAGAGAGCTGTGTGGATCAGTGGGGATCCTCTCAGTGCGTCGTAACTGACGAAATTCTTCAAACAAAAAAAAAAACAGTCTGTTCTCCAGTTTAAATTTCCCTGAGAACCCCCTTTCCAAGTAGGGGGGTGAGGGAAGCTTGCGATTCCGTGCTTGGGAGATGACGAGTGTGGCTTTTTCCCCCAAAAGTCCCGATACAGAAGTACGACATAGGCATCCCCATTTAAAGGTTACTGGCGTATATGAAACCACCCAAACTTCTTCGCCCGTTGCTGTGGAGTTTCTCAGTCATTTCTTCTGATTTTTAAACAGTGTAATGGGAGTGATTTGTCCTCGATGTGTGGTGGTGTGTGGTGGTGGTTGGTGTGGGTGTGTAGGGCAAAAAAAAAACAACTTTCTGCAAAACCCTACTGAGGGTTGTTGTGAGTGTCCTGCGTGTGTTTTCTTGAGTCTGCCTTAAAAAACTCCAAATTTATCGTGCTTGAATTAGAGAGAAAAAAACTCGAAAGCCCTGGTCGCTGGCAGTTTTAAAATCCCAAATTGATAAAAAGTTGGTCTAGGAAAACAAAAAAATGGGATATACCAGGACTTAAAACACAAAAGTATAATATTAAAAACATTTTCTTTTAAAGTATATTTATGAAGCCCGATCTGTAAAACATGTATATAACCAAAAAAACCAATAGGTTAGTTTAGGGGCGATGGAATGTTATTGTGAAATTTTTTCAATAACAATGTTTAGAAGTTATTATACCTAGCCCGTCATATTTTTCCCGTTATTTTTGGTATCAATTGATAGAAAACCTGGAAATGCAATAGCGACGCGTGAAAATCGCAATGTTTTTTTTCAAACTCCCCCCACAACTCCCCGCCACCACTCCCCGACGCGGCAGCCGCCCCCACAATTTAAACCTATTTGGGGTTCAGCAACGAAGAGTTTTCGGATATAATTCTTCTTTTTTTTCCAAAAATATTTCTTTTGACTGAAAGCGTTTGCCCGACGCGCGTACGTCTTAGAAAACAGTGTGAACTCCCCCCAATAAAAAATGTACAATATCCGTGTAAAAAATATATTAATTTTTATACTCGAGGCGAGTAATTGCTTAAATTTCTATTTTAGAACGTTCCCCGTAATGCATGTCATCCAAAAATTAGTAGAATAACAGAAGAACTTTTTTTGATATTCAGATCCGGTGCACAATATTTATGCGAAAAAATTTATTTATGAATACGAGTAGCAGAGCCAAAAAAAACAGTAGACAACCTTTGAGTTAAAACTGCCAGGACCCTGCATTTTTCGAGTTTCCGTTCATGGAATTTTTGACAATAGCATAAGTTTGGCAAAATGCGTGTCCGAAAAGGAAAAAAAGTCCCACTCAGCCCCAAAGTATTTTTCTGAGAGCACAAGAAATGCTGTATCCCTTTAGCAAGGGGGGTCGTTTATGTGATGAGTAAGGACGCAGCTATACCCAAAGATCAGTCTCTATGGGTTTAACATTTTTTTCCGGGAAGGTGACAGCTTGAGATCGCGTGCCCAGGCTGTTGGTGAATTACACACAGGGTGGAGTAGAAAAAGATGAGCAATCTCTTTAAACCTGTGCATCTGTCTACTCAGCATATAATTGGTACCAAGTGTTAGCTGGGGTTGTGTTCCAGGTCCCAGACTGATAGTTCACCTAAGACTCTAGCATCTGCCGGTGGCGGGAGCTTAAGGGGCACAAAGCCATGATCCCCAGGCGGCACCTCGGCCTACCTCGAGTGTTTAGACCTAACGATTGAAACTAAGGTTAACCACGCGCGCGCGGCGCACAACAAACACAACACACACACACACACACACACACACCCACACAACACCCGCACAACGCACATGCACCACACACACACCACACACACACACACACCACACACCACACACAAACACAACACACACACACACACACACACCACACGCACGACACACAAACACACACACACGACACACACATAACACACACACCTTACTCAGTGAATAACAGACCACTATAACCAAGTGCAATTTTTATTTACTTTCTAAAACTCCTTACTAATACAAGTTACCGTTAAACATTGAAAGAAAATAAGATTGTGATGAACATTTCATCAACAGACGTTTTCATAAAATATCAGAAATACACACGGAATTAAGACAAGTGACGAAAACAATATGAAGACACTTTGTTAACACAGTGTCCTCATGGAAGATAAAGGCTGGACGTACCTGGCTGGTGAGTTGACGCCACAATGCGGTCCCATAGCCATAGGCAGCTCAACACCCCAGCGGATTTCTTGGGCACCACATACGTCGATGCTGAAACGAGAACTTTATTACAATCCACTGTTTTTGGAGACATCGCTGAAACCTGAATAATGAACATGATTTGTTGAGTTCCTAATACAATCTTATTTTTTCTCCCTAGTATAAGCCAGTGCTCATAAATGGCCTTGTGCCCACATAGATAACAGGGAAGATCGAGGGGGAGTACGGTTGAGGGGTTTCTTTTTGCAGGCATACAGTTTCCGTCCCATAGAAACAGATCATCCCACTTTCTGGGGCCATTTTCTGCATTTTCAACAATAAAAAAAAAATATATATAAATTTGTGTGTATATATACTATATTGGATTATAAAAATTTTTATATTTTTCAGCTATCTGTTAAGTTCACATCATTTACCACTCCTGAACATTAACATAAGCAACAAAGCGGGAAAATGTATGCAATTTTTACTTAATCTCTGTTTCCCACTTTCCGTCCACTTACCCTGTGCCTACAAATTAACATAACAAACAAACCAGACAAACAAAATGTCCTGACCGGACCCGAATGTGAGTCCGGGAAGGCAGTCACATTTGCCCGAAAGGCGGTTGTTGACACGATGGAAAAATAGAGAGATGAGAGAGGAGAGAGAGAGAGGCGAGAGAGAAGAGAGATAGAGAGAGAGAGAGAGAGAGAGAGAGAGAGAGAGAGAGAGAGAGAGAGAGAGAGAGAAAGGGAGAGAGAGAGAGAGGGGGAGAGAGAGAGAAGAGAGAAGGAGAAGAGGGGAGGAGAGAGAGAGAGAGAGAGAGAGAAAAAAAAAAGGGAAAAGGGGAGAAGAGAAAGAGAGAGAGAGAGAAGAGAGAGAGGAGACCCGGGAGGGGGAGGAGAGAGAGAGAGAGAGAGAGAAGGAGAGAGAGAGAGAGAGAGAAAGAGAGAGAGGGGAAAGAGAGAAAAAAAAGAGGAAAAAGAGAGAGGCTTCAGTTTTTTAAAAGCAGCTAATGTGTGCCGGAAAATTCCCAAGAGAAATGATGACTTTCCATCACACGTTTTCCCAGTTATATGCTATAAAGAAAGAAAGTTCAAAAACCCATGGGTTTAGTTTAGACTAAGTTTTCCTAAATCCAGTATTAGGGGAACAGGTTATTTTATTAAAATAACCATTCCAAATTTGGGCTTTTTTTATTTTTTTATCTTTATTCGTATGCTTTTCTCTCTTTCTTGCTTTCCCTATCCCCCCCCTCCACCCTCCTTCTTCCCCCCCCCCCAAACGCCAAGCCCCGGGGTTAATAGGGACATTAATTCGCGAGTGCCAATAATTTGTAGCGTCAAAACTTCTTTTTCCCCCCTTACCCCCTGGTAGATCGAATAACACTCTTAGATTCTGAGTATCCAAAAAAAAGAAAAATAGATTTGGTTTCCATATTAATGATAGATAGAGACCCTTTCGCTAAATAAAGTCGGCCAAGATTCTCTCACGCGCCCCAAAATCCCCTCCCATGTAAAAAACCACGTTCGTAGGCTGTTCGCATTAAGATACCTCCCCGTTCATTATATTTTGAATAAAATTTTCCTTCAAAATTTAAAGAAAATTTGGTTATAGTTATCATTTCGTAGGTAATTGTTTTTCCCCAGAAATTTAGAAACATTCGACACTTGTGCCCTCTTTGTAAAGACTCTGGTGAGTATTTGAACACTCGTTAATTCCCGCGGTTTAGCTTCCTCATCCTCATGAAGGGTCATGCAGGGGCATTCTTTTTCTTCACCGCTCCCGGAAAGGGTGTTATTTTTTGTCTTAATCCCTTTTTTTTGTGATATGTATTTTAAACCAGTTTTAGTCCCCCCCCCCCCCCCGTTTAAAAAGGGGATTCGTTTTCTTCACCGTCTCCCAGGTACGCGGATAGATTTATAAAGCGGAAGAGGGTTTTTCCAATGGTCGCGACTCGCAAACGTTTTCTTACTTAATTTCCCTTCCCTTTTTCTCCATGTATTCTTGGGTTTTTTATTTTGTATGTATGTAGATGGTAGTCTAAAATATAGCCCAGTGGGCGGGTTTTGCTCTTTGAAGCTTTCCCTTCACTAAATTAAACCATACATGTACTTAAGTTTTCAACCGGGAATAATTTCTTGTTAAATAAGCCAAATGAGTTAAAGTAGGAATTCTTTTTTCTTGTAAAACCCCAGGTGACTATTCTCTGTTATGGAAATACTTCCCCACATCCCGAGAGAGTTTCAGACCTACTCGGTATACTAATAGTATCCCCATGATTACCTTTAATCATTATTTTTTACCTTTGAATTTTGAATTCAAGTTCATAATTAAATCTCCGCATCGAGAAGTGTTCATACTATAATTAAATAGTGAAGTCATATGACTAATTTCAACTCTCTTGTAGTTTTGCGGTGGGATTTTTTTTTGTATCGGTCATAAGATACAATAAGTTGTCAAAAAGTAAATAAGGGGAAAAACCCTGGCATCACACTGGTGACTTAAGCGGTGGAATATTATTTCCTACAAATAACAGCACCAGAATCGTACCTTGGGAAAGTAGCTAAATAGAGTTAAAAAAATCAGGAAATATGTACAAAGTCTCATTGGTAGGACACAGTCAACTTCCCCAATCATTCGATGTCCCAGGAACTGAAATTAGGATTTTCAGAGCTTCGGGAGGAAGGGCAAATTCCTTTTTCTCAGATGAGAGACAAAATAAGTGTCCTAGAATGGCCACATGATCTGTGCATTTTGTGGTTAGGTAGCAATGATATTGCCGATGGCATAGATCCCGGTTCTCTTGCTGACGCTATCAAGGAAATTACGCACACAATAGAGGAATTGTGAGGCGGTAGTGTGCATCTGTTTAATAGAACCATGCATTTATTCAGAAAGAGAATTACACCTATTAGTCACGGGAAACCCGAGTGTCCTTCTGTTAACCGACGGAACACGGGAATCGAGTCCCTACCCGCGTCTATAAGAGGTGTTTCTCCAGCGTAATCATGAGTTGGGAAGATACCATATTCCCCGAGGTGAAAACGAAGGAGGAGGAGGAGGAGGAGGATGCAGACAGAGTGAGACGGTTAGGAGATTTAGTGGATGAAATAAGAGCTGAGAGAATGAAGATAATTGAATTAAGAGAATTAAGGTCACAGGAAAATCAAACGAACCCTTTCCATGCCCCTCAATTATCCACGAATAGCGTGAAAGAGGGACTCACCAAACCTCAAGATATTCCAGTATTGGAGTTACATCAACTACAAGGCCTTGACGCAACGGCCCGCCTCCAAATGTTTTTTGAATTAATAGAGCAATGTAGCTCAAGCGACGCAACACGCATCCAAATTGCAAAAGGGAGAGTGAGCTCAGAACTCTCAATCTTAATTCACAGCTATCAAACGAACCATAAAGTAGAGACTTGGGCGACACTTAGAAATCTTTTCGAGACCGAGTTTCGCACCGAAGTGAGTGTTGAT
Organism: Chionoecetes opilio; assembly: GCA_016584305.1. Lineage (NCBI taxonomy): Eukaryota > Metazoa > Arthropoda > Malacostraca > Decapoda > Majidae > Chionoecetes > Chionoecetes opilio. The sequence continues at coordinate 118,100 of JACEEZ010005849.1, forward strand.
AGAGCCTGGCAGGAATTGGAGGCAATGGGTTACGACTGGGGGGAATCTCCTCAAGCTTTCACCCATCGTTTTATTTGCCAACATGCGGTGATTGCGACAAAACTCCCAAATGAAAAATTCCCCGACCGTGATAAGACAATAAAGAGAAAACTGTGGTACGGCCTACCAGTCGCGTCGCGAGAGAAACTAGAAGGATTCCTGGATGAAGGATATCCCCTTAAAAAATTCATAGACCGTCTCGAGCACGAACGCCAACTGCTCGAAGAGAGACACACTCCAAGGGTTAATATGATCCCAGCACATAAGAAAGAAGGAAAAGTGCTAGACGAAAAAGAAACAAATAGTTCCATACACTTCCCAAACCCCTAGACCACCATTTACGGCACATGCCGTAAACTAAATGTGAAATGGGATGGGATCTATAGGGTAGTGGAGGTACGTTTGAGTGGCAGTGTATATGTGTTGAAAAATGTTTTCACGGGAAAGGAAGTGCAACGGGCCACCGAGCAAGTAAAGCCTTATCACGGCAGTGAAGAGTGGTTAGTAGAACCGGTGGAAAGTGTCTTACAACCCAATCCGGTGGATGAACAATTAGCCCCTCGTATAAGGAGACCTCCTAGAAGGCTCATCGAGGAAGACTGAGTGAAATTTTAGGTTAAGATGTGTTAGGAGTAGATACTGAGTCACGGAGGTGAGTGTGTGTCGGACTAGATAAAACAATTTGGTCTAGGAGATTTCTCATTTCTAGAATTCGGAGTATCTATTTTCACGGGCTCAGCCTGGTTCAGTGAGAGGAGTATTTTAATTCGAGATAGTAGTACTGCTACTCAACCACAGTCAACCAGCTTGCGGTGTAGCGGATATTTCAGGACTTGTTAGGCTCTCGTTATCTAACCATGAGGGTAGCCGGCGTGCGCCTATGGGACGTTCCTAATGACGAGAATACGGGTACTGAGTCAGGGTTTGACGACCACGTTACTACCCAGGTCAGAGGTTGATTGGGATACTTTCCTCTCAGTGGATTATTCGTGTAGTTTATGTGTAGTGGTCAAAATGACCATCTACACCGTTGTCACCATTATGTAGTGCCCACCTTGGGAGTGTACTCATTTGTAGTATATTTCATAATAACAGTGTAGTTATTATGGTTACTCCGCTGCCACCACCCACATTAAGTCGGAAAAATATATGAATGAACAAAAATAAAAGATTTAAGAAAATATGTAAGTACGGTTTGGAAACTGAATGAAAACGCTTTAATAATTTCTAATTATAAAATTTAACTCTTATGTCCCATTATGTAGTTATTATACATTCCAAGTTATCTTAAATTTAAGTTTTCCCTTTCCCTCCTAGCGATACGCACGCGAAATGCTCAAGTCGTTTCAATATATTTTTACTATCTTTGGAAAACTTCGGTTGCACTGTCACCAAACATTAACGATACGCCATTATGCTAAACGTTACCAAATAAGTATACGAGTCATCCCATTTCCCAACGTTTCCCTCCACTTATTTTCTTTTTCCTTCTTTCCCTTGTCCTCACACGGTGGCTGGAATTTTGGGGTTTGCCCCTTGAAATTTGTGAACGTTTGGCCCCCTGGCCCGCAACAGCATCCTCCCTTGGGGACCTCAATGAACGCGGCTGCACTAAAATACCCAAAACCTGAACCCCCGTTCTCCCCCTTTTTGCTACGGTTATTATATGGTTAAAATATAAGCCAAACCCAGTGATTAGGAAGAGGCGTGGAGGAAAATTTCCCTCTTTAGTTTATTGATATTATGTGTTTTTTACTCTTCCCCTATTATAATTTCTCGCTTTACATACCCTTTTCCCCCCCCCGAAAAAAAAATGTCCTTTGCCTACCCTTCATAAGCACCTCCCTAAAAAATCTGACATAATTGACAAATTAAAATTTTGATTGATTAAAAATTTAAAAAAATTATATAACATCACAATAATTTCATATAAATTTTTTAGGATCTTTATCACTTAAAAAAAAAAATTCCATCCGTTTTTCCCAATTCTTCCAAAAAAATTACAACAAAATGAGATAGTAGTATTTTTAATTTCATTCCCTCCCCACGAGCGATTTGACCAGTTTGGGGAATACGTATTTAAGAATCCCTTTTCACTCCCTTGAAATGAAAACCTTCTACTTTCCTTATTGTCAAGGCCGAAGCCCTTAGGTCGCGACTGGACTCGTCCCTCTAGTCGAATGGTTATTTTTTTTTACCCTCCAATCCGGGGGTGGGTGCGTGGGAGAAACACGACGGATTTACCCCATCCCCTCAATACTTGGATAAGGTCCCCTCCTTGCGAGGCATACAACCCGGTCTATAAACCAACGAGCGAAGCTCAGAGCCAAGCACATCCTTGGGTCAAACGACAACCAGCGGGTTAGTGTTCAGTGCAATCTGTGTGCCCCCTTTTAAAGATAAATTTTCAACCCCTTTACATTCTTTTAGGGGACCTTCATCCTCTCTTTTTCTCTCTCTCCGAGAGAAAGTGTGAAATTTAATCTCTTTTCAGAGGATTAAACATTCTGTCATTATAATAAGACGTACTTTTCACTGGCCTCCTCTCTAAGAGGTGTTAGTATACAAACCTCCTCCATTACTCCCACTCTAAAGAAAATTTTTCTAAGGTGGCCTTTACTCCCACGAAACCCGAAAAGTTGCTACAGTGGGGCGTCAGTTCAAGAGCGTTACCTCTATCTTAATGTTATCTAACCCTAAGGGACGGGAACCAACCTTACCGCACCTTTTACATGACATCCTGCCCTACATTAGTGTTTAAATGTGGAAACAAGCCCCCCATTCAACTTTTATCCACCATTTCCCAACACCCCTATCCACTCCCCTCGGCATCTTCCACCTGCATGCACACGTGGATGTAGTGTCACATCAAAAACATCCACCACCTTCACCATTACACACCCATAAAAACCCTCAAACCCTCCCCCTCAACCTTTTAAAAGGGGGGGAGGGGTTTCATTTCATTTCCCCTTTTCCCCTTTCCCCTTGGTTTTCCAGGCATACAAGTTTTACGGCTTTAGCACGTTAACCCGGCCCCCTTTTCTTTTAATATTAAAAAGGATTAGTGACTGGTTAGCAAAAATAATTAAAAAAAAAAAAAGGGGGCCTTTTGGGGTTAAAAACCCAAATCCCCCCCCCCCAATTTTTTTTTCCCTTTCACCATTTTTAACCCCTTTTAAATTTTTTTTTTCCCCCCCCCCTAATGGGGAAAAAAAATAATGCAAAAATAAAAATTGGGAAAATATTAAGTCGGTTAAACGTGACACCAAAATAAAAAATATATTAAAAATTTTTTGTTAAGTGTATTTTTTAAAAAAATTTAAATTAATTTTTCCCTTTAAATAACCAAAAGCCAAGTGTTATTTAATAATTTAAATTTTTAATCTTCTTCCCACTTAAAGATACGCAAGGAATCTCAAGTCGTATCCTAATTAATGTACTGTTATCCCACTAACGTTTTCCCCATTATTTTTTTATTTTTTTTTCCTTTTAACGGAGGCTTAATTTTGGGGGGCCCCCTTCCCAATTTTTCCTTCCCCCCGGGCCCCACAGGGGGGGATTTTTGGGCCCCCCAAAATGAGGCTTCGTCCCCAAAAAACCCCTTTCCCTCTTTTTACGGATACTTTAAAAAAAAAAATAACCTACGGGAATCGTAAAAATTCCTCGTGCTTATATACTTTTTTATTTAACCTTCCCCCGATAAGAAACTGGAAAATTCCCTTCCCGGATCCCCAGGTTTTCCACTTCCCCCTTAAAAAAATGTGGAATTCCGTTAACCATAAATATCCCATTACCCTTCGGGAAAAAATTTTCGAAAAACCATAGTATTTTTTTTTTTAAAAAAATTTCCCTAAAATTTGGCCAAAATTAAAAAGGGGTAAAGTTTTAAATTTTTTAAAGATTTCCGAGTATAGTTATGGGAAAAAAATTTTAATAAATATTTCAAAACCGATTTTAAATCTTTGAGGGGGAAAAGGTTTTCCCGGGGGGATTTTCCCTTTTTTAAAATTTCCCCCTGCCGGGGGCTCCCCCAGGGTGTCCCCCCCAAAAAGTCAGAGCCGCCCCGTGGCAGGACAGCCAATTTTTTCCGGGCTAGTGGGAAAAAAAGGGGGAAAAAACATAGAAAAAATTCCCTATTATACTACAGTTATTATATATCCCCAGCGTAACAATGCTCAATCGTTATCCTAAATTATACTTAACTTCTTCATTCCTAACATACGCACGATGCCAAGTCGTTATCCTTTAATTTACACTTGGTAATTCATCCACGTTACCCTTAACGATACGCACATGTAATGCTCAAGTCGTTATCCTAATATAATGTATACGTAGTCTATCCCACTTCCAACTGTTTCCCTCTCACTTATTTTCTTTCTTCTTTTCTCCTTGTCCTCACACGGCTGGCGGACATGTTGGTTTGCCCCCTCTGCTATTTGTGAGCGCTTGGCCCTGGTCCCCAACAGCATCTACCTTGGGACCCTAAGTAATACTCATTAGTCCTTGGTCAACAAAAAGAATCACCAGTAAGTCATGTCTACATCTCTAGTTAACAACATTTCACAACATACCTTACAAGGCGAGAATATCACCTCCCACAGGCGACTTAACTCAACGAACGTCGACTGCTTCTAAATTATTCTAACCTAGAATCCCCGTTCTCACCTCGTTTCGCTACGTGTCTAATTACTACTGGTTAAAATATAAGCCTAACCAGTGATTCAGGAATGAGGCGTGGAGGAAAATTCCTCGTTAGCTTATTGATACTTATGGTTTTTCATCTCTTCCCCTATTAATGTTTTCTCGCGTTACATCACATCAAAAAACCATTAAAACAACATTAAACCCATTACAAAAACATTACTTAATAACAATTCATATACACATTAATTACAAACATTATACAAAATTATACTAACTCTATACAATACGATATGCATCATATGATAAAATCATGCAACATTAAACGAATCGAAACGATAAGATACATATACGATTATAATCAATAACACTTGAATCATTTCTATGACAAGGAATATATGGTAAGGTTTAGGTATTAATATATGTGAAATCTAAAGCGCAGATTTTTGAAATGAGTGAATGAAATAAAGAACACGTCAAATTATAATTAATGTAACAATGCAACACTAAACACGTGAATCGAAAGATGTACAAATAATTATTGTGTATAACCATCTTAAACTAATCAATATCTCAATACTGATTATTGCTTTACCGCATTAATTAAAATTAATTATTCCTGGACAAAATAAATGAATGAAAACAACTCAACTCATAGTACCTTCATCATAACCAACTAACACGGTGAACTATACCTATATACCAGACTATGTACATCGCTACCATAGCATGCTGCTCATTGTCGTCTACATTAAAATCTCTAACCTAAACTACCACATACATCACAAATGTCAAGAATTGAATAATAATATAAAATTTAACCATTACATATTACTTTGAATCTCATTACTTGAAATCGAATACATACCAACTAAATTAAAACTATTAACGTTAGCGCACAAATACATCATAAAACAAAGTTAAATACAACTACATACATTAACGAATCACATAACAACCATATATACATGTATAGCAATAACGAATCTTAACTTTCCTACTTATTATGTTTTACCAAAGTAGCACGCAATTCTTCAAACCTATTTTTTAATTCCCATCAACCAAACTCCATTCCACACCTCCTTTTTGTCTCTCCTCCTCTTTGGCGCCTACGAAAAACCCACCCCTTGACCCCACAATCCAAAAAAACCCTACTTTTCATTATTCCATTTTCACTCCTCCATCCCATTATTTTTCATTCCCTCTCACCCTTACATCACTGTCCCCTTACTTCCTTTTCCCTTTCCTAACCAGTGATTCAGGAATGAGGCGTGGAGGAAATTCCTCGTTAGCTTATTGGATACTTATGTGTTATTTCATCTATTCCCTATTAATGTAATTTCTCGCGTTACACTATAATTTGGGAACACATCTTTTCACATATGCGCATTACATCTACGCAAACTATCCGCACGCGCACAAACACACACACACATTACACACACATACATAACAAATACACACACACACACACATACACACACATACCATTTTGCATATCAATGTGTGCATACCAATACGCGATCTGTCACAAATAACTGAACTAATTTCATGGTCGGCAATCCATTTAGATCACCTTGTTGATGAGTGGTCCCACAGGCGAGTTCAGTGCCCTCATCCACCCCGTCCCCCCCCTGTCCTGTGGAGCAGCAAGCACGCCAGGGCATTAGGGGGTATGCACTGTATGATGGCATGGCATTATCTTCCTAGGATCGCTTTTCCTTGATGACACTATTCGATTAATGCCGGAACTGAACCCTTGACATTTTTCATGATTAAATCCACTTTTCATCTAGATTGGATTTCAAAATTACTCACTAAAAATATTGAAATGACAATCATGCGTTGGCTAATATTACATAGGCATTATGTAACTCCATAAGTGGTGCAACATGTCCTTACCAGAGGTGTTGTTGATTACCGGCATCGACAGAAAACCAGAACTGCCACAAACACGAACACGAAAATTAATTGTGTAACGGTTTTATACACTACGTTTATACTGTTAAGAGGACTATAATAAGGAATAAGAGACTAAGCGTGTTGGGTGTTGGGCTTTAGGGCGGACTTGGAGTAAGGCATTCTCACCCAACACCCAACATCATCAGCCAATCCCCGTGCGTTCGGAAGTGGGAAGTGAATGGGCCCCATTTTCCGCCAAATTAACTTGCGGCGAGTATAGTCTCATACACGCATTCTGGTGGTGAGGAGGGACATAGATATCCATGTGTCTTGTTGAAGATGGTAGTGTATGAGAAGAGCCTGCTGCAATGTTGTGGCGAGCTTGATATTTCGTAGTCCTTGCATACCCAAGAAAACACAAAGAAAACACGCCTACGAAAATCAACAATATACTAATGTGAATAATGTCCTTCAGTATCATCAGGAAATTATAACGATGCGATTGTAAAGTTGTGGGTTTACTAAGATTGACATAAAGACCCGATCGAGACGAGAGATCAAACAAAGCTATGCAGATTACGGACAGACCGGACTACGGCAGACTGACACAAAGCTACAGGAACTACATGTGCACGTGTATAAGTATCACGGCCTCTTTCTAGCTTCTTATTTTTTCATGCTCATATTATAACGGGCGTGAAGGTAAGGAGACAGGACAGACCTGGCAGGAATCTCCCTACTAATTAACTGCCACGTCCCATGACGGTGGTGATCAAAACTGGCTTTTCTCACAGTCATTCCTGCAGTATCACTATTTACCAACCCTCCACAATCGGTTATCTGTAAGAAGTATCAAGGAAAAAGGAGGCACCGGAAAAAGAGCAACCCCAAATCGGTTTTATCGGAAAGAAATTATCAAGGAAAAAGTAACAGCGAAAAAGAGCAATCTTTTCTCGTTATCAGAAAACGTCTCAAGAAAAAAACGTAACACCTTAAAGTTATAGATTTTGGTTTGATCGATAATTTCCTATGACCTTATTTTCCGATTCTTTTTCTTCCTTCTTTCTTTCCATACATTCACGACATCAACATAAGGTAACCTTCCGCTGATGTCCTCATGGCAAATCCTCCTCCCTTGAATGCCTGCCTGTGTAGAAACAACCTGCCGGGATCCTTGACAGGTAGTTAATGTCTGGCCGTCGCGAGCTTGAAACACTGATTTCCTGCATAGCTTTGCCAGTTGCTCTTTTCCCAGCCAAAATTCACTCGGAATGAGGTGGGGAAGCATTTGCAAGGGAATTAAATCTCTATTATTTAATCTCTATTCCCTTGGCCTTTGTGGGGATTATTAGACTATACTTCTATACTATATTGGGCAACCCTTTGAAATGTTAAGTACGTGTTTTTACGGGAACTGCCATACGTGAGCTGATTCCTTTAACAGCTAAAAAAAAGAGGCATTCATACATATTCTGGTATGCCAAATGTCTTTTTTGTTGGGGGGGAAACCCCATTATTTCTATATTCCGGTAATCTTTAATTACTAACATACGTGCGATAAAACAGATAGCAGCATCATGTTTCTGGATGCCAAATCTTTTCTGCTGAAACTCCCTTATCAATTTGTATATTGTGTTGGCAACCGAAAGCAGTGATTTCACCGTCGAATCCATCAGGCATCCATTAAAACTTAGTGCACTTGACCCTGTCACTCGTAGAGCTTGATGCATCAAAGGCGCCACAGGAAAAACATGGAACAGTTTATCAATGTCCGGTGTGTTGCCGCGTCCCTGAATCCTGCTCCGGGCATAACACGAAAACTGTTTAAATAATAATTGTCGTAGTTCTCAGTCTGGTTCGGGAAAAAACATAATCCAATATACGTGCAAATGTATAGTATAGTAGTATTGTAGTAGTAGTAGTAGTATAGTAGTAGTAGTAGTAGTAGTATAGTATAGTAGTAGTAGTAGAGTAGTAGTAAGGATAGAATTGTTAGTTTTAAATAATTATATAGTATAGTAATACGAAGTATCGGTAGTAGTAGTTTAGTAGCAGTAGTCGTAGTCGTAATAGAAGTATAATAGTAGTAGTGCAGTTGCATAGTAATAATAGTGTGTGGGGGTGGTGTCCATAGCAGTGGTAGCAGCAGCAACATAATTTAGTAGTGTTTCTTTAGCAATATTAGCAAGCATTTGAGTTAAAAAGTGATATATGATATACAGATATCTTATGACCAGCTATTATGACCGTACAATTTCAGGGAAAACTTTTCTCGCGAATATCGAGCAAATAGGTAAAGATTGGTAAAGAATATAACCATCATGATCACAATCTTAAGTAATGTTAGTGAGCGTTATTAGCGAGGATTTTAATATATTCTTCGCTTATTAGAAATTCAGGATTCTGCCCATGGTGTAATCTCAGACGGAGATGATCACCTTCCAAGTATTAACAGGGATCAGATAATTTTCCTCGCTGTCCTTTGTGAAATATGTCAGTTTATTTGGACTGTTTTCTTTAGGTTAGGATTAAATTTATATTATTTTATTCATATATTTGGTTACTGCTGAATTTCTTGAGTTTGTAAGCTACATCATCGCATCTTTCCATATTGGCGTGAAATTAATTTACATGATCTGCGCAACATCAAAACGGAAAAATGATGTCATTTAATTTGACACTATTTTATAATTTATGTTCTGTTACTATTATTTCTTGAGGTGGAACGTCATCGCATCACTTCATATTTGCTTGAATTGCTAAGAACATTACGGATAATTTTTGTTGCTACTGCTACCACTTCTATCAACACAGGCCACTAGTCTATTTTTTTTATATGGGGTCACAATGCACTAATAAGCAAGCCCCCTGCTCCCCTTCTATTCTACTGGGCAAGCTGATTGGGGTGCATTCCTCGTATCATCACTACCTCCCAACCGATTCACTACTTACAGCGGCCGTGACCACTGGGACAGAGCAATCTTCACTACAGAGGGTGCCAAATCAAACTCCCTCTGTAGTGAATATTGCTCTGTCCAGTGGTCAGCGCTGTTAATTAGTGAAGATATTGTGATTGGTATGATGAATCGAGTAATGCACCAATCAGCTTTCCCGTAGAATGAAGGGGAGGCAGGGGGCGTGGCTCCCTTAGTGCCATTTTGACCATAATAAAAAAATAGACTATATGATCTGCTGCGCAACATTGAACGTAAAAATAATAGTCAGTGCGTTTCCGCCTGGACGCCCCAATCATCCCCCGCAACGGACTTTGGGGTTCCTGCAGTTTCGCTTCCCCTCCCGCCAGAGTATCCTGCGCCACGCACTCTTTTTTTCTTGACCTGAATGCACCGCGTTAAAGCTGATACGCCCGCTACGGATATAAATAGCATGCCATGATGTATTCCGCTGCAAACTTACTTACTTACATCGCATATTTATGATGGGTCCTTTAAACCAACTGTGACATTGGAAAATATTCAGATTGTTTTTCAAATATAGAGTATTTTCACAGCGTTTTTCCTTATGCGTTACCTTTGTTCGTGTCTATGTTATGTGCATGATACGTATTATGCTAATTTGTATTGAAAAGATAAGTATAAAAGTGCCCTCCTCTCAATCACTCCATGCAATGTGTGACCCGAATACACCTATGCGCGCATCCACACACACACACACCCACACAACAACACGACAATATACACCAAAGCCCACACACACCACACACCCACACACAACACAGATGGCCACACAGCACACACACACCACACACACAACACACACACACACACACACCACACCACACACACACAGAGACGCACACACACACACACTTCGGTGTCGCAACCTTACACTTTCAGACAAACACAACACATGTACACATCACAAACATCAAATACACGTACACACCACTACACCCAAACATGAAACATTACACCACATACACTTGGCCAACCTCCCTAAACCAAACACAATCCATCATACAACAACTGGAAAACCCCAAACCAGACTCAGCAAAGTGGACTGCCCACCAACTTTCAACTCCTACACTCTCAGAATATTAAGGGTAGAATTGTTACATCGCCACCTCCTACCCTTTTTAACCCTGATGTCCAGGTGGAGGGTAATGCGGCGATTATACCCTTCATCAACCCTTTATCTACCCTTTTTAGACGAGAAGGGTTTTGGAAAAGAGTATTTTGCGTCGATCCAAAAGGTATATTTGTAAGGGTAGAAAAAGGGTAGCCAGTATTTCACACTACAAAATACCCTTTTCCTACCCTTTTTTTTCTAAGAGTGTACTGCGTTCATATGTTCTCCTTCTTTCCTCTTGTTTCATCCCTCCCTTTCCTCACCTCTCTCTGGTTGAGAAGGGGAGGGACAGAACAAGAGGAAAAAATGAGAAGTATGAAAGAAAATAGAGTTGCAATTGATGAGCATCCCTCTTCTAGCTTTCCTGAAAAAAAAAAACAAAAAAAAAAAAAAAATGCCTTTTGCTCACCTCGATGGTTGAGGCGAGACCTTTGGTGGTGCATGTGGCTCTCTTCGGAAGGAAGATTTGATGCCGCTTATACCTTGGAAGTCTGATACTTAAACACGACTTGGAAATCTTTGTCATTCACCATATAACTGTTTCTTGCGATCATTTGATTTTATTTAGCAATTTGATTTCCCACAGCTTACAACTTATTTCTTACTTCCTTTTGTTATAACTTCTTTGAATTTCCTACTCCTTATTCTCTTTGATTTCCTTCACTTATTTGATTTCTTACAACTTGGGCAATAATGTTTGATATTCATTATATGATGTTTTTTTTATTTTTTTTTTTTTTTACTGAACGCTTTTTTTATGGGCTTTTATTTATAATGGTATTTCTGGGGGAGATGTGTTAAAGGTCCTAAACTTATCTCTCTTAATATAATCGATTTTCTGTTTGTTTTTCCTGCGTTTGTTTATTTTTTCCGATTTGAATTTCGACCAACTTACCTTTTCTTCAGCAATAATATTTGATATCTATTATATTTTAATGAATCCTCATTTTTTATGTTTATTTTTCTAGGAAGAGGTGTTAAGGTCCTAAACTTCTTTTTTTCTTACATAAACTCAGTTTGTTGGTTTTTCTGTGTTGGTCTGTTTAAACGGTCACCGAGGCACAGCATGCAACAGCCACACAGCTTCAACCTCCACGGCTGCATCGATCCCCCAACACCTGACCAGGACACATCCCTTGCTCGCCAACCTTGAGCTTGTGTTTGCTATTTTGCCTAGTGACCCAGAGTCTTTGTTTTCGTGACGCTGGTCGTGTAGGAGTCACTTGTCAG